>OY744481.1:337086719-337686719 GCA_963556165.1 Tipula helvola | reverse complement strand
ATTAACAATTAACTGCTTAAGAATTTCCCAAAACAAATTGCAAGGATCTAATAAACAAACAACCAATAATTTTATTTTATATATACAAATTAATTTTTATTAACATATTTCTTTTATGTCCATTGTTTTTTGCTTTTTAATTATTTATTTTTTTTTTTTTTCATTATTATATATAATTATAATAAAACCAAAAACAAAAATTTTATTTATTTTGTATTTTATTATTTTTTATCTCGCTTTGATATATGTGTAGTTTGATATTTATATAAATTTTAATTAATTTTATCATTTTTTTTTTCAAACAAACAAATATATTTATTTTTTTATAAAACTGAAGAATTTAAATACAAGGAATAAAATTAATAATGGATTACTATTTTTATTTAATATATTTTTTTTTTGTTAAAACTAATTTTTAAATTTGTTTGCTCTCTATATATTAACACAAATTAAGGACAGTAAATTAATTTAAATTAAATTAAACGAACGTATAATAATAGAAAAATACGATTCTCAAATAAAAATTATTCTAATTATTTTCACAAAACTAAAACGATAAAAAAATTTATCAACTAAAATTATAAGGGACAATTATTATTTTTTATTTATTATAATTTAATTATAATAAAAAAATTAATTATTTAATTAATATAATTAGTTTTTCCGCGGAATTTCATTATTTTTCACAGTCAGATTAAAAATACGAATAGGTTTCTTCTATATTGGCTTGTTTTTTGAATATATCATATAATGAATTATAATTTCTCGGACAATTCTAAATAATTTATAATCTGAAATTTTTTACTTAATTTAAAATAAAATAAACTATTAAGAAATAAAATTATTTACACAAAAAGAAGATAATTTTATTTACCATCTGGTTTTCTCTTGTTTTCCTCTCTGTACTATCTCTGAAAAATGTTCAGATCAAAAAATCGATATCCTAAAATGATCTAACAAAAAATAACGGCTTCTGTTTATCTCTCACCACTCCTATATATATAATAAAAAAAAACAAGCCATTTTTAGTATTCTTGGTGGAGCACAAGGATAAGGGAGGAAGGAAGAGAAGGACATTTCTCTATATAAGATAAAGAAATTATGATGAGCATAAAAATTAATTATTTTTGTTGCACTGATATTTAATTAATTTAAAATTTCTTTTCTGTATATTTTTTTATTTATATGTAAACTTATAAGATAAATATAATTTTAATGATTAAATTAGGAATATAAGTTCAGTTTTATGTTTTTGTGTGTTTGTGTCTATGTGGAGTTTCCTTTTAACCATCTTCTTTCGGTGGTGTAAACCAACCTGTAAGTACATTTAAAAAAAAATTTATTATAAATATTATCAACAGTTGAACGTTAGCAATTTTACAACATACCGTTTTTTTCATGTATTTGTACAAGAGATTTAAAACTTTGTTGAGCCCGAGCTAAACTGTATTGGCCCTGTGATATTACCTAAAATATAAAGGAACAAATTATTTTCTATTTCCTTACACACAAGTAATATAGGTTAATCACATTTGTTGTTACCTTTGTTGCTCCAAATTGAATTCTTGCCTTACCCTTGACTAGTGTAGCAGCTATTTGCATAATTACGGCTTCAACTGTATACGCAGAACTCCAACCTTGTTTTGTTAATAGTTCCATACAAATAGCTCCACCCACTAGAACATATCCTCCTAAAAATATTTATAAAAATCACAATTTATATGTTATAAATGCGTGCAAGATAATTGTCTTACCAGATATAACAGGATGTACTACTCTAACAAATGGTGGTTCAAATGGATAAGTCTCTTTGAACATAATATTTAATAATATACTATCCTTCCCTTCCTTTTCTTTTAATAAAACTAAATCATTGTGTAATGGACTATCAGGATCGACTGACATTAATCTAATATTCCATTCATATATTGAATCATTTACAAGTTCTATTGAATACATATTATTTTTAAACGAGTCGGACCGATAAATGTCCCTCAATTCTTTCATTAAACGATCGGTGGCTTGAACTGATCCTGAAACAGAACCCTGTTAATAATTTTAAAAAGAAAATAATTAGATTTATTTATGGATGGATTGTTTAAATTTAAGAAAATTTGGCACTGCACAAAATTCTGATTATTTGATTAGCAAAAAAAAACTTCTAACCATTTTTTAATTTTATTCAATAAGGCTAATAATTGCTGTGTTTTTTTATTCGCTCCCGATAGCTGCTATCGAGAGCCGATTTTTTTATATGCCTAAATTTAAATTTAGTGCGCTATTTATTGGTAAACTAATTTTATTTAACATCAAACTATCATTTTTAATTCAATTGTTTAGCGAAAACCTGATATAAAAAATATTTGGCTCTACTTATTTATACGGAGCGCTATCGGGAGCCACATTTTATATGACGGCTCCGGATAGCAGCTATCGGGAGCGAATAAAAAAACACAGCTAATAAGAGCAGTAGTCTAGCTACTAGAATAAGCTATAAAACAAATAGGCAATTAATTTATCATCTCTTTATTCTACTGAAAAGAGCTTCTTTCTTTCAACCAACATTTGTACCTTGTAATTTTGTTTGCCAGGTTGATAGGAATTCTTAGGAATTGAGCTCTTTCGTTAACAAAATATTATGAAGAGCTAGGGTCTACTATTGACATTAAAAAGTCCAGTAAAAATAGGGCTTTAAAAATTAAGGAAATGATACAGTTAGGAGTTATATTAGATTTGTTCCTAAGCACAAAGTAATTAAAAAATTCGTATTGCTGCTGATATTAATGATAAATAAAACTTTGTTTATAGGTACATATTTTCGATTTTCAGTTATATTTTAAAAAACATTTTTCCACCTTTAACCCTTTAGAAAAGATCCAAAACTGTACCATTTTTTTTTCTGTTTTCCAAGTGTATTTTTACATATTAAATATCAAACCCTGTTTAATTCTGATCTCAAATTTTAAAATTAAAAATCCAAAGCCGCCTATATTCCTAACTAGCATGTTCAAGTTTACCGAGGTACATGTTCAATCAGCTAGCAAGCAAACCATATTTGTTAGTAAAGTGGGAAACAAAAATTATTCGCTGTACATTATTACCAAATATTAACCGAAAACAACATTATTAGCTAACATTGTTCACAAACATATTCGCATTGGTCTTTATCTGACTTATAAGCATCGGGGGAAATTCGCAACCAGTAATTCTAACAATCGCGAGCAGTTTAAAGTGTCCAACTTCAAAATTGTAACTTCACATGGTATCGCACTTAATTGAAACTCGAGATTATGAGCATAGGATCATAATTTGTCTTAAGTGGTTCCGAACTTTAATAAAGTACAATTATAAAGTGATTTTCAAGTTATCTAGTTGTCGGCAAACTTGTTTTTGTCGAGAGCCGGATAAAACAAGTCACAAGATCAGCAAACTGTGGAAATATTTTCAACCCATCATTGAGTCATTTATAAAATTCAACTAAATCTTGTTTCAGAGTAATAGCTTCCAGTTGACGATTAGAATGAAAATTTTGAGAAATGCAGTTAAGAGAATTTGTTTTACCACGAGGTATCTTTTATTTTGACAAGGTTTTAATATTTGCCCCAACAACCTTGTTTCTTTCCTAAACTACTCAAAGTTTTTTTGGTGTTTTTTTAATTAACTGCTTCCAATTTGTCATCTGGTTTATACTTCTCTTAATTGAAAGATTTATAGAATTAAACATCCTCAACTATCACGACGTAATAACGACAGTGGGCATTATTTCCTTTTATGATGGACCTTAATGCCATTTCAGAAAAAAAAAATGCCTTCAAGTCATCTTTTTATTTTCTTGTACAGGATAAACAAACAGATTAAATCACACCATTTGATATATCACGATCAGTACAAATAAAACAGTACTAATTACTTATACCATTCAAAATGCGACGAATTACAAACAAGCGGCTGAATAAATGATATGGAACAAGCGGAAGAGCTTTTTTAAATAACCCAATCTGTGTGATTGAAACAAGTGTTTTTTCTATCCTGGCAATAGCACTCTTTAGTCTAAATCTAAAGTATTGTTAGAACTAGGAAAATTAAGTTTGAACTTATAATTTTGAAAAGAAACATAGCATTATTTTTTTTAAAATAGAATGAGTGTTTAAATATCACCAAAACAAAGGCGAATATATTTAATTCAACATAACCAATACACATACTTTTAAATAATCTTGGCGTTGATTCTGTCTTAGTCTTTCTAGCATTGCAAGATGTTCTACTCCCATTTCATCTTTCTGTCATTTAAAAAAAAAAGAAAAAAAAAAAAAAATTCCAGAATTACTAAAAATTCCACAGCAATCATTTTAATCTGGATTGTGCTCTTACTTTATTCGTACTACGACCATCATCCATTTCTAAAGGCAAATCTTCTTCAGCTTCACTATCTGGATCACTTTCACCCACACCATCTTCAATGTCATCAGCATCTGATTCAATTTCATCTGCGATATGAGCTTGTGGCGAAGCAGCTGGTCCCGGGGATACTTGTTGCGGCATTGTCAATTTATCCAAATCGGGAGGCAATGGTACTGAATGCAGTTTACATAATTCTCGTAACAATATATCAACCTGTAACAACGCAATACATATTTAATTTAGGCCGATCTTATACAAAAAAAAAAATGGAAAAGCTTTGGGCTGCGATACTCACTTGATTAATAACTTGGTTATTGGGACCAGTTGTATTACTAAGAATTTGAACAGCATTTGTTACACTAGTTTCCTCACTTTCGGCAAACCATACGGGAGGCGTTGATGGATAAGTTTCCTAATAAAAAATAAAACATCGAACAATTAGAAAAATTATATTTACCTATAATTGTAAATGATTTTCAAATGTTGAGATTTTGCTGAAACATCGATAAGTTGCTTCATCATTGAATTTTTAACAGTCGCATTGCTTAGGAATCATGACAGTTATTCGAGTATCACTAACATAAAAAAAATCTAATTTACCTTAAAATAGACTAAAGACATAACCATCGAATCAGCAGAAACATTTAAGAATTTGACATTATTTCATTAAAGAATATTTGGCGTATTAGCCACTGAATCCTTATCGGAACTTGACAAACACCTTAGTGAATTGTATCGCGATTCGTAAAAACACTATTTTTTAGAAAAGTGTGCTGTGAAAAAGTTGATATATATTCTGAGTTCATTCCTCCTGTTTGCGCCTTAATTTTAGCTTTAAGTGGCAGGTAAAGTAAACAAATCTGAAAGTTCTTAAAGATTCGTTGGTCAGAAACATGCACTTTCTGTACGATTAAGTAGGATTTTATTAAATTGGACTAAGCTTTAATAATTAGCTCAGAGTTAGGATAGACTACCTTATTCGCATGTAACCGACTTAAGTTTTCTACGTTAATCGTTACGCTATAGTTTAATAAACCAATTGATTCATTAAGTCGTAAAAAACAAATGAATAACATTTTCCCCGGTTATGGTGGAATTGATTTAAATATTTTGCTTGCCATAGACTTAATGAACCTTCTCCGATTACATTTCCCAAATCATTAAATACTAATCGTATTGAAAAACGTGACAATGTAAGGCAAGAACTAAAGAAAACTTTTAAAAAAACGTGTATGCCTGAGCCACAGGTACTTAATTTAGTTCATTGGAATATGCCTCAATTGTCTGGAATCCGTACTATAACAATTCCTCTAGCCGTGTAGAATCAATTCAGAAGCGATTTCTGATGTTTGCTTTAAGGCATCTCCCTCGGGAGGCAAACGCTCCTAGGTACATATGTGCTGCCGCCATACTTGGGCCGTTGCCTGCTACTGAATATTGAACCATTGTCCATCCGTAGGCAAGTTTCATGCGCACTTTTCGCGCGCGACGTTATAATGGGCCGAATTGATAGTTCACAACTACTGTCGTTGTATTCATTACGCATTCCCGCGCGATCACTCAGGCACCGAGGCCTTGAGATTAGTCTCCGCTTTCATCGGTCGAATTTTGGTATGTCGGATCCAATTTTTAATTCGAGTCGTATATTTAATAATGTTTCTGCTGTGTTCGATTTTAATTTGTCCAGAAACGAATTTAAAAGTGTTGTTAAGAAATTTTTATTAAGCTAATTTGAATTATATAATTTGTATTGATTTCATGTTAACTTTTTTATACTACCAGATGTACAATGGTACTGTTGGCTAATAAATAAATAACGTAAACAGATGTCTTAAAACGATTGTTTTCACTATTTTGGAAATATGACGATCCGTCTGAGGCGTTATTTTCCATTTTCTGCATGTATTGTGCTAATTTCGTCTTTTTATGGCACTGGCAACCATATTCGTGGTACATTGAATGATGGCAGCAGCAATTTCACGGTACAATTTTACCTTGACTTGTCATTTTTAATATCATCCGTCCGTCGTTCATCGGATGAACAATCTACACAACGGCCCATTATCATTTAACGTGATAGTTTATTTTTATATTGTTGACAATTTTTAATAAACTACAATATTACCTTGTCACTAATATAAAATTTCAGTTTATAAATATTGAAAATTTAAAAAAAATTGCAGCAAAAATCCGTGTCCCTAATTATTTGATCACTTTTGTCTGACGTTTTCAACATTCTAAGGGAATACCTCTTGAACCGCACGAGGTCATTGAATGGAAGATGAAAGAAGCCAACGCTACATCCCTAATAAGTTCCGGATTTCCCGTAATACCGTACAACGTGTTTCGTCGTGATTTTTCGAGACAGAGTTGTATACCAGGTGACCAGGTACGGGCAGACAAAGAGTAACAAACGTTCGAGATGACCATTTTGTAGTTTCATCAGCTCTTAGAAATCGCCATGCAACCGCTGTTGAGACATGCAATGAATTATTACACGTACGTAATATAAATGTGAGCGAAAGGACAATACGGCGAAGGTTGGGAGAAGTAGATTTTCATGCACGAATGCCAGCCACGAGTCCAGAACTTCTGCCACAACACAGGTTTGTTCGGCTACAATTTGCCAGGGAACATGCAAATTTGACTGAATCTGTCTTATTCACCGATGAGTCAAGATTTCGTTTGTGGTCTTCTGATGGGTGAGAACGAGCATGACTACGACCGAGGGAGCACTACGCTTCATGCACCTTTAGCGGAAGGGTTCGAGGCAGATCAGTCATGGTATGAGCGGGAATTTTGATGCACGCACCGAGCTTTACTCGGATCTATAACGGCCGTTCACTATATTAGCGAAATATTGGAAGAATATGTTGTTACCTATGCACCATTTATAGGCGATAATTTCATGCTAATGCACGATAGTGCAAGAACTCATGTTGCCAGAGTCGTGAATGAATACTTGGCAGAGATGAATACTCCGATAGTGACATGGCCGGCAGGAGTCCCGATTTGAATTCTATAGAATATGTGTGGGACATTCTTGGTAGCAGAATTCGGTCTCGTATGCAAACGTTGGAACAACTCTGGAGCGTGCTTTTTTTAGAGGAATGGGAAAATATCTTACAGTGCGATATTCAACAGATTATCAAAAGTATGGGACGGAGGATAACGGCGGTTATGCCAGCTCGGGGAGGGAGTGGGGTCAATACACGCTACTAACTATTTTTTATTGGTTTGTAAATTTAAATAAAATTTTTAAAATGTCAATGTTTGGCTTTTGTTTGAAAATTCGAGAAACCTCTGATGAAAATGGCCTGAAAATTTTCTGTCCACCACTGTAAATAGGGTGACCCATTTTAATCGGCGGATCCAAATATCTCCTAAAATTAGTCCAGTATTTGACGATTTTTCGCTCAGAATTCTTAGGGACAAAACCGATTGACGTGAAATTTGGACAGTGGGGAATGGCACAAGGAGCCAAACTTATAGTGCCAATCAGTGTTTTGCCCTGGGGGTGGATGCCACCCTTGTCGGGGGCGAAAATTAATACACTCAAAATAACCACAGAAATCGATAGAATGGGTGAATTCTAGTTTTCTAAGTTTTTTCGATAAATCAATATTTTTCCAGTTACATATTAGCGATTGAAAATGTTGATTTTTTATCTAACATTTATGCATGTTTTAGAACGATTTTTCACGAATAACTCGAAAATCTTACGTTTTATCAAAAAATCATGAGCAGCTTAAGCTTTTAAAATAACAAATCGATTGTTTATTTTTTTATTTCTGTAGATGCAATACGAACCGAGTTGTGGCTCGTTTCGATTGTTAGCCGAAAATTGAATTCGAACCTTTCAACGTTAAATAACGGAAAAACGACGAATTTTTGGAGGAAAACTTGTCAAATCTTTTATAAAGTACTTGAAAATGAGCTTGGATAAAAGTCGTTAGCATAAAACATTACGGAATTATGATAACAATAAAATGGTTGTCTCGTTTTTTCGGAGGAAAAATATGCAATAAATTAACCGCAACAATTGAAATTAAACCATTTTAAGTGTATTAATTTCCACCCCGACAAGGAGTGGCATCCATCCCCAGGGCAAAAGCATACATCGGCACTATATAAGTTTTGTTCCTTGAGCCATTCTCTACTTACTGTTCATTCATGTCATTGGGTTTGTTCGTAAGAATTCTGAAGTAACAACCTATTTTTACCGTCAAACACTGGACTAAATATGCTAGCTACAAAAGAATGGTTTAGATTTAGACAAAAATTGTTAGGGACAGTGGGGGTCATTTATCTGTACTAATGTGCTTAACCTTTCAAATCACTTTTCAAGGTCATTTGTAGGTTAAGGTAATTTTATAAATGGAATACCCTATTTTTGACACCGCATTCGAAAAGGGTGGAAAATTTTACGCTTTAATATATATTTTTCATGACCTGTTAAGGTCACCTGAAGGTTTAATTTTCATAGCAAATTATAAGAATTATAACTAAAATATATTCCTTCAGGTGACCTTGGGAGGTCATAGAAAATACATATTCGGACGTAAATTTTTGTTTCGAATCCGGTGTCAAAAATACAGGTTCCCATTTAAAAATGACCTTGACCTTCAAATAAACTTGAAAATTTACCATAAGATATTAGTACAGATAAATGACAGGCATTGCTCTTGACAATATTGTCTAAACTATTTTTTTGTAGCTGGCGTATTTTAGGAGATACATATTTGGATCCGTCGATTAATATACCGGGTGATTTTTTTAACCTGATACACTCAAATATCTCGGAAAATAAGCACTCTACGAAAAAAATGCGGGGGAAATACATTAGTGTTAAAATTAGTACCCCCCTCCTCCTTGTAGGTAGGGCGGGGGGGCAACTTTGAAACTAAAATAGGAACCCCTATTTTTTATTGCAGATTCGGATTCTACGGTTAAAAATACGTAGGATTTGACTGAAAGATTTTTTTCGATCATGATAGATGGCGCTGTAATTGACGATATTTAATTTTTTTCGATTTCTCCTACTGAGAACCTACGCAAACGATTCTGCAATACGTCTGCAATAAAAATACCATGGTTTCGTTGCAAATACTCGAATAGTCTTAAACAATTTGCATTTTTAGATTTTCAATTACTGAAAAATGGCTTGTCATTAACGTAAACCAGGAACATGCAATTAAATCGGCTTTCAAATTAATGAAATTGTTTGTATTTTGTTTTAAAAATACCGATTCAGTCCGAAAATTATTTCGAAAACAACAATACCTGTGTAAAGCTATCAATACTAATTCAGAATGGTGTATTTAACTGTACAAGAGAAAATTGAAATGATTCTGGATTAATTGAAAAAAGTTAAAATTTTAAATGTGGATTAGGCCACTATGGTTCTGAGCCCCTCATATGTAAAAGATTTAATTTAAAATATTAAAGGTTGAATTTGAAAAATATGTATAACAGATATTCACAATGCAAAAACTTACAGGTTTGTATGAATTTTCAACTTGACGAACAAAAATTTTTGCTCGTTATGTTGGAAATTCATACAAACCTGTAAGTCAAAAGTAAAAAGTTTTTTCATTGTCATATGTGATAAGTTGATTGCCGCTTAATAGATCTAACACTTATAATAATTTGTTATTTTAGCTATTTTATGCTTTTGGAATAGACTTCGAGTCGAGTAGAAATTAGGAGTGTATTATCTAGATTTAAGAGAAGATTTGGGAATACAAAAACTGCCACCAAAGTTTCAAGCAGCAGTATAAAAGTATAATACATATAGTCGGTTTGCGAGAATAGTGACACATCTCAAAATATCATATTTTTGAGAAAAAATCGATTTGAAATTTTTTTTTTTTTGGTATAAAATAGTTGAATTCATCAAATTCAACGTCACATCTATTGAAAATTATGGGTAATTTAGAAGTGACACTATGCCACATAAAAGATTGTTACATTTAAAGGATTTTTTTCCTATTATCTTAAAATTGGCCATTTTTAAGATGTGTCACTACTCTCGCAAACCGACGATATGTACTTTAATTACTTGATTGCATTGGTAAACATGGTGTTTTTTTAAATAGGTAAATGAATATTTTAATGCTTTACAATACCAATATGACTCAAAATCAATAACTCAGAATTTAAGATGTATGCATATTCCTAAAGTTTGTGGAAATCGAAATCAAAGAGTATGTACATTATGGTAAATACAACAAAACAAATTCATTTCGTGTGTGACAGTATTCTATGTTTAGGATGATAAAAACAATAACATGTCAAAATATTGTAATTATTTTAATAAATTATTTGTCACCCCCTTAAATCACTTTAAAAGGAGATCGATTTACTGTATATACATTTTTGATAACACACATACAGGCAAATTTAACAATTCCGTCATCAAAAAATATTACGTAGAATAACTAAACCTGTAAAACCCATTCTTATCAAATTTTCTTCTACTGTATTACAAAGTGCAAAATAGGACGTTAATTTTTCTTAAAAGTTATTTCTGTATTTCACTACATTACATTTGGTTTCACAATAAAATATCAATATGTTATGCAAATTATTTAATAACCATTTTATGAATCGACATTGATTAATTTATTATGCATATTCTTGTTAAAGCCAATTTTTGTTTGTAATATTGATGAATCCTTTCAATAAAAAATTACTCAAGGATTAATCGGCGATATTTTTAAATAAGAAGACGGAAATATTCCGGATAAATGTATGATGATGTTTGTAGAGAAAAATCGATTTAATTAAATCCCAGATCAATTTGTGTTTAGGTTTTCGTTTTACAAAACAAACACATATACAAACTGAAGTTTCCCAATAATAATTTTCTTCACAGGACAGTATATTTTTCCTCTTCTTTTATTAAATTACAATAGGTTTTAGGTACAACTTATAAAAATCAGAATTTTATTTATGAAAATAGTTTTTTCTTGCTTTATAATTCCTTTGTGTTTAAAATTGACTCTCATTCTTTTTTTTTTTTTTTATTAAATTACTGAAGATGAAACGGGAAGAAAAGTAATCGCAGGTAAAAAAAGCAAAAATAAAATATTAACAAAAAAGAAATTTAACACATAAAATTTGGCGAATTTCGTCAACTAGTATTTTGGAATCGGTTTTTTATTGTGTGATTCAATATAAATAAGCAATTAAACACTTACTGTAATATTTGCATGTATAACAAATTTTCTTCCATTTTTCCCAATAAAACGACACGATAATTCATCAACACTAGCATTTAATATTTGAAAACGTTCATGATTTTTCGTAAAAATTTGTTCCAAAGTCTTTATATCTGATTTCAATTTATTTAAACACGCCATATCACACTACTTCACTATGTAAAATTAAAAAAAAAAAATTAAAGAAAAAAAATACACAAAAAACATTCACTAATTTATTCCAAATCATATAGAGATGATAAAAAGTTTTGATTTTTTTTTGTTTTTATTGTTACTTCAATAAATCCAAGTGAAAAAATAAAAATCGAATTCTTTGAAACCGCCTTGAAACTATTAAACTATTTAACGATAATTTTATTACAATTATAACTATTTCAAGAAAATATAAACGATATAATCCATATTACTAAAACTTAATTTTTTATTTTTATTTAATGTGTTGAAAGACAGTTCACTCCCAGATGTGAGAATTAAAGATGGCTGTTTTCACTGTGTTCTTTTTTTATTTTTGCGCTCGGTTCTACGATCGGAATGAACTACAATCGGAATAAATTTCTTGTAAAAAACTTGCTGAAATTTTGTTTGTTTTATTTTGACAGACTGATGAAAAAGAAAAATAATATTAAAGATATGGAATAAAATAAGAAAGAAAATTAAATGAGAAGATAAGAAAGAGACCAAATATATATTATGGTTTGGATGAATATTTTATAGCAGAAATTCATTTACGAAAGTATGTTTGCAAGGGATTTGAAAATTCGGTTGAGTTTGTGTCTGATACAGAAAAAAGTAAATTTTTGGTTGGGGTTAAATTGGTTCTGTGGTTTTCGTGTGGCTGGCATTTACTATGTTTCCATGCAGAGTTCAACCTAGGTTAGCGTTCATGGAAACGGGGTTGAGTTGGATTTTCGTTGATTTAATTTGAACTCAACGAAAATACCTGAGTTGAGTAGAGTTGAAATTCAAAATAACGCGGCGAATAAATATTAAGGATTTTTATTATTAACACCATAAAAAAATATTACAATACCTAAATACAACAAAAAAATAATGACAAAAAATTAAGGATGCAATAAAAAAGTCCTAAATATATATAATATAACGAGCTGTTAAACAGAAACAAATACTTTCAACTCAACCTAACTCAATTTCATGGAAACGATCGACGCCATTTTGAAATTTAACGAAAACCTAATTTCAATCCAATCTAACTCAACCTCGTTCATAGAAACATGGTAATTGATCTTTTTCTTCGAAAAATTTTAACAGCTAAACTCATCGAAGCCGCAAAATCCCGTAGGCCAAACTTAAGTTAGATCTTGTCTTCGTAAACAAGAAATCAATTTGCATACTTTCAAGAATTCAGCATCTGCGTAATACATTCGCAAATTTGATTTTCGGGTGCCAAATGTGAGTACTTTACTCTACTGCAGAAATAATATTTGAACGCAATGCTGCAAAATCTGCGCAGCCGACTTAACACAGCATTCACAATGCAAAAACTTTTTACTTTTGACTTACAGGTTTGTATGAATTTCCAACATAACGAGCAAAAATTTGTATTCGTCAAGTTGGAAATTCATACAAACCTGTAAGTAAAAAGTAAAAGTTTTTGCATTGTGAATGCTCTGTAATTCTTGAAAGTTCTCTTTATGTTTGGCCTGCTACCACCTTCAATTGTCAATTTGGGTACTTTCAAGAATTCAGCATCTGCGTAGATATTGCAGTCGGTACAAGAAATCGTGATGGATATTGCATCAATGTAGATGTTATAGGCCTGTATTAGACTATAAAAGATCTTTGACAAAGATATTTTATCAAACATTTTCATTAAATTTATTTTATAAAAGAACTTTTAACATATATTTTGCTATATTACACTACGTCAAAGATTTTATCATATTATTCAAGAAATTTGAAGGAAAAAAGTGGAAATTTCCCTATTTTTATACTCTAGGCTTTTTGTATTTTATAAAAATTCATTTACTTCATATCCACTTATTAAACATTTGGTTATTGAAACACTCCAATTAAATGTATTTTCCGCCATGTTTACAATAAAATACAATTTTTTAAAAACAATATTAATTATGCAACGTCAAAATCTTTTATCATATTTAGCCGCAAGAAGCTAAATATAATAAAAGAAATTTGATAAAACAAAAAAAATTATAAAATATGCATATTACACTATCAAAAGCCTTTGACAAATATATTTTATCAAATATCTTTGTCAAAGATCTTTTATAGTCTAATACTGGCCATAAAAAGACTACAGAAACTAATTTTTTGCTGTATTCACAAATTTGATTTTCGGGCGACAAATTGCGAGTACTTTACTGCAGAAATAATTGTAGTAATTTGCTCATTGCTTATCTCCATATGCCAGCCTATAGTTTAGCCACAGAATAATTAACAACCAGAACCGACATTACGTGGACCAAGAAATTTTTGCTCTTACCTTTATTGACGATTGTAAAAGTAAATAAAGCGCCTCTCGAGGACAATAGTTAAAATGATGCACCTGATAAAATGACATTTGTCACAAATGCGACGAAAGAAAATTTAGCAATGCGGTTATTAAAAATTGTTTTTATAGTCCAAAATTGGAATTATTTACAATTATTAGCAATCCGGTAAGTAAAAATTGTGTTTTCAGATCAAAATTGAAAATATTAACAACAATTTCGAACGTCAAATTATCAGGTAGCTCAATTTAAAAAAGTTCCACTAGGTGGAATCCGTGATACTCCAATCGTCAATATTTTACATGTTAATTTTGAATTTTCAGCCACTGAACGATAATTTAATACCGAAAATCTTACCTTCTATAAACCAAGGTCAAAAAAATGAGTCCACCTCCATATAAAAACCGCGTTATGTCGCTTCTGTTTAGCTGTAAAAGGTGGGCGGTTAATAAGTGATAAGCTAGAAAAATGATTTATACTACACATTCCTTTCAGTTTCTAGATGTATCGTGTCAGGCGAAACAAACATTTACTAAAGATACATGTTAAACCGATAGGGATCTGACTGAAACCGTCAGAGTTCAACATGTAAACGTTGACTGAAAGTAGTCTAAGTTCGGTCAACAAATTTGGTTGGTTGAGTCAGTTTGTAATTTGTATATTGAGTTAAACATGTAAACTTTAATTTAGTTGAACTGACAGATTTTTCATACTGTTAAAAGGCAAAAAGTGGTTTTTATACATTTTCGAAGTGATTTTTACATTTTCGTTAATAATTTTTTAATAATTTAAATATAATTTTAGAACAAAGTGACATTTAAGCTGTCAATTGAAATCAAATAATATAAGGTCCTATGCAATTATAGTAGTGTATGTATTGTGTATAGGAGAAATTTTTATTTCGAGTGTCTGTTGTATGGTGCGTCGTTGTCCTGGGACAAAATCTCAAATGTCAAACATTTACATAGGAATTCCTATGCAACACAAGTGTAAATAAATTGTTATTTATGAATGATATTTCTTGATTTATTGGAATTTTGTAACAGGTTTTTATTTATAAAGTGTTTATGAATACATTTTAACTTTAATTGGAAAATATTTTTCTATTTTATATACAATAAATTTAGAGTTGTATTTCTAAGTAAAACATGTCAAGATACGAATATTGTTGTTTTATAAAGGTAATTTATTAGTTTTTGTGATGAGACGTTTGTATCTGCATTGTTACAAATTAGTCCTATTAATTATTTATATAATTTTTTTAATACTAAATCCCAGACACACCATCTATATGCGAACTCTCTTACTACTTCAAAAATCCTCCTATACATATGCATATAAATATTTACTCTAAGTAGTGGTAAACACTACAACTACGTGAAGAAAATAATTTTTCTTTAGGACGTGTTTTCGTTTAGTTCAGTGATCACCCCCAGATAGTGTATAAGGGATTTCATATGAATTATTTTTTTTAAATCTTATTAGAATTAATTTGTATAATTGCTGGCACTCATATTACTTCATTAAAACCAATAAATTGCCTTTATAAAACAACAAAAATTGTATCTTCACACCTTTTGCTTGATATCTACTTAGAGCTAAATTTATTTTTAACTAAAATAGAAAAATATTTATCAATTCAAGTTAAAATGTATTTATTAATACTTTGTGAACGACAATCACTTACATAAATTTAATTAATTAATTAAAACCATTGATTATTTTAAATTTATTACGGCTTGCGTTACATATGTAGTACTTTGGCAATTTTACAACAACAATGCCGTGTATTTTCATTCCGGAATGAATGTAGTCTTACTTTGGCAATTTTACAACAACAATGCCGTGTATTTTCATTCCGGAATGAAGAGATTCATTCCGCTGAGAAGTAGGAATAGCAAAATTCTCTTCTTCTCGTAGTTGTAGTGTTTACTACTAGAGTAAAACTATTACATATATTTAGTTTTATGAGTTGGTATTAAATAAAAATTTGCAATTTTTGGATAAATCAGAATTTTAAATTTTGTTAATTATCATTTAGAATTATTATACTTTATTCAATAATTTGTCATCGCTATTTTATATTTGTTAAAATTCTAAATAATAAATTATATTTTAGAGCTTGGTACCAACTGTTGAAAGTAAAACAAAAAATTATTCTGAAGAAGAATTGCTCTTACTTTGGGCAAAATTTCATTCCTATCCGGATAGGAATAACTTTTACCAAAGTAAGACGGCAGAAGAGATTCATTCCGCTGAGAAGAAGGAATAGAAAAATTCTCTTCTTCACCTAGTTGCAGTGTTTACCACTAGAGTAAATAAATAATAGATTTTAATTTTATGAGTTGGTATTAAATAATAATTATTAATTTTTCAATAAATCAGAATATTAAATTTTGTTAATTATCATTTGGAATTATTACACTTTATTCAATAATTTGTTGTTATTTGTTAAAATTCTAAATAATAAATTATATTTTAGGGCTTGGTACCAACTGTTGGAAGTAAAAAAAAAAAAATTATTCTGAAGAAGAATTGCTCTTACTTTGGGCAAAATTTCATTCCTATCCGGATAGGAATAACTTTTACCAAAGTAAGACGGCAGTAGATTCCTGTGTAATTGACATTTGAGTTTTTATCTCCGACTTGACCTGCACCATACGTCAAACACTCAAACTAAAACCCTGGGTGAGATGTTGTAACCATCACGTTTTTCGCTTCGACGCATTTTCCATAGAATAACTGTACTCCTTTGTTAAAAATATAAAATTTTAAAACAATTTAGTTCTAAGGTACCAGTTCTAAGCTATCGAAAATGCATCGAAGCGAAAAACGTGATGGTTACAACATCTCACCCCTGTTCTCAGTGGAATGAAAATACACGACATTGTTGTTGTAAAATTCCCAAATGAGACAGGCTTATTATTCAGATATTCGACCGTAAGACCACAGAATAATAAACAACCAGAACCGACATTACGTGGACCAAGAAATTTTTGCTCTTTTACCTTATATTTTACATGTTAATTTTGAATTTTCAGCCACTGAACGATAATTTGACACCGAAAATCTTACCTTCGGTAAACCAAGGTCAAAAAAATGAGTCCACTTTTCTCCATATAAAAACAGCGTTATGTCGCTTCTGGGTATTCTGTGGTAAGACACAAACCAAAACTAAACATAATGTAGATTTTGGGTATATGTCTTTTAGCAAAAAAACGTTTCGCAAATGAAAGTTTGATCAAATTACTTTTAGCAAAAAACACGTTTGGCAAACTTTTCTTTGGCAAAGAAGTATGAATAGCAAATTCACCTATGTCAAATATTTGTTTGACAAATTTATTTTTGGCAAATTATTCTTCAGGAATTATGAGGCGTTTTGATCGCGCGATCAAAATGCCTCATAATTCCTGAAGAATAATTTGCCAAAAATTGATTACTCTAAAATTTGAACAAAATCTGAATTAATCAAAATATTTTTGCTTCAAAATGAAAATTTAAATTCTGGAAAATGAAGATTTAATCTTCCTTTTCCAGAATATCATTTTGAAATATTCTGGAAAATGGAAATTTCCATTCTAATTTTACTAATAAATCTCTATTTTCCAGATAATTCTAAATCTCCGTTTTCAAGCAAAAATATTTTTATTAATTCCGGCGCGCGTCATACCTGCCAAATTTCACCACAGTTCAGAAATAGTCAAGTTACAGGCTAATTGGCCATATTCCGAAAGTCCAACCAAAAATCATTTGAGCATTCCATTTCCATCATACCTGTCGAATTTCATCATAATCGGTAAAGAAATAGCCAAGTTACAAGCTAATTGGACATATTCAAAAACTTCATCTAAAAATCATTTAACAATTCCATTTCCACCGTACGTGTCAAAATGTATCATAATTCCGAAAGAAATGGCTAAGTTACAGACTATAAATTTGCAATATTCCAAAAATGCACCCAAAAATTATTTAACAATCCTATTTCCACCGTACCTGTTAAATTTAATCACAATAGATTAAGAAACAGCTAGGTTATTATAGGTTAGTTATAGGCTAGTTATATTCCAAAATTGTATCCAAAATCATTTAAAAATTCCATTTACATCGTAACTGTTAAATTTGTAATAGATTTTTTGATCAAACATACATTTGCCATTCAATTTGTTTTGCCAAATGATATTTGCCAAATATGCAAATTTGCCAAAGATAGTTTGATGAAACGTAACTTTGTCAAATGTCGTTTGCCATTTAAACGGCTCCCGTAGATTTTACGTCCAGCACATTTGGCAGTCTGAAATTGAGATTATTCTACATTGAGAATATCTCAAAAATAGACGTGTGTGCTGGACACGCCCATTGAAAATGTATAGTTATAATTTTGTTGAATTCGAGTAACAATAAAACCATATGCTAAATAAATGATATATTTTAATTAAATGCGTTTACATAATAATCCAGAAACGACTTTTCGCGTTTTTGATTCCATTAATTTGATTTCATCAATAGCATCAGTAATCCTCTTTGGCTCGGTTAAAAACCATATCCACAGAAGATTGCTGTATTTCCAAGTTTTACTGTTGGCCTAGTAGATAAGTAAAGAAATTGTATTAGTTTTCTTATTTTAAAATATTTTACAACGAACATTTACCCATTTAATCTGAAATTCTTGTTTATATGTTTCCCTCAATTCGTTCAATTTTTTATTAATTTTGACCTTTTCAATTTCGCAATTGTATATTATATTTCTTAAATCAGGATTGACGATCTGTGGCTTAGCCAATGGCCCGTCATCGATCAATTTGATAATTATGCACGAATTCTCTTGCATTAATTGTATATATTGATTTATATCACCGTAACCAGATTTATTTGAAATCGTTTCTAATTGAACTGGTATATTGGTAATCATATCATCGTAATCTTTAAGCGTAATCTGATTAAAATTCGAACGTGTTAAACGTTTTGTTATTTCATTACTAAATTCGGTTGTATAATTGGCCACAACATCATCTAGCAATAAGGTATTCAATTTTTCAATTCCCTTCAAACAATTCAAGTGATTTCGTTCCTCTGAGACATCTTCTCTAAGAACATTTTTGTACGCGTTTAACATATCAGTATCGAAATTTACCGAAAACCATAAAACTTCACATAACAGCATAAACTTATGGCTTATATTTTCAATTTGTAGTACATCCTTGAGACGCCGCTCTGCCCTTTGAATTTTATATGCGTTTGCGTCATGAATCAGACTATTAATTTTTTGTTGGTTTAATTTATAAACGGATTTCTTAAGGGTTTCTGTTAGGATGTTTATTTGAAGATTCATTTCTTTGTTTTCCTGTGTCGTTTGTTCCAATTCATGTTTCATATCCTGATAACCGTAAGAGATTCTATTAAAATTTTCCAATTCTTTGATAACTGATTTTAGAGAACTCAGTTTCATCTCGGCTTTTTTTAGTTTAAAAGTACTATTGTTAATGATTTGTTTAATTTTTCCAATTTCTGCTGAATACTTGTTATCGTCAGCCTCGACATCTGGCGTATTTGAATCGATGACTTCAAAACTTTTGCGTAAATAGTGATCAGTGTAGTTGTTAAAATCACGACATTTCGAGAAAAACTCCTCTAATGGAAATTGATGCATATAAAAAGGGGATAATTGGATGCAAGAACATATTGACTCAATTTCTTGGCGAAATTTTTGAATATCATTATAAATTTCTTGTGCTTCTTTCAAATTTTGTAAACATTCAGAATTTAACCGTTCGTCACGTTCTTCCACATAGTTCAACCTTTTATTTAGATGGGAATTTTTCTTTTTAGTTTCGTTTAGTAGCATTTTACTATCATTCAATACCGTTTCATAGAGCTCTTTTAACTCCGTAACATCTTTCAAGTCATTTTCAAACATTTTCACGTCGTTATCATTGTACTCTGTAAGATTTGGAAATTTTTTTTTAAGTTCTCCTAAGGATTTTTTTAAATCTTCCCCGTAAAGAATTTCTTGTTGTTCGCATGTTGATGATGTTTGTTCCATTTCATAATAACTAAAAAACAAATATAATTTATCAGCCAATTAGAAAGCTAGGTTAAATAAAAATATCATACTCTCTTAATTCATCGTTTTTTAAAACATTTTCATCCGTAATGTTTTCAGCCAAAAAATTAAAAAATTTGCTAGCGGCTGAATCATAGAGGACATGTGTTCCGAGCTCGATGTTATATTTTTTTAAGAAGCTAGGCACCTGAAATTATAACAAAACATCATACATATTTAATAATAGAACGTACATATAACGCATTTAGTTAAAAACATACTTTATTTTCCTCATCCATAATAAATTAAATGATTAAAAATGACTTCAATAAAATTCTCGTTAATCAGCCAAAATTCGTAATTTGACAGCTTATAATTTGTGTGCTACACAGTAGAGGCTTTTATTTGTCTGCCCATTTACTGCGTTTGTACAGAGGAAAGTTATGTGGAGTTCGATTGGGCAAAATAAATCAATTTACTGTCAAAAAAAATGATTATAATCATTTCACGGATATGAGTAGGTAGAAAAAACCATTTATTATTTTATTTAAATCAATTTTGACAAATCGAGATTTTATAGTCAAAAACGGTCGAAAAGTGTTAAAAACTGTCTAAAAGTGTCAAAATCTGTCGAAATGTGTAAAAAACTGTCGAAAAGTGTTAATTAGTGCGGGTGATATTGAGGAAAAGAGGAACCAAAATGTTCTTATTGTTTCGTGAGCAAGTGTTCGAAATATACTGGTAAAACAGTTACAACAGTTCTGACCGTAAATCAACCTAAAATTTTACAATTTTTCAAACATTTTTCGATTTTTTTGATGTCGAAAATTCGTGTCAAAAAGTGTCTAAACACAGGTTTTGAGAGACTGTCACGAACTCGTGTCAAAAAGTGTGATAAACTGTCGAAAAGTGCCCAAAACTGTCGAAAAGTGTCAAACACTTTCGAAAAGTGTCAAAAACTGCCGGTAAGTGTTGAATGTTGTGCGTGCGATTTCAGAAAAAACAGGAAACAAAATATTCTTATTGTTTCTTGAGCTAGTTTTTGAAATATGTATGTGTATACTGATAAATTTTAAAACAGTTTTGAATTTAAATGAAAATTGTACATTTTTCAATTTTTTTCGCTGTCAACAAAAAGTCCTGTCAAAAAAGGACGAAAACAGAGGTTTTGAAAGACTGTCAAGAACTCGTGTCAAAAACTGTGATACTATCATAGTTTTCGACACTACCCCATCTCTGGCCAATGGCCATCATACATACGAAACTAGTGTTCAATAGGACAAAAATGATGCAAAATATCATTATGCTTAGCAAATTAAATGCCAAAAGCGCATTGTGGTATTTTTCTTGCTTAAATTAAATTTATTTTGTTTTTTTAAGATATTTATATGATATTTACACTAACTATTGGTCACCCTAGCGTTTTTGGCAATTCATAACTATGAAAAGAATGAAATTTGAATTCATTAAATATGAAGGACATATCCATCCACCTTGAAATTCAATGATCAGAAAATATTTCAACCAGCCTTTCATTAACTTAACAACGATTTTGAGCCTGATTGAGACTACTTCAAGTATATGAATAATACTGTGCTAAAACACCTCTGGTATCCATTCAAATTGATCAAAAAACTGTGGTTCATAAAATTGAAAACTGAAGGATAATTTTACATCTGGTCCCGATGGTGTGCTTTAAAAAAATGCGCTAGCAGTTTGGCCCAGCCTCTAACAGCTCTTTTTCAAAACTCGCTCTCTTAGGAATTTTTCCATCGATTTGGAAAGTCTCTTTTATAGTTCCAATCCATAAGAAAGGCTGTAAATCGGACTTATCTAACTACACGCCAACTACGAAACTGTCTTGTATTCCAGCAGATCGAAGGGTAGATTGAATATGTGAGTAAGGACGATAATGAGTTTACCACCGCAAACCGCATGTCGTGCGTATCATCATGTATTAAATAAAACACGTATATGTATTATTTGTTATAAAACGTAAATTAATACAAACATTTTTTATTTATTTTATATTTTATTAATTATTTATATTTCGCTTAAATCAACTCTTCTTGTTGCTCCTTTCCTTTCTTCTATCACCGCCGTTCGCCATTACTGTTTGTTGACTTTTTTTTTAACTGTGAAGTTTGTTCTCATTTGAAATAGGGTCATCTAAAAGCACCTTCCGGCCGTTAGATTTACACAGGGTCACTATGTGCGGTTACACTCCATCTTGATCTCTTTGATGTCCTCATCAGAAACACCAAAATCCAAATTCTGCAATATACACCATACATGGCTTCATCCAGTTGCTGACATGCACGCCGACATAACCCCTTCTTTCCTGTTCAGCATCTTCAACATCTACGATAACATATCGGTCATTTGGCAGAACTTCGCATTAGGCTTTATCAAATACGGTCCCCGATATGAAACATTTAGTTTACGTGAATAACCCCACTCCATTTCAATAACACTAACTCACCTTCTTTATAGGCACGCAGAACCTTATGGGTAGCCTTTTGTTTTTTACCGGCGAAATCAATACGATTTTTGACGATTTCGTTTAATTGGCCGATGTCGATTTCGGTATCATCATAATCGTTCAGAGCCAAGATTATTTTATTCTGCGAAATGCTCCTAGGCTTGTAAGTTAAGAAGATTAATTTTTGAGGTGACACCTTAGTCACTTCGTGTTTGCTATTATTAATCGCCCATTGGAGATTGGTTAGCTCCTGGTCCCAGATTCTCCCATCTTTTATCGCTTTTGCCCTCAGGATTGCTAATATGGTTCTATTATTGCATATGTGTTTCAATATGTCTTTTATTGCATTTTCCTTGCAATAATTGGCGAATTTCGAGGATGTAAATGCGGCTCCTCGGTCGCTTATCAACCGCATCGGGGTACCAAAATGAACCGTCCAGCTCTCCCTCATTCTGAGAGTACTGGTTGAGTCGATGTATCCCTCACACCTTTCATCACCATGTATTTCGAAAAGCCATCTACCATCACAATTACATAATTATTTCCCGATTTACTTTTCGAAAATGAACCGAGATGTTTCAAATGCACGGTATGAAATATGGTACAGCAACCTTTTCGATAGGATACAACTCCCTCTCTGTGCGGCCGACCGCACTTTTTGTATAACAAGATTCAATTCAAGTGGAAATGTACCGTTTAACGAAATCCCTCACGCGTAGGAACAAAAAATGTTCGTTTATTTTGTTTCTGTACAGTCTTGTTCACGCCGCCATGACCAATATCATCATGCATCGATTTTACCACACGCCATCTTATTTGTTTGGTATAACCCATCTTCTGCTTCCATTAACCAAGCGGAACACACGAATATATTGTTCATAATTTTCGTGCAACTGCCTTTCATCAGGTATCGCAGGTTTTTGTTTTAAAAGTTCTATTTTTTAAACAACTCTCCATCGACTTGTTGCATTCTGATTAGCTAATCGCTCTAACATTAAGAAATTTGGAAAACATTAATGGTCGTGGTCCTGGTTCTTCACCGGGTATTTCGCATTTCCTGCTCAATGCATCCACGTGTTGCATCAATTTTCCGGCCTTATGCTACACTACAAAATCATACTCTGCCACCTCAACCACCATCTGCCTATGCGAGGTATCAGATCGTTCATCGTAACACGGAAACACAATCGGTTAATAGTTAAAACCGTTGTCCGATTAAATAAACATACGGAACCGTTCTAACGTTTCCACAACTGCCAGAGAGCTTCTAACTCATACGAATGAAATTTTGCTTCATTTGCAGTCGCTTTTCTGCTGAAATACAAAACTGGTGTTATTTCGTTTTTATCATTCGTTTGTAGTAGCATACCAGCAAGCCCTCTTGACCTGGCATCTGTAAAAGCCTCGTGCTCATTCTCCGGGTCGCAAATGGTCAAAACAGCGCGGCTTCCTAACTTCATTTTTAATTCGTCAAATTCTTTTTATTGCTCGTCTGTCCACTCAAAATCACTATTTTTAGACGGGTCAGTCTATTATGGCAAAATTAGTAACAAACTTTCGAAAATAAGAATAACTCGCCAATCCAACGAATTGTCTAATCTCGTGTTTATGAGACCTCAAAACCCAAAAAACTAACTTCCTCCTTTAGGAATTTGCACTTATCCAATTTCAACGTTAACCCGTGTCGTTGAATAACGGCCAATAGTCTTTTAAACTTTGCCGTACCATCCACTATCGTTTGGCTCGGCACAATTATCTATATATACTATACAACGATATCGATCCCGAGGTAACGAAAGCTGTCAACGGTATAGGATAGCTGCACCCTCCTAACCTTTGTAACAAGTCCTCGATTATTGGTAAAGCGAACCGATTTCTACTCGTTGTTTCATTCAAGCATCTGTAGTCTACGCACAGCCTTCTCTTACCTGATTTCTTTTTCGTCAAGACAATCGGACTAGAGTAACGTGAATCCGAATTCTGAATGATACCGTTATGTAAAAGCTCGTCAACTGTTTCCTTTACATTATTTCGCTGGTGGAACGACAATCGGTACGAACTATAAACCACTGGATCAGCATCTGTCAGTTGTATTTCCATTTTGACAGGCCTGTTCTTCCCAACTCCGATTGGTTTCATGCGAAACAGCTAAACCGACCAATCAAATCTACTATATCCTTACGTTGATCGAATGTTAAAGACTCGTTCATTTTGATTTTCCCCTCACATAATTCCTCACTACTGTGGCCCCCTATACTTCGAGTTATTGACTTCAACAATCCTTAATTGTTCTCTGGGGGGAAAGGAGTTACCACTTTCAAAATAAACTCGACTGAATTATTTTTAAGGTTCTTGTAACTAATTGATAATTAAAGTGTTAGTATCGGAAGTATCGATACTATCGATTTTGAGATTTTTTAATATCGAAATATCGAGATTGGAAAAGTGGTCCGATATTGGAAACCCCAGTTACACCCCAACAAAAGAGAACTTTACTAGAAATATAAAAAAATGTACATATTTGACAGAAAAATTGCTAGATGAGCGCAGTCTGTCATAGTAAAAAAAAAAATTAAAAAAACTAAGCTGAAATTTGAACGGTGAAACGCTGACTAATGTCTGTACACTCGAACTGAATAATAGTTCCACAATATATCTAATTATTTCTGTTTTGTAATTACTGGGGCGAAGAAGAGCAGATAGCTGATATTAAAAGAAATTTGTTCGATGAATCCGATATGAAAGAACTGAGTATTGTCGAGCAGTTCATGGGTCTGAATGTTGAAGTTGATATGAATGTATTTCGATTGATCAATCGCACTACGTTGATGCCATAGTGGAACGTTTTGGAATGTCCGTTTGCAATTCATCGCCTACACCAATGATCAAAAATTTAAAACTCACCAAGAGCATGACCAACAAACAAATCTGCCGTACCGTACCGTGAATTATTACGCAGCATGCACCCTGATTCTCTATAAAATAAGATTATGTGTAAAAGAGTAAACTTGTGAAAATCAAAGTTTTCTTTTATGAGTTTGGAATTATTCGTATTATTTTAGTAGTAAGTCAAATCGAGATTGCTAACTCATAGAAGTAACCTTTGCTTTTCACAAGTTTTACACATTATCTTATTTTTTAGTGAATCAGGGTGCAGATGTATTTAATGTTGGGAAGTAGGCTTGATATTTGCTTTGCACTTAGTTACCTAAGTCGATTCCAAGAGTGTGGATGTGGCATGCTTATAGTAACAATATTCGCCGCTGTTTTTAAATGCTGCACCCTCGGTAAAGGTTAGAATGTCAAATGGTATTAGTGTTTTGTATCGAAACTGTATTGTGAATTTAATAACACAAAAGAATTTTTGTATTTTAAAATGTTTATAAGTCGTTTAGCAACGCGTTCGAACTTCGTAGCCATAAAATTAAACGTTAAACATTATTGTAACCTTTATCACGATGGTCATGACATCTGATGTGTGGAAACAAAAACAAACTGGTTTTGCATGCCCCATTAAAAAGGCTGCTCTGATATTTAAAAGGCACCTGCGATTTTAAGTTAAACTTGTCACGAAATGATGAAGATGTTTTGATTGGGTACGTCGACACCGACTGGGCGAATCAAAATGCCGAACGAAGTCAACTAGTGGATATATTCAAAGTTTTTGGTAACGAAGTCAATTGGGGAACCAAAAAACAGGGTCTGGTATAACAGTCTTAATATCTAGACCAAGTTCCACTTTCTTCGAGAATGAGGGACTTTCCCAATATCGATTTTAGTTCATTTGTCCCCACGCTTGGGCATCGCTGATTACTTTTTTTTTTTTTACATGCAAAAACAAGTAAAATCATGTTTACAAATACAAGTTTCTTGTCTAAATTAGTGGATGTCCCCATACATTTTTTTATGATTAATAAAATTCAATATGTTGCGATTAATAATAAATATCAAATTTTAAAATTAATTTAGTCGAAATTAATAATTTAATGAAACATTCAAGACAAATTTTGACCATATAAAACTACATACGAAATATTTTAGCCGCCAGTCAGCAAGCGTTGGAATTATATTTGGGAAAGTCACTAATTGACATGGGATGGAACAAAACCAACACAAATGTCTTATACAAGCCGTATTATTGCCATACAAACACAAAATAAAACCTACTATTTCTGTAAGTATTAGCGTCATTATACAGTATAATCTTTACATACTTTGATTTTAAATTGTAGTTTGTACCAAAAACAGTATAAAATATCACTAACACTTACAGAAAATAGTAGGTTTTGGATTTAATAATATGCGTGCGTCACGGAAATAATATGGCTTGTATAAGACATTTGTGTTGGTTTTGGATGGAATTATAAAATGGGGCATACAAAAAGAGTTTGTTTTTGTTTCCGCACATCAGATGTCTTTACCGTCGTGATAAAGGTTCAAATAAATTATAATACCCTATAAAGGACATTATGACACTTTTCCATAGTAAACTTGCGGTCAATGATATTGGCAGATTTATCGATAATGCAGTATTATTTAATACGTGGAAACATAGTTCGGGATAACTTCTAAAGATGTCAGCTTTAACAATTTTTAATTTTTGGTAAATAAATCAAAAATAAAATTAATTTTTTTTATAATTCATGTCTAGTTGTAAGTTTTATTCGTGTTTTTTGCTTTTGTTTATATTTTTGTTTCGATACAACAAAAAAAAAATTAAAAAAAAACTACTAGTGCGTAGTGCCATCTTAAGATTTAATCTATCTATCGCCGTTTTTTGACAGCGAAGACCTTTATAGGTATTATAATTTATTTGTAAAGGTTACAATAATGGTTGATGTTTAATTTTATAGCTACGAAGTTCGAACGCGTCGATAAACGACTTATAAACATTTTAAAATATACAAATTCTTTTGTATTATTAAATTCACCATGCAGTTTCGATACAAAACACTAATGCTATTTGACATTCTAACCTGTACCGAGGGTGCTGCATTTAAAAACAGCGGCGAGTATTGTTACTATAAGCATGCCCCATTGGAACACGTTAGCTCTCAGGACTAGTTGGAGCAACCATTAGACAAGCAACTGCGTGAGAAATTCCTGAGGATGATGTGTCTCTATCGCGGGCGAATGTCAGGAGGCGATATCAACACCTGACAGTACAAACGTCAATGCACCCAGCAAGCACACTCTTGTGTGGTGTGTCGGGAAATGCGATATGTCGATAAAGTATTTTTCATACCAGTGGCCCTATTCTGGTAATTCCCGGGGAATAGAAATTTTAAATTTTGTAGCAGTTTTATTCCCTTTTCCCCAAAGTGTATTCCGGTGTTTGGGAAAAAAATTTATTAGGAAAAAATTATTCCCAATTACAGCAGTTTTGACGTTTGTTTTTCCATACCTATTTTATGAAAGAATTGATAGGGAATAAATTTTTTAACGATAATGTGTGTCTATCTCTAGTTGATATTAATAATTAATCATATTAATAAAAATCTTCGCGGATCTTTACTTATTTTAATGTGATTCCATTGAGAACACGTACAACTAAATTTATTTCCCCTGTATATTTATTCCCCAATTGCCAGAATGCACTTTTGGAAATGGGGAATAAAAAGTTGGAACAATTTATCTGGGGAATAACTGCTGTAAAAACAAAATATTCCCTATTCCCCGGGAATTACCAGAATAGGGCCACAGGAGGGGGATTTTGCACAAAAGGCGAGAAGCGAGTTTGTATCTCTTTTACTTACACTGAATATGAACACTATTTCGCTTAGAAGAAATATAATTGAAGCATGCGATCTCACCTAATTAGAATAAAATGATATTCTATTTCAACTTTCGTCTGTGTCTCTCACGAACGAAGGTACGTGGTCGAAGCGGGGAAAAAGAGATAGCGCTGTCACATAATATGATAGACGGAGATCGCAATAGAAAAAGCGACATCGACCGAATGAAATGGAGTTAAAACTTATTCTTTTAAAAAAAGACATAAATTCGCTTCTCGCCTTTTGTTGCCTTCACAAATGTGAAGCTGAGGCCCTTCATACCGGTGGCGCCGGCTTTGAATATTCGGTTGTTATCAAATAAGTGATTTTGGTCCATTTTACACGTCCATTGTAGCAAAACCGAGATATTTTGAATTTGTAACCTACATCAGCTAGATTTTTCGGTAAATATAAAACAGTTGTGCCAAAAATTTGATTTGTAGGTTATGTTGACAAAGCGCTTTGCTTTGTATTGGTTTAAGTATAATTAATTAAAACGTTTACAAAGTAGTATCCAGCAGCAGTGCAACAATATCCATTTACATCCAGTTGATTTTAACCACGCTTTGCTACCATCACTTTACTAGTTCAGCACCCCTGGGGTGTTATTTCTGATTACGATATACGAATACGAAAGTAGAAGCGAATTTTACACATTCGAATTCAGAAATAGCTCCCAGGAAATCAACTCCTTTCATGATTTATCACGCTTAGTTCATTAGAGATATTCGAAAACGTAGAATATTTCACTAAAAAGAGAAACAATTGGAGGACAAGTCTGGTGCCAGCACCCGCGGTAATTTCAGCTCTAATATTATTAATGTCGTATTCTATTGACTCACAAAACCAGAACCTAGATCAAAAAATGCTTCATAGTAGAAATTGATCTCAGTTCAGTTTTTTTAGATCGAGATCGGTTTTTCTGCGTCAATAGAATTCAACATTGATTTGTAGTCTAGAATTTTTAATCGTACTAGAATTACAACAAATCCTATTCAAATAAATCGAAATATGTACGTTATTAAAGGTAATTATCCATCTTTATTAACACAATTACTTGTAAATTGTCATTGTAAAAATTTGACAACAAGATCAATGAGTACATCCGGCTGATCAACATGAATCAGATGGCCGGCATTTGGTAACATTATCAATTGCGCTGAAGGAAAATATAATTCCTGTATCCTAGCCAAATGGGTCTCACTATAATTTTAAAATATTAGTTATTTATAATTTGATTTATAAAAAGGCTAGAAAGGTAGATAATGTTTATTGGGCGCATCCAGCACAATAAGGTTTAAAATTTATTTTTAGCACGTAAAACATGAGAGACCTACTTGTTTTTTTTAGTGAGTGACACCTTTGTGGCTGGATGTGCCCATTATTTTTACGTATTTACTCAATAGAATCCGATTCTTCTCCTCCGATAAAAAGTATAGGTCCAAGATATTTTAAATGAACAGCATCTTCTGGAAAAGTAATGATGTGCGAAGCAAAATTATTATCTATAGTATCTAAATTAAAACGCCACCTATATCCACGATCCGGGTCATAAATGAAATTCGTTAATAGAAAATCACGCAAATCCGGGTTTTGAATATTTAGATTTTCTAGTTGCTTATAAGCTTCTTTTTTAGCAATGTTAACTTTTAATTTATGTGAAACGTGCACTTTCTGTAGTGCATTTATTATAAATGCCATATTTTGTAGAGAAGCACTTGAGCGGAATGGTGAAATATCAACAATTATAGCCTTCTCTACTAAATGGGGCTAGAAATTGAAAAACGTAACATAAATCACGGTTACACAAACCCTTATTATTCCTTTAAATCATTACGTATTTTAGCGATGTATACATCATACATCGTCCACCCATGCTATGGCCCATTAAACAAGCACGTTTCAAGCTTTCCTTTTTCAAAAGTTGTGCAATGTCATCCGCCATATCCTCGTACCGATGCTCTGTTGTATGAGGACTATCCCCATGGTTACGCGCATCAACTAAAATAATTTTACGATTTTGAAGCTTTTTTAGTAATTCATTACCTATATTTCGCCAATTTTGTTTTGATCCAAAAAGTCCATGCATGATTATCAATGGTGGCATATCATTCATTGTCTTAACATTTTCATAAGTAATGTAAGCCATGTCAATTGACTTATTTCGTATTGTCGAATAATTTGAATGAATTTTTTTTGTTAGTATTTGTGAAATATTACGAATTATTAACATGTCTATTTTAAATTGCAATATTTTTTGAATTATTTACATCTAAAACCATTAATAAATCAATATTGAGGAAACACGATAGATTTTTGTTAATTTTCTTGTTAAAATTCAAAATTCGAATTTTGTTTATTATTGATGTCAAACTGAATTACACTCTTTTAAGGTTGTTGTGGAACATTTCATTTATTATGTTTTATTGTAATTTTATGATTTACATAATGTTTGTGGACATCCTTTCTTCACACTAATTATTACCTAAGAAATTTCGAGACCAAATTAGTAAGTTCTTGTGGTTGTTCCACATGAATCAGGTGACCGCAATTTGGCATCATTATAATTTCGGCATTTGGAAAATACTTTCTTTTTATCGCTGGCAGTTGACCTTCACTGTATAAAAAATTAAATGCATTTTATTGTTATGGAGTGGGAGTCGCGTGGAGTAAGAAAATCTAACGATGTGGCACACGGCTCTGATAAAGAAGTATATGGATTCTCAATATCAACATTATTCAGAATACCGAAATTAAAAAATTATTACGGTCGACTTGACTCTGTATCCTTTAAGTATTAGAGGCAAACATTTCATTTAAAAAACAAAATTATCTTGAAAGTTCCTCTTCGTTGTTTCGTTTAACGGAATTTTTTATCTAATCTTAAAAGATATAGGATGAAGTAAACTTGCCAGAATTTTTTCATTTCGGTATTCCGAATCAACGCTGAATTTGAGAATTCACAAGTTAGTCATGTACCTATTCAGTGGCTTTTACATGAGTCACTCCACTACCTAAGTGTAGTTGTTAGCTGACTGTTAAAATAATTCGAAACCAAACTTTACTTTATGTATTTCAGATGACAAAACTAGACTCCGATACTGCTGTGAAAGTTACTTACGTTAAATTTTCTTACTCTATGGCTAAAAAAAAATAAAAATATTTTATTTACGAAATAGAGTCCGCATCAGCACCACCGATAAATAGTATAGGGCCATAATATTTCATCGTAATTGCGTCGGCTGGAAATAAAAGGATATGGCCTGCAAAACTCTTACTTAGTGCATCTAAATTAAATCGCCATCTATATTTCCCATCTGGGTTCCGAACCAGATTCGTTAAAAGAAAATTCCGAAAAGCGATACTTATATTAAATTGCTCCAGTTGGCCATCAGCATTTTTCAAAGCTTCAGGCATACTTAATTCTTGTGAAACGTGCACCCTTTCAAGAATAAAACAAACGGAAGCCATATTAACAAACGAATCACTTTGGCTTAGTGGAGAGATATCCACAATTACAGCCTTCTCGATTAAATCTGGCTGAAAATTGCAAAATTTTTTAGCATTTGTCTTAAAAATGTTAACAACAAACATTAGTACATATTTTAGTGCTAAATACATCATACAACGTCCGCCCATGCTATGTCCAAGTACAGAAATTTTCTTAAATTTTCTCTTACTCATAAATTCAACAACGTCTTCCGCCATATCTTCATATCGGTGTTCTCGCGTATGTGGACTATCTCCATGGTTGCGAGCATCAACCAAAAAAACATCACGATTTTCCAGATTATTTACTAAGGGCTCACATAAATCACGCCAATTATGTTTTGAACCGAAAAGCCCGTGCATTATAATTAATGGTGGTCCTTCGTTCGATTTTGGCGTTTGTTGTTTACACAATGTATAAGACATATTTATAGGCATTTTTCCGTTCCGTACAAAATGCTCGGCATTTAAGGATAGTAAACGGCAGACATTATTGATCGGTTCAATGCATTTTAAAATCTTTATAAGATTGTGAAACATTAGTAATTAAATTATAATTTAAATATTTTATACAAAGATTTTAAATATATAATGACAAAAAATAAAAATAAAATTAAATTACTAATTTTGTTTATTCGTCTTGTCAATTACACATGCATTTATAATTTGGTTTGCTTGCTGGAAAAAAAAACATTTTTGGAAATCGTACTATGGAACTTTGTCCTTGGCTTCATATAAAAATGATACGACTATTTCAATCAGTAGAGATTGCTGCTGAATGTGTACCAAATGGCCAGTTGCTGGTAACGTTATTAATCGTGCTTCGGGAAAATATTCTTCACGTATTAATGCCAAACTTTTCTCACTAAAGAAACGAGATTTATTTAAATTCAGACCTATCCATTACTATATTATGTTGATACTAACTCAATAAAATCCTCATAAGCACTCCCTATAAAAAGCGTGGGACCTGTATATTTCAAAGTATGTGCATCGGGCGGAAATTTGACGATATGCTCCGCGAAACTTTTATGTAAAGCTTCTACATTCATCTGCCATCCACATCGTCCATCTGGATACTGAATCAAACTACTTATGATAAATCGTCGAGTAGCTTTAGAGTTTACGTTTAGCCGTTTTAGTTGTTGATCAGCCTGTTCTCTAGCATAGGGCAAATCTACTTTAGGTTGTATATTGATCTGTTTAAGTGCATTTAATATAATGCCAAGATTATTTAATGATTCGCTTTTACTAACTGGTGAAATATCAACGAATATAGCCTTCTCGACTAAATGTGGCTGCAATAAAAAGCTGTTTTAAAATTACTGAAAATCTATTAATGAATTGCTAATTTACATATTTTAATGCCGTATACATCATACACTTTCCGCCCATGCTATGACCAAACACTGCAATTTTCGCTATATCCTCTTTTTTCATAAGTTGTAAAATATCCGCCGCCATATCCTCGTATCGATGATCTGGCGTATGTGGGCTATCTCCGTGATTTCGGGCATCAACTACATAAATTTTACGTTTATGTATTTTTTCTACCATCGCCTTGCATGTACTTCGCCAATTTCTTTTTGACCCAAAGAGGCCATGCATTATAAATAGCGGTGGCAAATTATTTATTGTGTTGGGATTTTCAAATTTATAAAATGCCAAATCGACAGGACCAGGATTAAAGTTATTACGTGTGACGGTATATACGAAATATTTACTGAACAATGACAACACTCTTGTGGTACGTATTAATATTGACATATCACTATACCCGTATAATCATATGATTATACGGGTCCGATCTTACGTTTCTAGCCTCGCCGATAATTGCAACGCAAATGTAACTAGATTTGCATGGTCTTTTACGGTGAGACGACGTCAAGAACCGTAGAAAATCTAACGAAGGGATGGCTAAATTATGAATTTTCAAAATCAATCTGTGGGTTTAATTCAGAATAACGAAATAAAAAAAAAATTGTTACAGGTCGACTACATCCTAGTTAAAACTAAATGTTTAGTTCAATAAATATTTTTTTATTCTCTCTGCTTGTTTTAGGCCTTAAGATGATTTATAAGATGATTGAGGTTTTTATTAGCACGGCATTAATTTGTTGAAAAGCTTCGTTTGTACTTTCGTCTAGTTGGATTTCATTTGAATCAGCAATCCCTTTCCAGGCTAGGTTATAGGATGATCGGCCTAGCCATACCACAATGACGGAGGTCAGTCAGGTCATTTGAAAGGGATGGCTCTAGAAACTTTCGTCTGTTTTGACCCGCAGACAAGGACAGGTGCAAAAAAGAAAGAGTTCTGTCTGTATCTCCTCATAGACTTCACAACTATGACAATAGTCTTGTGAGAAGAATCCAAGTCTACTCGCATGCCTGCCTGTGAGACAGTGCACTGTAATCACTTCAACAATCAGCTGTTTGAATCTCGCCAAATCTAACTTTGGCCAGACTTACCGAGTTATTACACATGAGTTACTATTTGACCATCTGTCGTTCCTCAACTTAACAGCTTCTTCCTGAAGTAGTAGTTTGCATAACGCAAGAAGCATTTCAATATCCCTTCTACTTTTTGTAGTATGGCCCACAGTGTCACGTCGAACCAGCTCATCGGCTTTTATATTCGCTGTATTATTGAAATGCCCTAGCACCCATGTTAGATGGATGTTGAACTGATCTGCCATCTCGTTAAAAGATGAGAGATAGTTCAGGACTACTTAATAGCAGCCTGACTGTCCGTATAAATGCGAATATCACAAGCCGATATTACATTATACCTCAGCCAGTCTACGACTTCCTTTATGGCAGTTAATTCAGCTTAAAAAAAGATGCAATAGTCGGGGAGACGAAAAGAGAGGTTTATCAGGAGTTTCTTACAGAACACCCCAGCCTCGATCTCGATTTTTCCATCCATTATTAAACCGCATCAGTGAAGAAGTTTATAACACCTGATTCCCAAACTGCATCCATCAACCAGTTCTCTCTGGATGGGGTCACAGTCCGGAACTTTAGTGCCCCGGCGGAAAGATAGTGTCCTGCATTGTTACAGGTCCATTTTGAGGCGAATTTTAGTTGAATGGCAGTACAACCTGCCAACTTTTTTCCCAAAAATGTCTAAAGGGGTCAGACACAGCAGAGCCTTCAGTGCCTAGTGGATGTGCTCCTCATGGTACCAACAGCTTTTGGTTGGCAGTTTTGTCCAGAGTAGGCCAACAGGCTGTTCTGTTACCCCATAAAAAAGACTGATTACTGCGGTGTATAGCCAATATATGATGCGGGGCTCCAGCCCCCATTCTTTCCCAATGACATTTTTACAGGAGTATTGCGCTACCGTAGCTTTCTTTACTCTTTCCAAAATATTAGGTTTCTAATTTAATTTGCTATCCAAAACGAGACCCAGATACTTCGCTTCATCTATAAAAGTCAAGCTGAACCTATTTGAAGTGGGAGGATCGATATGAGGAAGTTAGTATTTCCTAGAAAAGAGAACCAATTCAGTTTTGTGTGGGTTTACATTCAACCCACAATCATTGGCCCATACGGAAAGAATGTACAGGGCATTTTGCATGAGTTCACTAAGAGTACCGGGATATTTACCACGGACACCAATATCAACTTATCGACACGGGCAACCGCATTGAAACTTGTTCGTTGCACTTCTTAATTTATAAATGAAAGGTTTGAGGACTTAGAAGTCCTAGTCTATAGCAGCTTTTGTTTTCCTTGCTTTTTTAAAGAGCCTCTTGCATTTTTGACGGGTTTGTTGAATCCCCTTGGACAACTAAGATAGCCTACTAAGAGGACTAGAGCCTACTTAGTCTCGCTTCATTAAAAAGCGCTGGACAGCTTGTCCACTAAGTCATCACCGGAACTGGAAATGAATTACCCAGAATATTTCTAAAGTTATTCCTGTCGGTTTTCCTCCTATTCCTGTAGGTTGGACTTTTAGGAGGTGCCATGTCCATTTCGAATTGAAGATAACAATGGTCAGAAAAGGAATGGTCTTCCGACACTTTCCAATTTAATAGACTATTCATTATTAAATATTGAGAAAAGTGTAATATCTAATACCTCCTGTCTAATCAAGGAGTAACTCACCTCGCTCATTTGTGTCCGGTACTTCTCCAGATTGTGTGATGAGAATTTGCATCGCTCCCCAGGGTGACGCCAACATTGCGCTTTTGAGCCTCCATAATTAGCTTACCTATAGGTTGACTGATGGAAAGTGACCTCATCATATGCTAGGTAAGCTGATATTAGCCAGAGGTTGCGTTTATCGACCTCAATGCTTACCGGTGCTACATTTGTATTGCTGAAATTTGATAGCGGAAGACAACTTAGGTTATTTTTAACTAGAATGCACGACCGAATCCTACCTTATTTTTTCACGTGCATTAATCTATAATAGGGAGTCTTGAGCCCAAGTACCCCTAGTAGTCTTCAGTGACACAAGGTTCTTGGATAAAGGTAATATAGGTAATAGTGTCTCCATCCGACTTGTCTGCGTCCTTCTTGTACACTTTTAGTATAACTACACTGAAACCATAAATAATGGTACCACTGGTTTTTCCCAGTGCAGTCATCACTCATTGCCGATTTGCAACATTTGGAGTATTACCTTTGGATCTCTAGGCGCTACTGAAGAGACGCAAAACTTGGCCCTCGGCTTTTAGGGATCTCTTCCCTAGCAATGACAGCAAGGCTGGCTCCGAGCCATACCTCGCCAAGCCCCTCCATTGCCTTCTTGTGAAGTAGCAGAGATCTCTTATTCGCACAGGCAATCAGTTTAACCTGATTCCTGTGCCATTGCCCATCCCGGCAAATCGAAGCAGGCCAAGGTTTTTGCGACTGGATCCTCAGGTAGCTGGTGGCTAATAAGGCCCCTTCGACCTTCCTCCAATTGGCGAGCGTGATACTGCCATCCTCTTGGGACTGGTTAATAACTGCCACAACCAGCTGATCCTTAGGACTTCCTTCCAATTCTTTTCAGCTGTGAGCGTGTTGATAAAGTGATAAGTCTTCCGACTTTGTTTCGATGCTCTTTTTGCCGGCCACGCAAGCGTGGCTCTATCTCCCTGTTTTGCGGTAAGATGTTATTTATCTTATCTAGGGCCCTCCAGAGGCGATACTCCAAGTAGTATATAGCGCTTTGGTTCCGCTTTGTTTTAGTTTGCTCAGGTTTGGTGGCCTGAGTGGAGGAACCAGCCTCGCTTGAGCTTATGTCCCGTTGTTTGTTCGTAAACTTGAAGGCATGCCTAAAGACCCGAGACTCCTTTTCTATAATTTCCGGTTTTCTATAGAGCCAGGCACTTTTTGTTGTTGTTTTTCATTATTTTTTTAAGAATGTTCATATTATGTCCCACTCCACGAGTGGCGGAGAAAATATGTTCGTTTGTCCAGAGATCCGCAGCGCACTGTACACAGATAAGGCTACTTACTCCGGAGGGCGCCAGCTATCCGGATCCACCGTTAGCGACTCAGGTAGTTTTTCAACTGGGCCCAGCGATGTGTTTCAGGTTGATTCGTTTAGCGCCGTGTTTCGGCCTAGAAACCAATAAATCAGCAACCACTTACCAGCGGTCACTATATGGAGGTAACACGAGCACTTGCGGAAGTTGCAAATTACGGAGCTGACAACAAGTGCCAACTTGAATCCCCCGAGCATCTTCACACCTGACTACCGCATTTCCAGACTAACCCAACCCAGTTTATTGTTTACTTGACTCCTGAACCTTTGTTGACCTTTGAGTTGGGATTTTTTTCATTTTAATTTTTTTGTATTTTGATATTTGTTAATCCAATGAATGTCGTTTATTTTCTTTATGATCTGATGTGATCTATACCTGAGCCCAACATTGGACTGGTGATTGATTGTGGTGAGTGGTAACTTCAATCCAAGAGCTGGCAAAAAACAGACCAACTTAAGAGGTTTGCACTGACGAAAAGAAATTGTGACTAATACTGGTAGAAGAATGAAGTATTTTGCGATCGCACACATAGGTAATCGTAGTGTCTACGAATAGCACTACTGAAAGTTCACAAGAAGACCTATTTAGGAACAAAGACTCATCCCCGCAAGATTTCCACGCAAGTATTATTTTCAAAAAGACGAATACGAATTTCTAATCTTGTAGACGAAATTAAAGGACAGCGAATATACTGGCTTGGCCACATTCTGCGTGCTGATCAGAGACATCTGTTTATAGGCGCAAAGGTCGTTATCGGTGACGATGGCTTCTCAGCGTGCATGACCTACTGTGATAAGTTGACAGATTTTATAAGCACATATTTATATTGTTAGCGGTGTATTTTACGCAACGTGTGACTTGCCAGCCTTGTTCTAAATCGTTTTCCAGTGTTTTTGGACGTATTTTGCTGCCGGATTTGCTACACTCAATTTCACTACGACTGTAGTAGCATCTACCGTGCAGCCATCAACCCGTTAAAAAAAATGCATGTTTCGCTTATTTTTGTGCTACTTGTAAGCAATGGCTCTCTAATAACACGATGAATAGTATAGGTAAGTTGACTGCTAATGTAGCCGAAATAAAATACTGGTTAACAGCCTGTTAATAAAATCTGCTAGTATGCAAAAATTCCAATCATCTTGTCCACCCCAGTCGAACACGATCCATCATAGTGACAGCTCATCAAACCAAATTACAACACATACTATTCATGGCACTTCTGGTACGGGTCAGCCAGTCGAATCGATTATTACGGCTGGGATTTAGGAAAAAATGTATCTTTGTGTGGGCAGAATTAATTCTTCGGTAAATCAGGACGCATTGTCGTCGTACGTCAGGAATGAGATTCGCCCAACTGCAGTATTGACACCGTCACAATCGACATCAAATTATTTGTCACCTTCAATCGATGGTGATAACTGGTTTACATCTAAAATGAATTTTAAGGAATTCTTCCCGTCTGACTATGATATATATGACTTTAACACACATGTGTTGGGGTGGTGAACAGTTCAGCTGTTCTCATCGTAGTTCTTCACGATGTGATGCCTTTTGTGCGCGATAGTGATCATCTTATGATTATGGCTGACTTCAATCTTCCCGATGTATTGTGGTTTGACGTGGATGGTGTCTTTTCATCTTCTTCGACGGACGAAAAGCAACCGCATTGGTTGATTTCCGCGCCAGCATTTCTGTTGAACCCAGCTGAACTGTTTAAGCTAAAGTCGCGGTAAATTTCTGGATCTGCTGTTTTGTAAAGAAATAAGTGTCATCGTGTGAGGTCTTCACCGGTTGCACGAGTGTCTCACACTAACACTATAATTATGATAAATTTTTATGTTCATGTTTAATACGTCACTCAACTGTGGTATTGAAAGATAAGTTCCGTCGATTAGAAGATAGGCTACCTTTTGTAAACCTTGGTTCAATATGGAGCTGGCCAATCTTGAGAAACGCCACCCGAATAAACTAGATAACCTATACAAGTTGCGGGCGCAGAGTTTTGCTCGGGGGGGCTATTTGTGAATTCGTTAGGAACGAATTCAACTCTTCGAAATATAAGATTCGTATTTGATTTAAATAAGAAACGAACGAATCTGATTCAGTTCAAATAAGAATTCAATACTTGGATGGTTCGATTCTAATTCACAAATAGCCCTTCGCTCTTGCCCGGAAGGAATTCAAAAGTTTGAACTGGTTCCTATACTATATGTACAGTAATTATTGTGGGTCGAGGAGGACTTGTTATCCGATCCGAAGGTGTTTTTGAATTTTATTAATAATAAATGAAAAGGGTTTCTTTCTGTCATACCAGGGCTCTATTGCTAACTTAAAGTTCTAGCTAAAGATCGATTTAGGACATCACTAGGTACTTAGAATGTATCCGTCATCCATACAATTTTTCGCTGTCGGGGACTATCGTGGCGTAGCCATTTTGTCAGTACTACTACTTAGCCAAGCTAATACCTACTTCTGTCGGATAAACGAAACGAAAGTTAATAAACTCAAAACTTTCAACCTTTAAACTTTATTCAACTCGTTACATATTTTTAATAATAAAAATACAAAGAATAATTAGTTTGATTTTAAATTGATGTTTCTGGTTTCGTTATCTTGGATTTCACCCAAAAATGAAATAACTAGATCAATAAATTCAGCTGGCTGATCAGCATGAACCAGATGACCCGCGTTTGGTAACATAATCAATTTGGCTGTTGGAAAATATATTTGCCTTATCTCGGGCAAATGATCATCTCTACAAATAAATCAATAAAATACAATTAAAAATTATTAATTAATAATTTTGTTTTTATTTTGTTGTAGGAATCACAAATTAATTATATTTTATGTGAATGATTTAGAAATTGTTTTACTAGAAATAAAAAAATTTCTGGTTGCTCTCGATGTACACGATGTCCAGCATCACTTACAAACGATATATGAGCTCGTGGAAATAATTTTTTTATATTGGCTATATCTGTTTTTCTATAAATTTATGAATATATTAACACACAGTTTAGTCATAGGCGTGTTATATTTACCTAATATAATCCGAATTGGCACCACCGACAAATAGGACGGGTCCAGGATATTTTAAGTTAACTGCATCCCTTGGAAATTGGGCAATGTGCGAGATAAAACTTTTATTTAGCGCTTCGACATTAATACGCCACCCGTAACGAGAGTCTGCATGTTGAATGAAATTCGTTAGGACAAAATCACGAAGTTGCTTGTCTTGGATATTCAATTGTTTAAGTTGGTAATCAGCTTGCTTTCGAGCTTGTACCATCTCTAATTTATGTGAAACATTTACATTATTCATGGCATTGAAAATATGCCCCATATTAGTTAGTGATGGACTTGAGCTTACCGGGGAAATATCCACAAATATAGCCTTCTCCACTAAATGTGGCTGAAAATTTTAAAATGTATTAAAATTATCATCCCCTGCAACGAACATAAGTTATTCATACATATTTTAGTGCCATATACATCATACACCGTCCACCCATACTGTGACCCATCAAAGAAACTCGCTTAATATTTTCCTTCCGCAAAACTTCCACAACATCCTCCGTCATATCCTCGTATCGATGTTCTGGTGTATGAGGGCTTTCCCCATGGTTTCGTGCATCAACAACAATAATTTTCCGTTTTGAGGTCTTTTGTAGAATTGCTTTGCATATACTTCGCCAATTTTGTTTAGAACCAAATAGCCCATGCATTATAATCAATGGGGGCAAATCATTCGTAGTATTCACATTCTCGTAAGTATTATAGGCCAAATCAACTGATTTTTTATTTCTCGTGGATAGACAGGAACCAAGTGTTAGTGGACGATACAAATTTTTCCGCGATGCAACCAAACATTTCTTATGTAATTTTATATTATTTAAAATGTTACGAAATATCAACATATTGAATAATTTACAACTAATTTGCTAATAAAAATATATTATTTATTTTTAAGATCTAAATAGGTAGGTATTTCAAATTAGGCTAAACTTAAGAACTAAACAGCCGTGATAAATTAGAAAAAAACAAATTTTGACATAAGTTTGAAGTTTGGAAAAACGATAAAATTTCTTAACCGCACATTTGTTAGGTTTTTATTTTTGTACATAGTTTGACACTTAGCTAAATGGCAACTCCGAATAAAAAACCTGCATAACTAGGCCAATTGAAAAGTCCCCGGTCTGACACACAGATGGCGGTGCTAGTATTAAATCCATATGATTTGTAGTTAGGAATTTAGGATTAGTTTGTGAAATATTGCGTTGTGAGTGTAGCTACTTTTGTTATTTGAAAAAAGATGGAAAAGAAAGAATTTCGTGTGCTGACTGCTGATAAAATATTGCTTTTTGAAGGGAAAAAATACAGTTGAAGCAAAATCTTGGCTTGATGAAGAGTTTCCGGGGTCTGCGCCAGGAAAATCAACCATCATTGATTGGTATGCTAAGTTTAAACGTGGTGAAATGAGCACCGAAGACGGCGAACGCAGTGGACGCTCAAAACAGGCTATCACCGATGAAAACATCGAAATAGTTCACAAAATAATTTTGAATGACCGTAAAGTGAAGTTGATCGAGATAGCAGACATTGTGAAGATATCATCTGAGCGTGTACATCATATCATTCACGAATATTTGTACATGAGAAGAAAGAATGCTCGTTGGGAAGAAATTTAGCGCCAATGAAGAAGTAATCGCCGAAACTGAGGCCTATTTTGAAGCAAAAGTCAAATCGTACTACAAAAATGGTATCGAAAAGTTGGAAGATCGCTATAATCGCTGTATCGCTCTCGAAGGCAACTATGTTGAATAATAAAATCGAATTTTGCCAAAAAAATGTGTTTTACTATGGTAGACCGGGGACTTTTCAATTGGCCTGTTAGGTAGGTAGTTAGGTACTCACAAGGATTACATTTAAATCATAAAATACATTTTATTCATATCATAATTAAATAATTTAACGTTGTCACAAACATCTACACCAGAATAAATAAATATCAGAAGTTAAAAAGAAAAACATTAACAAGCATTAGAATATATAAACCCATTTTTTTATCACATAACTCGTAAAATAACCTTTTAACTTAATATGGAATTTGATTTTGATAATATTGAATCATGTCGTATGTCCTTGTCCTGAAATTTTGATACGAATTTTTAATTATAGCAATCATATGCTGCGCCGCCTCTTTATTATTTTTCGTCGGTACAAACCGTTGTTTTAGCAGGGTTATAGTTTGCCCTCTAAAGCAAGGTAACCCGGTATCAAGCATTAGCGACACTAACGATACAATTTGATCTTGATACGGTCGAATTGCTAAAAATGCTTGAACACATAGTTCGCAAAACCATTTAAACGCTGGTGCTTCCATTTTACCACCCATGACCATAACCATTTCATCGGTTAATTTTAAATCGGGTTCAAATCCAATATTTCCACCGGGCGATGATTCAAACATAAAGCCAAAATCAATATGAATAATATGACCATCCGAATCAATCATAATGTTGCCGTTGTGTCGATCTTTAATTTGCAATAGGTATCCAATTACGGAATACGCTGCCATCGACTTAACAAAATTACTTCGAGCAGCCTGATAATCTTTTGATGTCTCATCGCCGTATTGATGCGTAAAATATTCGTAAAGACCGGAATCGGTCTGACGACCCAATTGATCTCGTGATTTTGCATTTGGCACACATTCAATTACACCGCACTAAAATTAGATTACAAAACACTATGATAAAATAGGGAGTTTAACTAAAAAGTGTAGGAAACTTACCCCAGGAGCTGTGGCTACCACTCTATAAGGGAACAAGAACAAATCCAAACCGACTTGTTGAAAAATATTTTTAAATATCGAAATCACCTGTAACGCAAGCATATCTTGTCGCACGTCGTCACCAACTTTAAAAATTGCCGCTTGCCATGATTCGACACCAAGCGATATATTAGATTGTTCCGTAGCAGATGCGGGATTATTGGACACGTCCATTGCCATTGATTCTAGTTCTGAAATTCCACATCGGTGCACCCTAAAACGAGCCAAGTACGGTGCTTTGGCTGCACTTTGCATAGGTGTTCCGCTATTGTAATCAATATCGATAATCATCGCTTCAGGATTTGAGGGCAAATAGCATCCGGGTTGAACACGTATTTTACTAAGCGCCTCTAAGCACGCCTTCTTTCGTAAGTCACCTTTTGGGTAAGCACGTATTTCACCGCTAACACCTGTAATTTTACCGAAAAACTCAAATTCCCGTTCATAAAATCGTTTAGCCGCCCCGGAAAATGATGATATGATATTTTGACACAGTGACTCCAGACTATCGAACAGGGCCGCTAAAAGAAAACAAAACAGTCTTTACATTTAGATGTCGATGCAAATTATTCTCAAAATCCTTACGATCTTTATGTTGCTGATCCTCATCCATAAACATATTTGTCTGCATATTCCAAATCAATTGGTGAGCCACAATTTGCGACCGCTTTGAAATGTGTTTTATAAATTCAACTACGTACCCCATTGTATCGTGTCGCAACGCTTGAACGAGTTGGGGAATATATGGCAGTACAGCTTCTGCGGGGAATGAATTTAATGATTTGACCGCGAATTGTGCGGTCAGTGGATGAGTCGGGAATTGACGAGAAAAATATGAAAGTGCCTGTATGGGAACTACTGGTGACCAAGTAAGGGTATACACAAGTTCTGGTGATTCTGCTAAAAGAGTTTTGGTATTGACCAAATATTTTAGTGCTTCAGGGATATTAGACACCGCTATCGGATCGGCTAAAACCAATCGGGTCACTTCTTCTTCAACTGACTCAGCATTCCGGAGGCGTTGTGGTAAAAATATGGCAAGTGCAGGACTAAATGACCAAGCAAGTCGAGTATAATCCCGCCATAAATTTAATTTAAGGGGACGTGCCCGCCATTCAGCTACTGCCTCCTCGCCCGGAATTATGTAATCAGGCAATGCATTCGGATTATACCATGTCACCAAAAATTCGATTTCAATTGCCAATAGTTCTAAAATTAAATTCCTTTTTTTCATGTAGTCCTTGTCGTATGAATCCTTTAGGAATGGTGAACGTTTCGATCGGTTTGAGCGTTTCGATAGCGTAGATGTCGAATGAGGCATTGTATTATACCATCCAGCAGTTCCTGTGCTCATCGATCGGGCCACATCACTGCCGCCTATTGAAGCTGAATCCAGGGATGATTTGTTAACCGATAAAGTTTGAGTTGTTTGCGTCATTTCGAAGCTGTCCACTTCAGCAACAACCAAATGTTTTTTCTCACTTCTCATTGTTTGCCAAAATTTCAATAGAATAACAATGTCTTCGTGAAGTTGTTCCCGATTTTGTGATGGACATAAATGTGGACCGCAGAAATAATCTAAAGCGTTACTGTATATCCGTTCACGTAATATATTTCGTGCTAATGATCTTGGAATTGTGTTGCCCTGAAGTAATGAGAGACCACACTGTAAAAATCTGAAATTTGTGGAAATTATTAGAAGTTAGTTAGTATTAAGTTTTAAATGAATATTTACTTAAATCTGCATCCCACGGCTGTAACATTACGATTTTGGTTTAAATTTTTTTCTATCGGTAAACATCGATGCAACAGCATACAAAACATTTCGACTTTATCTCGATTACAGTATTTAGCTGTGTCCACCATTTCTGTAATTAGCTGCAACCAGACAGAATGTGGTTTAACATTAACTGGCCGTGGAATCAGGAGACCGCCTTCGTAAGACGCTAAAGGACTTGTTGTTTTTGAATCTTCGGAAAAGATACCCATTTTCTTTTCAAATGTGGTTTGCCAAGCACTAACCATTTCTTGAATGAAACACAATTCCAAATCCTGACGTGCCGTTAATAACCATTGCCAACATTCAACTGCAGTTTCAACTGCAGATTCCGTAAACAGTTCAACTTGGGAGTTACAAATTGCATGTAACAATTTACGATTTAACCCGGAACATAAAATCAAATATGCTGTAGCGCGCCATACTGCGCCCCGATGTTTGGCATCACTTTTCTCTTTACAAGCCTCCCAAACTTTATCGACTAGACGATCGGCTAAACCTTTTTTATCTTCATCCTCCAGCACGGAAAGTAGCCCCGAAACTTCACCAGCATATTTACTTCGTAGACAAAGCACGGTGACAAAACGTGACGTATCATTGTTGACAAAATGTGGGCGCTTAACTAGACTGGATGTTGGGCCAGCAACTGAATGCAGCACGGAATCAAATGCCAGGGCCAAGCCACTATGATGTGTTAAAGACGCGGTCGGCACTTGATTTGGATACTCTTGCAAATGACTTCTTGTCGATTTTGGTGCCCATTTCATAGCCTCGTTTACAATGCCCTGACATCGATCGGCAAAATCTTTGAAACGACTTTCACGTGCAGGTAGACTATCCATTAATTGAAGCGTATACGGTGTAGACGCAACTCGCAGTGTAGGACTTTCTTCATTCGGATCTAATGTTAAGGAATATGCCAATAGTTGTAATACATCCAGCATGCACCAGAGCACGCGACGATTCCAAAGCAAATGAGGAAATTTGTCAACCAATTGTGATAGATACTGATCGGCTACTAACTGTATTTGCTTGTGAATGTGATTGAAGTATACAAGTAGCAACATCGCCTGCGATTCCAAAACCTTTTCGCGTACAGAATCGGACATAAGTAACACGGTACGAAATTTCTCAAACACCTGGTCGCCAATACATTTAACACATTGCCACATGCCGGATTTATCTTTTTGTAGTGCTGAATCGCATAAATACGACAGGATTGGTTCCAGGCTTGGTTCATCCGCATTTTCGACGCGTAAAATTTCCAACCAATATACACTCAACAGATAGGTACACTGGGCAAACGTTAATTTATTTATATAGGCGGTTATTTCAGCCGGTGGATGGTCCATCAGGACCAGGATTTGACTTTTCATATCATTCAGACTGACGCTATCTGAACGAATTGCCGATGTATAATTAAGCTCTCTCATTTCTGATCGATGTGCCGTTTGTGAAATAAGCAGCGGTGATTTTGCAGCAATTTGCTGAACTCCATGATACCATTCAGAGGGCCACAAACCTGTAATGAATTCATAAATGAGATTTATATGAATTTGAATAGAATTCGCAACAATTTTGAATATTTACTGCCAAATGATCGCTTCGAAACCGAAATCATTTCGATTTTGCCTTGGTCGGACGATTAGGAGGAGCAGGGATAGTAAATTTATTAGAAGTGTGCGTTATACGCAACTGAAGAGCAGTATGGTGTTATAAAATAAAATAAAAACAAATTTAATACTTACGAGCATTTGTAAATCCCATCACCACACAATACAGCCAGAAATCTTTAAAAAGTTTATGTAACCGTAGTTTCGGATTTTTAATTGGTGGAAGGCGTTTCACCAGAATCGCAATAACAGGTATCAGCATTCCTAAGTTGCCAGCACTTGAACTAGCCTTCTGAGCACCAATCACGTTACTATCATACGATCGTTCACCTTCCAATCCAATTTGTACAAATAATTCGAGCAGTTTTCCGAGGAGTTCCAACATTTCTAGTTCTCCTTGTATATTGGCGGCGATATTTCCAAGCGCATTTACTACCGCATCGGAAACATGATGATACTGTTTCTGATGATCATGATCTGTTGTATATGCAAGTGATGCTGACTGTACCGTAACTCGAGAAAATATTTTCATAATTTCATCGAAAACTTGTGGTTCACATTGCGATATAATCATACAACCAAGTTGATCAACAATTAAGACATTCTGCTCCGACGGGACTTTACAGAATCGTTGAATAAAAAATTGTAGTATGTTATGGGTCGTTTTTGAAGTGTCCTTGAGACTAACGGCCACGTGGCCTAACATTACTATAATGTTGAGAGACACCAAATTTGATTCACTAGACAAGAATAGAAATTAGTTAGGTTTGTAATCGTAAATACGAGAGAACTTACTTTTCCTGTTTTTCGGCTGTAAATAGCCGATTTGATACATTAGCAACTAGCGCTGGTACACAATATGGGTCTAATGAATGTGCGGCCCGCAATGATATACTTAAATTTTCAATGGCTGCATCTCGTAGTGCTTCAAATGCGGCTAGAGCAGATTTTGTAATTCCAATTGGCTTTTGCGGTGCTTCAACAGCTCGCAAATCGTTTCCTTGCACTAAAATAAAACGAATTCCATGAAATCTAGGAAAATAATTGTAGTGAAATTAAAAAAACTAGCTTACCAATTACTTTGAAAGGAGTCTGTTCCTTATCCTTCTTCATTTGTGCAAGTGACTGAGCATATAATTTTGCCAGAATCGGACTAGGATCGACCAAAAAATCTCTCAAATACGATATAGACGTTCCGGCTATATTAGGAAATTTATGTGCCAATTTTCCGAGCCCCTCAAGGCATACCATCAATAGTGGCATATGATCCATAACCATTTTATGTCCCAAGATTGAATTCAATTTTTGATAAAGACGACCGCAAAGTTTATCCGCTTCTATAATAGGAAACAAATTACATTTTAGATAATTCGAATTAAAAACCATTTAATGGGAAACTCCAAAACTCAAATAGAAAACCAGGGGAAATTTAAAACTCAATTTAATAAAACAAAACAAAAAATCTGAAGCATTATCCTTTCATTTTTTTTTTTTTTTATCACCCTGAACACAAAAACCCATGCCTTTAACTCGCACCTAAGTAAACTAAATAATCCTTTAAACCCAATTGCAAAGTTCCAATATTATAAACCTCATCGACTGTAATAAAATTCCAACAATTGATTAAAATAAGTCTTAAACGAAACTAGAAATAAATAAAGTTTTAACCTGTTTCATCTCCGATGGCCCAGACCAGTAAATCAACACAGGCTGCATTCGCCATCACATTCAACTTGTATTTATTAACAACAATGTTAATAAACTCTCGATGTTCTTTGCCCAATGGATCGTGTTGCTTATTTTGCAGCTCGGTTTGACCAATTAGAAACAATCGTTTCACAAACTCTTGAACATCTTTGGTAAAAGGTGTCGGTAAATCGGTTTGATTCTGGAGTAATTCTCTTAATAGTGTAACCATCACTAAATTTATTGTTTCTGAGAAGCTCTTATACCCATAAGATTTAATCTGGTGTAATGAAAATATATCGCTTGCTTGTTCATCTAAGTACTCGAGTATTTCTTTAGTCAACAATTTTTTAGCGATCGCAAAGACCGTCTGCAAATGTTGTATTGGAAAATAAATTCGTGGTTTTTTCTCGGGGGTTTCGAAAAATTTCATATTCGGAAATTGATTAAAGCTGGATCCATATTTTGAGAAGAAATATGTCGTAGGGTCGTATGGCACAGAATAGTACGTATTTAGTGAGTCCCGTTTTCTCGCCCGTGGTAGTGTACCACCTGATTTCATTGATTTGGCTTCTAATGAGTCTATACTTAAATTTCCGGATAATGAACGTGGAATAATAGATCGGAAATGGCTTAAACTTGCATGCCGTTCTGTCGATAAGGTTACATTGGGTTTATTCTTTTTTAGAATACCAATCTCATTTCGGGGAAACAGGCGGCACAGTAGGGGCGGTTCATTTGCTGCATATCTACCCATTGATCTTGCCAACCCGATCAGAAGTGGCACTGTAGCTTTACACAGTGTAATTGGTGGCAATGTATTGTTGGTACTCTCTCTACTTGACTTCACCATATTTGTAAGATTATTTAATGTTTCCACTTGATTTAAAATTATTTCGTCTTTTTGCTCTGGGCAGTAAACTGCTACGTCCGAAAGAAGAGTATTCAAACAAAAACAAAATTTTTCTGCTGCTGGTATTTCTGTAGAAAAAAGTAAGATAATTCCAAAGGTTAAATGAAACGTAATTATTTTTAAAAGCGTAGATTTACATACTATCGGTTTTATTGCTTTTTGCGTCATCGATCCATACAGCTTTGGGAAGGGCTTTGGCCAACCGCATCAAATACGGTACAATTTGTGCATTATGTTGGCATCCACTTTCCAAGAAATATAGCCCCAAAGCTATAACAGCATCCTGTGCCCTTGAATCTAAGCAAAATACCCCAGTCGCATTCTCTTGTGGACAAAATCGATACAAAGTTAATACCTAAAAAGAATTATGAATCATCAATTGTTTTTGTTAGTATATTTTCATTAATGCATAAAAATAGTGATCTTAAATACCTTTTCCCATGGCGTTGGATTTATTTTGGCTAGGACTCGGGCTAAACTTTGGGCAGTTTTTTGAAATGAAAATTTCTCAATTCCTGCCATTTTGACGTTTAATCTATTTACGAGAATGTCAGATAAATTTTCTATAAATTTGGTTGCGAACCGTAATAAAATACATCCAACAGTACTTTTTTTTATAACGTAAATAGGGTGCACTAATGTGAGTTTCGATTGACCAAAAAAAATACACTCAGTGTAATTAGTGTACAAAACTCAGTGTAATTAGTGTAATTTTTTTACGCTCGAAATGTTCGATTGCCCAAAAAAAATTACACTGACAGCTACACCAGTGCAATTTCGATTACTCTAGTTGTTTAGGTAATTTTATCCCTCTTTTTTTTGCACCAACAAACAGTACTGTCATTTTGCTGTCATTTCGTATTTGACAAATGTAAATTGTGGATAATATTCATTTGTGTTCTTTCATTTTTATTAAATGTTTGTGATTAAAATATTTTTTTTAAAGATAAAAAGGAGAGAAAGATATCCCTTTAGCCATTAATTTTTAAAAATCCCTAATGAATCGAATCAATAATAGTTAAATTTATGGGTTATTTTATACAAATCGTACTAATCAATGGATAAAAATACTCAAATACTCCGATCATGACAATGTAAAAAGACAAAAAATTTACTGAATGTCTCACAATGAGATAGATTGTAAAATAAAGGAAAACGAAAAAAAAAAAAAAATAAATAAATAAAAAGCGTTTTTAATTGTTTGCTCTTTATAAATTATTGTTGTACTTAATTTCTTTACTCTAAAATAACTAGGCCCCTGTTCATTTCCATATATCTCTGGTATCATTAATACAAACAAGGTTCTATTACATATATTTGCGTTTGGCTTGATTAAACATCCATAATTTATGCAAAAATATAAACATTTTTTAGAGTAATGCAAAAAATATCTAATTTTAATACATAAAGTTTTCATCAATACACTATTTTGACAGAAAACAAAAATAAATAATATGCATAAACAGTGTAATTCGGTTGTATTATTATAAATAAAATAATTCCCAAATGTTTGGCCTACAGCTTCGGTTAATTTTAAGCGATCAAAAAATTTGAAGAAAACAGCTCTATTTGAAACTTTCAAACTTCAAAGTACTATGTGTATGTATTGCTTTACTCCGAACGAATTTAACCAAAAAAAATGTCAACGTGATAATAGTTACAATTAAACTCGCTTATTTACAAATTATTTAAATAGAATTTAACATTTAATAAGTTAAAATGTCTCAAAGTTTTGAAAATGCATTTAAAGAGGTTGTAGAAAATATATTCAATCGTTGGTCCGCCCTGAGATTGGTAGTTGAACATGGAATGGGTGGCAGGAATGGCCATCAGGTAAAAAAAAAAAAACAAAAATAGAATCTTAACTTTGATTGTATTATTTATCACAATTCATCTTTTTAGACCGCTATCGAAATTATGAATTATATGATCGACTACTGCACAAAGAATCCTGAAGTTACAGTCAATGATGTGGAGGAATGTTTAGAGGAAATTATGGATCAAGAATTCGAGACAATCTGCGAGGATAATTCAATTAAAGAAATTAGTTTTCTGCTAGTAAAGTACATGAATATGTGTCGCGAAGGGAAATTAAATGAAATCGAAGTTGAATTTGCTAAATTACCTGTTTTAACTAAGTGGATTTATCCTGGAGCGAAGATGACTTTTGTGACCGTTCAAGATTCGGACGATTCATCAGAAGATGATGACATGGAGATGGATGATAGTGCGACAAGCAGTATGAGCCGTAGAAAGGCGGAGAAACCGGTTGAAGAAGAAGCTGAACCTGGATGGACAACAGTTCGAAGTTCGAGGCGAAATAAATAAATTTATATGTATAGGTATCTTTCAATAAAAAATTACTAAAAAAAATTCGGAGTTGGGTATTTTTTTTTAATTTTAGGAATTGAAATGTCAATACTAAAATACGATTTTAGTTCAGTGGTTTGTGAGAAAACATTTAGCTTGGAAGTGAAAAATCGAAGTTTTTTTTATTAATTAAAATAAAACTAATTTAATAAATTAATCGTATCTTAATTAAATATTTATACGAATAAATTGAATAAAACGTGTTAACATAATATTTGCATAGTTTGGTTAGATAATAAGGCCGGAAACTGATTTTACAAATTCGGCAAAATTTTTAATGGTGGCCATTTACAATTTTACGCGTTGTACCACAAAACAAACGAAGAGTAAAATCGAGTAAGAAAGAAAATGTCTTGGCCACAACAAAATTGGCAGAACGCTGCTACGTCGTCAAATTCACCTAGTACGAATCAGTTTATGGCGGGATATACAGGAGGAGGTGCAGAATCTCAATTTGCACAGTTTCAAAATTGGCAACAATGGCAGACTTATCACCAGCAGTATGCTCAGTGGCATGCACAGTACGGTGAATTATATCAAAAGGAGATGCAAGCCCAGTATGGCTCAACTGGTTCACAAGTCCCACCGCTTCCAGCACCAACTGCGATGGGCGTAGCCCTTACGGCTCCTCTACCTCCTCTTAGTTTACCGGTTGGCTTTGCTGGTGTACCACCTCCACCACCACCAAACGAAAAAGAACCAATTCCACCACCACCGGATTCTGCTCCACCACCGCCAGCTGAACCCAATGATAATGCAAAAGCAAATATACCGTTTATCGGTCCTGTTTTCCCATCTGATTCTGATGTAACGACCGATCCAAAAAGGCCCAATCAACCAGATAATGCTGGTAATAATGAGAACAACATGGATTTAAATAAAAATAATAGTTTTGGAGTTAATAATCCGAATAATTTCGGCATGTCTCCAAATTTCAATCAAAATATGAACGATCAGAATCAAACATTCGACTGGAATCAAAGTAATAACAATTTCAACACTCAGAATAATCGGAATAATAATCGATTTGATTCGAATCGTGGTGGTGGACGCGAAAGTTTTGGTCGAAATAATTATCAGAATGACCGGGATAATTCGCAAAATTCTCGAGACAATTGGAATAATCAGAATCAGCGCGACAGTTGGAACAATCAACGTGGTAATAACCAAAGAGACAGTCAGGGCAATTCCCGAGACAATTGGAGCGGTCAAAACCAACGAGATAACTGGAATCAGCGTGGTGATATTCAAAACCAACGTAGTGGGGATAATCAAAATCAACGTGGCTTGGATAATCAAAATCAAAGAGGTCAAGATAATCAAAATCAGCGTGGTGGAGACATTCAAAACCAACGTGGAGGTGACAACTGGAATACTCCAAATCAGCGAGGCGGAGATAATCAAAACCAGCGTGGTGGTGATAATAATTGGAATAGTCAAAATCAGCAAGGCGGAGGAGGGGGAGACAACAATTGGAATAATCGAAACCCACGTGGGGGAAACAATTGGAATAATCAAAACCAGCGAGGAAATGATAATTTCCGAGATAATTGGAACCAAAATTCGCGAAACAATCGTAACAATCGATATTCAGACTCTGGGTTCGGAGGAAATCTTGATCAATCACAGGGCGGTCCAGGCTCGTTGAATGAAGATAATTTTATTCAAAATTCGCGAAACCGTAACAATCGGTATTCAGACTCTGGTTTCGGGGGAAATCTTGATCAATCACAGGGCGCTCCAGGGCCAATGAATGAAGATACATTTGCTCAAAATTCGCGAAATAATCGCAACAATCGATTTTCAGACTCTGGTTTCGGGGGAAATGATCAATCGCAAGGCGGTCCAGTTACATCGAATGAAGATTCTTTTACCCAAAATTCGCGCGACAAAACTAATAAACTCTCGGACTCTGGTTTTGGCGGCAATCAAGTTTCAATGTTGCCAACTGATGATAAACCGAAAAGATTTTCCGACTCTAGTTTTGGTGGGCATCAAAATCAGCTGCCTGTTGGTCAAAGTCCTTCCAATGATAAATCAAGTAGAATGTCTGATTATGAGACAAAATCAATGGATGATAGTCAATCATCAATTAAAGATGAGCCACCAAAGCCGGTGCCCGCTAAATCAGATCCTGCTACGGGTTTGGAATTAACTCCGGAAGAAAAAGCATTCGATGATCAATTCCAAACATGGGAAAATGAATTTGTTAAATGGAAAAAAGAAAATGCTAACCATCCGGATAGAAAGGCTTATCGCGAATATGAAATGAAATTTGAAGAGTTTCGGCGTAAATTACTTGATCGTCGTGAATCCATGAGAAAACGACGATTGGAAGAGTTGAATATAAATCAAAGAAGCGTTGAAGTGCAACCTGAGATATTAGAGAAAAATATAAAACCACATAATACACCGGTAGTAGAATCAAATTCGACAAAATCACTGCAAGCAGCAACACATGTTCAGCAACTAACACAAGTGCCGCAACCAGCACAGGTACAGCAACCAACACAGGTACAGCAACCAGCACAGGTACAGCAACCAACACAGGTACAGCAACCAACACAGGTACAGCAACCAACACCGGCTCCACAATCGGCAGCGGCTAAAATTCCTAGTCTATTCGATGTAAAAATCGATGAAAATTTGGTGAAGAAAGCTAAGTGGTCCAGCGGTAGCGGCATTCCAGGACTTGATCTCATTCCAGACAATACACTTACAAAAGAAGTTGAAAAGCTTGACGATGAGGTAGCCGAAGTTATCAACTTAATTGAAGAAAATTCACCTAAAAAGGCTGAACCTGAAAAAGTGGCACCACCACCTATTATTAAAAAAATTGATTCACAATCGGCTGCTGAGATAAAGAAGGAAGAACCAAATTCTCTGTCACAAGGAATTAACAATATTCTAGGCGATCCTAATTTAGTGTCAATCTTGAATTTGGTACAACCAGCATTAATTAATCCAAATGCCATGAATCAACTAAATCCGCTACTTTCGGTGATTGGTGCGCTTACCAAACAACAACAGCAACAAACGGCGCCCCATCTAATCCAAGCGTTAAACCCATTACCCAGTTTATTTAGTCAAGTAATGCCGTATCCCGATTCCCTATCAAAACAGCGAGGTGCGTCTAGAGAAACAAATGCTTCCAGAATGAGTTGTGACCGCTCGGTTGTTAGCGAAGATGAAAAAATCATCGATAAACCTGGTAGCGCTGATATTGTTTTTGAATCCGATGATTTTGCCGCTCGTTTACGAGAGTTAAAAGCCGGAAAATTCAATATAAATGACACCCGATCAAATAACCCGATTCCGACTCCTGAAGTTAAAGATGTTAAAGATTCCAAGGATAATCCGGATAAGAAAGCTCAAGAGGAAGATGATGATAATAGTTTCGAGAAGAGATTACGGGATTTGAAAGCTGGTCGCTTGAGTAATTTACTTGGCGAAGGTGATCAACCGGCTGATCGAAAATCAAGTGTCGTTAATGATGAATCATTGCGAAATACTCCGATTGACAATAATCGGTTGTTAAGACGAAGCCGATTCAGCAATGTAAGCGAAGAACCGAAACGATTACTTCCATCGCAGTTTCAACCGAATTTAGTTCAGGGTAATTTAGAAGAAAAACAAATCGATTCGTTGAACAACATTAATCGTTATAGTGCGGGACCCGATTTTAATAAACCCGCCCCCATAAATAATGATGCTGATGAAATATTTAAACCAACTCAAGTTATTGATTATCAAAATAAGTCTTTGGGTTTGGCTTCTGCACAAAGCCGTTGGGACGGAGTCGACATATTGATGCCGGCAAAAGTGGTTGATTATGGTCACAAAAAACCAACTAATCCAATTTCAAATGTTGAATCGTTTACATCTATGAAAACGATTGATTATGGGCACACATCGACAGCGATTGGGCAACGACGTCAAGGCAATGACGATTATTTGAATCAGTACAACAAACGATCTCGATTCCAGGAAAATAATTATGATAATCAGGAAAACAGTTGGAAAAAAAGAAACAATCGTGGCGATAATAGAGACTATCAAGACAATAGAGATTATCAGGGTAATAGAGATTATCAAGATAATAGAGATTATCAGGATAATAGAGATTATCAAGGTAAAAGAGATTATCAAGGTAATAGAGATTATCAAGATAATAGAGACTATCAAGGTAACAGGGATTATCAAGATAATAGAGATTGTCAGGATAACAGAGATTATCAAGACAATCAAAATTCTGGAAATTTCATGGGATCTAATTCCGGTGGCTTTCCAAATAAATGGGTACCGCAAAATTTCCAAAATCAACCACAGCAAAATCCATCGTCAAATCAATCATTCGGGCGAGAAGAAGGCCGCACAATGGATAACAGTTTTGATGATCAAATTAAACGTGCTCGCCTCTTAAAAAATCGTAAAAATAGTCGCCACAGCCAAGATGATTCAGGTAATCATTATAGTGATAATTCCAATTCGGGTCATTTACCTGATGATCTAGAGGCAGTGAGCGATGAAGAGAATAATGCGGCGAACGAAAATAATGATAATATGCTGAACGATGCCGATGACATGTAAGGCAATTATTATATTTTTTTTTTATTATTATTGAGATAAATTTTATGTTTTGTACATACTTCACTAGATCGGCGGATGAATTTGATGATGATAATCAATATGATGATGATGAAGATGAGTTAGATGACATGGGCAAACAGCAGACATCGGAACCCTTACCGCAACGGCAATCAATTACAAAACCGGTTGCAGCATTGCAAACGTCACCACCGAAAAAAGTTGTATTAGGCGCGAATACAATTTCGATGGATGATATTTTATTAAGCCCTGGTCGAAAGGTGCGGCCACCAAGGTAAGTTTATTTTAATCAATTTTCAAATTTTAGTTGCTTCCCAGGAGGGAGGATCATTTTTATTCGCTTATTGCTTTAAATTATCAGTTTTACTAAAACAGATCTCTTGGTTGGTAGTTATTTCTATTTGGGTTATTGTTGTTTTAAAAAGTTATTTACATTTTCACTGGTTTTCCTATGTGTTGTCTGTTCTTTATATTTTCACTAATTTTCCTGTATATGTTCTCAGTTATGCTAAGCACATAAAGGTTTAGTCTTATTGAAAATTTTTAAATTGATTGCAATTTTCGATTTATCAGAAAAATTAATCTGGATTTAAGAGAAAATTTGCTTTTTTGATTGAAAAGTGATCGTTTATCTCCAAAAAAAATTGCTTTGACAGAGAAAATTTATTGGACTAAATGATTTTTTGAAAATTTAGAATTTTGGTAGGGTTGCGTCTGCTTTACTAATACCAACCAAATAATACATAATATTTTTTTAACATAACACAGAATACCGAAATTTTGATAGAAAATTTTGAATTTTTCTTGTTCGGCCAAGGTCTTATTGCGTTCAATTTTTTGATTCTTGACTTTTGCTCTTTGTTGTTTAAATTTATTATAGAAAATTCAGATTAAAAAAATTGTCAGCAAAAATGATTAAAAGTAATTTTAGTAAAAAAAATATTCCAGTTAGTTGCTATATTTTATTACATCCATTTGCACGAAGTAATAAATTTTGTATCTCCAATGGAAAAGTGTTGTAAGTCAAACATTTTTATTGTTGGGTTTAAACTTTTCATATACTTGGTTTGGTTTATTTTTCTTGATAACGTTTATTTTGTTTTTCGATGCTATTTCGCCAAGATTAAAAATATTTCATCGGGGTTTCGGTTACATTCTACGTTAATAATTTAACTTTGAATAGAATATCGCTTTCTTCGACCAAGAAACCGGTTCAATTGTCTGCATCTGTGAAGTGTGGATACTTATTAACCAAATCTGAATTTAATAGTGTAATAGTAATATAAAGTGTTATTTTTATACAATCTGGTGTATGTGTGCAAGCACTAGACTTTTGTTTTCTACTTTGAAAATGATATCTCAGCGGATTAATTTAACTTTATTATCTTTTCAACCTTAAGAAAACTGTGTTAAAATGAATAATGGAGTTTTCAAAAAAGTTCGTGAATTTGAGTAGGTATTTACTTGTATTTTTAATATCATTTTTGTAATGCTCGAATAGTATAACATTTTTCTTTAAACCAGTACCTTTTCGGAGGAATTTACTAAGAGGCATTTTTTTTTTAAATTTTTACCATAAAACTTCGTTTTCAGTTATTTTCAGCGACGCTTACGACATATTTATTATGGTTCTAACTTTTTTTGTGGTCGTGATTTGAATCATGAAAGACGAATAATATTATGTGGGCTTATTTAAGAATTTGATAAGCAATTTTTGAAAACATTTCGCTTATTCGTTCTTCCAGGAAGGATTGTAATCATGTTTATGACTATCCATGTCCTGCTTATGATTGCTATAGCTGGGCTTTCTGTTTTCTACTATCAACAAAACTTCTCTTGTAACATCAGGATCAAAATATGTACGTAATTGAACATTATCCGTACAAATTGCCGAAATTCAAAACTAAATGATTTTTAAAAATTCATAATTAAAATTGAGGTATAAAACTATAAACTGCATAAATTATAACGATTCAGTTTTTACTAAAATAATCTGAATACATTTTGGACGATACAATTTTATTGTCTTTTAAATTCAAGCGAATTCTCCTTTCACTTTGAGTTCATCAGTGTCTCCTTCTCCTAAAAAATAGGAGATTTATGTTATTTTCTTGAAATTTTGATTTATTCTTTAAAAATAACTTTTTTGTATTGACGATTGTAAATGTAGAGAAAGCACTACCTGTCGGAATAAAATAAAACTGAAGCGACCATACAAACAAAAACTAGCATCAGCGCTCGCAGAACGACTAAAATATGGTATAGCGGAAATTTTTTGAAGTGAAGTGGCTATAAATATGTTATCTAAAACCTTCAATCGTCAATACGCTTTATGGCGATAAGCAAAAGTAGATGTCACTACCGCTGTGAATGTGGATTAAGCTGTCAAATTATTAAAAATCATTCGCCGAAAAAGCTTGTGAATTAAACTTTTGATAAATAAAATTATAAGAAAACCATTAATTAATTTGGCCATAAAATGTTACACGCCTATTTCTTAGAAAAAAGTTTTGTTTTGACATTTAATCCACATTCACATTACTAGTGTCACCATTTTAGTTACATAAATTAATAAAGCGTATTGACAATTGGAGCATCACGGATTCCACCTAGTATAAAATTTTTAAACTGAGCTACCTGATAATTTGACTTTCTAAATTATTGTAAACAATTCCAATTTTGAACTGTAAACACAATTTTTAATTATCCCATTGCTAAATTTTCTTTCGTCTCGTTTGTGACAAATGTCATTTTATAAGGTGCATCATTTTAACTTTTTTCCTCGAGAGGCGCTTTCTCTACTTTTACAATCGGCAATTGAAAATATAGATTATGCTTAACCCGGCTACTCCACCTGACATAAATGATACTATTACAATTACCATAACTGGTAACAAAAGTTTAAAAAATGGCGTCGGGTTAGGAAAACATACAATAAATTTAACGATTAGAAATTATTTGCGTTTTGATATTTTAAAGAAATTGTGCAAAAATTGTTGCAAAAAAATCGTCATACGTATATGTATTTTAATGATTCTTTTTTGGCTGTGTTTTTTGATTGTGAAGTATGAATTTAAAATATCTTAACAAAAATTTAATTTATTTTTTGTGTAACAAAAATTGTTTGCAAATAAATCGTCACGTCATAGGTCAAAAAAATTCTAGTAGATTCTAACTACAAATTAGAAGGGGACAATTTAAACGGGCATACAAGAAAAATTTTTTGGCGACAAACATTAGCATCAAAAATAATAAATTGGCATCACAAATAATATTTTGGCACCACATATGAAAAAAACAAACAAATATTTTTGAAGGACATTATTAAATACTGTGGCGACAAACATTGACATCAAAATTAATAAATTGGCGACAAATATAATATTTTGGAACAGAAAAAAATAATTTTTAGTAGTAAAAAAAAAAAAAATTCGTGACAAAAAATTAAATTTAATCGATACAAATTATTTAATATTTGATGGGGGATCGATATAAAATATTGCAGTGTCATTAATATATTCTATATAATCCGCTCCTACGTGCGGCACGCAGTGCGACATGTTTGCTTATCCTGGCTCCTACGTCCCTCGAAGTTTAAATCTAAAGCCCCTCGGAGGGCTAAGCGGGGGGGGGGGGAGCGAAGCGATCTCCCGCGTGCCCGTGAGAGTTACCGAAGCCGTTAGCCTCTACAATTCTAAGTTAAATTAGGGATCTCCATTTTCCAGAATATTTTAAAACTAATTTAATTTTTTTAATTTTTAAATTTTTAATTTATTTATTTATAAATTTGTTGCCAGTTAATTATTTTTGTCGCCCAAAATGTTTATTTCGATGCCAAAAATAATTTTTTGTGTACCCTTCCAATAGTGCCAAAAATTATAAATGTTGCCAAATTATTATTATGATGCCAAGAAATTTTTGTTTGTTGCTCATTAATTTGTGCCGTTTTATTATTTTTTTGTATCTCAAATATTAATTTTTTGTGTGCCGGTTTATTGCCAGCCAATTAGAAGAAACGTACAATTTTGGTATACAATCAAGTTATGCCTTCTTGGCAGCAAATGATTGTATGACATCTGGCAGGTCGTTGCAATTTCGTGTCTCCACAAGCAACTGTTCGAATTTTAATGGTATAACTCGATGTTAATGGCAGGTGGAGAGTAGGTGTTAATGTCAAATTTTCTACAACCACAAGAGCCACCATCTTTCGGAAAATTCCGAAAACACAAGCATCCCACTATGTGTCTATAAATATTTGTTTTCGAAAATTGTATGACATTTTTATGTATGCATTTTGTAAATATGTATAAACAAAAATATTTTCGTGTTATAAAACTGATTATTATTAATACGTGATAATTAAATTGATTTTGGCTGTCCAATTTTGAAAAACGTCAGTTATATTTTTTTGATTGTGTAGTGACGTCTAGTGGCAAACGCTCTGTACTTTTTCTTCGATCGTGCTGCCTCTTTCGGAAAACCCTCTGTATTTTTTTTTGATCGTGCTGCCTCTTTCGGAAAACATGATCTATTGTGGGTGTGAAAAATCAACAAAGTTTAAATTAATTAAATGTTATAATTATAACTTATTTATAACTTTTGATGGTTATTGTGATGCATGCAGTTTTTGATTAAGACTTCTGTAAAATGCTGACTAAAATGTTCTCCATTATTAACAAGATTTTTTTTTTTTTAAGTATTTTTGTGATTTTTGAGATTATTGTTCATCGTTGTGATATTTTGGGATACAATTTTCTTACATATTTATTTGTATTAGTTATGATTCGTAATTTTTTTAAACATCATATTTTATTTATTAGAGAACACTTAGTAAAAATATATTTATAAAATATCATAATTCGCCATTCTCGCTTGGTCTTCCTCGTGAGAAAAACATTCTTTAGTATTTCAACAATTCAAAACAAATCTTAGGATTGAAATACAAAGACAGATTTAATTTTTCTTAAACACTGATTGTTATGATCTCATTTATGCTAGCTTCTTTTGTCACAAGTGTTATTTGCCAATATAATATATATATCTGCCATTTTGGTCGAGCTTAAATGATTCACTGATTTTCCTAAGCTTGTCTCAAAAATGTTTAAATTTGCAATGTGTTTTTAATACATAATTTTACATAAATACAGATTCACGTTTATTCACCATACAGTTCTTATTTTATATTACATTACTTTATAATATACTGCATGGGATTTACAAAATGTTTAGCACAATATTATTGAAATTTACTTAACAATTTATTACATTTAGGCCAATGATAATTTATCTTTGTCTTTAAATTTTCAACGATTCTCCTGCATTTATGGTACATTTTTAGTGTCTGTAAAAAGTTCACCAGTAAATATTCCTTTATGATCCTTAAACTGTGTAGAAGAAAACTGCTTTAAAATAAACTATTGAAGTTTTGTTAAATAAAATAATACTAATTTAAAGTGCACTATTCGATATTTATTATTTTTTATTTACAGTGGTCAATTTAATATTTGTGCATAAGCAAGCATGATGTACACCTTAAAATACTACTCGGTTTTCGTATTTAATGGGTTCTCGAAAACTGTGATACTATGAAATTATCATCTTTCAGCTAAAACCAATGTTATTAATATAAATTTGAACTAGCATTTACAAAATGGTTACTTATTAATTAAAATAATTTCCAAACGGTTTCCATTTTTTTTTGCAATGAATGAAATGAGAAATTAAAAATTAAACAATTCTATTGATTTAGGCGAAATCTGTTCCGACTTCTTCTATTGAATTTGTGATATTAGAAATTATTGGTCAGCCAAATTTTCGTGAGTCCTTTATTCGATTGACTTTAGCTATTTATTTTGTGTAAAAGTAAAAAAAATATTGGGGGCTTTGTTTGTTATTTAGAATTTATCACATTTGATATTTAGAGTTATCGTTAGTATACTAGTATGTCGTAGTAGACTGTTGCATGTTGTATACACAAAAAAGATTTTTTTTTTTGTTTCTTCCGATAATACAGCCAGTTTCAGATAATTCCAAGTTTCTCTTATTACTTCTTCTTTCTTTAGAATTTTAATAATAATGCGTGGTCCACCAGGCTGCGGTAAAACTTTCCTGTCAAAATTAATTAAAGACAAAGAAGTTGAAATGGGTGGTTCAGCACCACGTATAATGAGTATCGATGATTATTTTATGACCGAAATTGATACAGTTGAAAAGTGTCCCAAAACTGGTCGTGACATAAAAACGAAAAAAATGGAGTACGAATTTGAACAAAGTATGGAGGAGACGTACTGCAATTATTTAATGAAATCTTTCAAAAAGAATATCACCGATGGACTGTTCAATTTCATTATAGTCGATTGTGCAAATCAAACGGAAAAATCGTATTCGGATTTCTATAATTTTGGAAAGAGTAATGGTTTTACGGTAAATATATATATTCGTACGCATACTTGCATTGTTATCGTTTATGCTTAATTTTGTTATTGTTTTCATATTCAGCCCTATATCTGCCAACTGGAAATTGATCTGCAAACTTGCTTAAATCGTAATACGCACAAACGGAGTGAGGAGGATATCAAGAAAATGGTTGCAAACTGGATTTCGACACCAGAACACTATCTTAAAGTTGATTCAAGTTCATTACTACAGAGTGTACAAATTTCCGATGTTGAAATGGAGGATGTTGTTAGCGACGAGGTTTGTGATGCCGAAGCGATTTCGACCTGTTTTTTTCACATACTTTTTTGATATAAAAATCAAAATATTAATTTAAAAAAAAAACATTTCTTTTGTCAACTATTATAGGAATTTGTGGCAGAGAACGTTAATAAAAAAAAAGTTGATATTGACGAAGATGAAGGGAAAGAGGTGAGACTATAAAAACATAATTAAAATTATTTTCTAGATTGTTTTTGAAGTTGCAGTGCTATTTGACAAAGAAGATAGAATATTTTTTGAGTTTTTTCTTCGGAATTTTCAAATCATTTATTTTAAATAATTTTTTGTTTATATTAATTTAAACCCAATCGAGCACCTATTTACTATTGAATATTGTGGAAGTAAAGACGATGGAAATCTTACTTTTTTTTACTGGACTTGTTTCCAAAAATATATCAACACGTAATTTTATTTCCACTGCCACAACTTTCCCCCCATAAATTCGATTTTTCAATAATACTTCTTCAGACCAGGTTGTAGGTTGTAGGGTTTTGCCGAATTTTAAAGATAATTATTTAATTTTATTTGTGATAAAATTTAAATTAAACAAATATTTAGTTTGGAATGTTCAAGAGTAAATGGGAAACAGGTCCATCCACCGAAGAAAATTTAGGTTTGTATTATTTATTTTTCATAAATGTTTTAAAAGAAAATAAAAAAAAAAAAAAAATTAAAAAAGCTTGGGATAGATCTATAAGTGATCTAATAGTGATAGATAGCTAATAGATCAATCCTTATTATACAACAAAATAATGTTTATTTTATTTAGTATACGACATTAATAATCTGTGATTGAATTTTATTTTGCAGCGCGTCTCGACGGGACCAGCAAACCGCTTCGTCAGGCGACAATAGAAGATTATTTACAAACCGATGATGATGTGGAATGGGAACCGGCTGCTTCTAAATCAGGAAAGAAACGTGTCCGCTGGGCTGATATCGAAGAAAAGCGGGCACAGGAAAAAATGCGAGCTATTGGTTTTGTGGTCGGACAAACAGATTGGAGTCGTATGATGGATCCGACTGGAGGCAGTGGTGCCCTGACACAAACAAAATATATTGAACGTCTTAAAAAGAAATAAAAAAGTGTTTTTTTTTTTAATCTTTTTGATTAATATTAAATGTTTAAATAAAGTTTTGTCAAAAAAATAATTGTAATAATAATAACCATGAATTAAATTTAGTTTTAATATTCATATAAAATTATATACATACCTATTATTAGTGTTTATGTATTTTCTCTTTGCTATTTTCATTATATTAAATTTTAATTAATATTTGATGAGTATACTAAATTTAAATCCAATATATTATAAAATATGTAGTTTAATTCACAAAAAATCTTCTTTTAATTGATCCAAACTTGGCATTGTTTCGAATAATAGTATTTTTGATTAGTGAAGTGCTAATAAATTATGTTTAATACTGCAGCTAATACAAATTTAAAGATTATTATTTTGATAAGTAATTTAATGAATAATATAAACACGAGCAACTCAAATTTTATTTATTTTGTTTTCTCCTAAATCGATTTACTGAAACATTATTAGCGCCTCAGCTTATTATGTAGATCGATTCGAAATAGCTGGCGATACATGGATTGTTCGTTTCAAATAAAATTGTACTAATCGAATCAACTTTCCAAAATCCAATGGATTAAGAATTTTGAATATTTATTATTTATAAAGGCTTCACATTTTTTTTAGATAATTATCCAACAGTAATACGATGACAGATGATATATTAAATAAAATTTGAGCGGGGCTAAAAACAGATAATAGTTTTTCATTAAACAGATGTGTTTTATAATCGTTTATAAATTTTGTGAAATGGTGATTTTAAGGCTTTTAAATTATTGTGAATAATGAGTGATCCTTAAATTTGTGGCTTACTTAAATATATGTATTAAAGTGATTTAGGATATAAGCAGATCATAGTAAGTAGTTGATTATAATTAAATTTTTCGCCATTGTGTCTTGAATTTGCTTAGTTCTTCTATAGTGAGAGGCTTCTCACATTTTATCTAAAAACATCTTCTTAATTTGGCTGACCAATCCAATCAAATTCTGTTCACGTAGCTTGAATTAATAAATTATACAAATACATATTAGTGTTCTTTTAGATTTAAGTGTAAATCGCCTGTCTATAAAACATATTTATTCTCTATCTTATTTTACCAAGAATTGAAATAATTCTTTTTTGGAAAACTGGAAAATTGAATAAACCCATTCACATTTTTAAATACATTTTTTAACTGCATTACGTGGATTGCTAATAAACGCGGAAAACAAATCGTTGGAATTTGTTGATACATTATATATTTCCTTTATCTAACTTTGTTAAAATCTAACTTTGATTTTATGAGGTGATTTTTTATTGAAATATTTTATATTTTGAACTAATAGGAATAATCATTTAAAGAAAGAGGCTTTAATAGAGTTGGATTAAAATGTGTTTAAAAATCTTAACAAAAGGCTTGAACTGGAGCTTTCAAAATGTTCCTATTTTTTTAGGCTATAGTTTCGACTATTCAGTAACCGCTCGTCAGTACTTCTTTATGATTCTTAAACTGTGTAGAAGAAAATGAATCCAAACAAATTCCAAAGAAACTTATGTATAACAAGGCCAATGCACATTTCACATAAAGCACATCGCTAAATTTTATTCGCAGGATAGTTTAAACTTTAAACAACGATTTGTTTGAAATTTTTCTTCGTGATAAATTACATTTGACATCAAACTCAGAGTTTCAAAAATTTGGTCTTATATATCCTGATTTTAAAAGTAGAAGGTGACTCGCGCGAGGTTTTTTTTTTAAATCTCCGACGTGACTTTTTGCTTGGTTACACATTAATTGGACAGAAAATGGGCCCATGACATGAAAACGTCGCTTAATCGATGCGTAAGACTGTTGAGCATGCTGAATGTTGATGAACACCACTTGTGAAACATCTCTTTGAGCTTTCAACTTTTGTATTTTCTACAGGTTGCTGCACTGCAAAGCCTTTTATGGTTGGTTCAATATTTACTGATAATATTGCTCAAAAATTGTATTAGCCATGCGTTAAAAATATGAGATGAAAAATACGTCAAATCACAAATTTGGTATATGGGACCGGAAGTCGTGTTTAAATTTTTTATTTTTTATGTTTTCAATTGGTAGTACTAGTTAAAAAAAACATTTTGTAGAAAATGATTTTTTGTTGTTGTTGTTGTTTAAAATACAGGGTGTCAAATTTTGAGAAAAATGATAAACATGATGTTGTGTTTATGGCTATAAAAGGAAAAATAAATATCCGATATTTATGATATAGGGCTCGTTTTAAAGGTAATTTAATACGGATTAATAAAAAATATAAAAATGTTAAGTTCTTTAATTTCTTCATTTTCAAATTTCCCGCCAAAATTTTATTTTTGAATTTTCTCAATGATCGTCCAATTTTTTTTTTTTTTTTTTTTTTTAAATTTTACGCCATTTAATTCTATTGAACATACTAAAAACTTGCGCTAGTAAAATTTTTCGTTTTCGTGCAAAATACGTTTAAGTATGACAATCTACAAATTTATTATATTTAAACGTATTTTACACGAAAACGAAACGAGATGCTGTCCTGATTTTTTAGGATGTCTAATAGAACTAAATGGGGAAAAAGATAAAAAAAAATAAAAATAAAAAAAAGTAATTTTGAGAAAATTGAAAAAACTGTTTCGGCGGCCATTTTGAAAAAATAACAAATGAAAGATAGTACCATTTTTATAATTATTTTATAATCCCTATTCATTTATCTTTAAAATGAGCCCAATCTTATAATTTTCGAATAATTAATTTTCTTTCTAGAGCAATAAATGCAATACCAAGTGCATTGAATTTTTAAATATTTGACACCCTGTACCTTAAAAACAACAACAACAACCAAAATCGTATTCCATAAATTGTTCATTTTATTCAGTGCTTCACATCCAAAACATAAAAATTATAAAATTCAAACTTGACTTCCGGTCACATATAAAGATATGCAATTTTACGTATTTTTCTCCATAGTGAAAAATTCGTCAAATCAAATTTTTTCTGAAGTTATATTTTAATTTTTATATTTTTATGTTTCGAATGTGTAGCACTATATTAAACAAAACATTTATGGAAAATAATTTTCTTTTTGGTGTTGTTTTTTAAGATACAGAGTGTCAAATATTTAAAAATTCAATGCACTTGGTATTGTATTTATTGCTCTAGAAAGAAAATTAATTATTCGAAAATTATAAGATTGGGCTCATTTTAAAGATAAATGAATAGGGATTATAAAATAATTATAAAAATGGTACTATCTTTCATTTGTTATTTTTTCAAAATGGCCGCCGAAACAGTTTTTTTCAATTTTCTCAAAATTACTTTTTTTTATTTTTATTTTTTTTTATTATCTTTTTCCCCATTTAGTTCTATTAGACATCCTAAATAATCAGGACAGCATCTCGTTTCGTTTTCGTGTAAAATACGTTTAAATATAATAAATTTGTAGATTGTCATACTTAAACGTATTTTGCACGAAAACGAAAAATTTTACTAGCGCAAGTTTTTAGTATGTTCAATAGAATTAAATGACGTAAAATTTAAAAAAAAAAAAAAAAAAAAAATTGGACGATCATTGAGAAAATTCAAAAATAAAATTTTGGCGGGAAATTTGAAAATGAAGAAATTAAAGAACTTACCATTTTTATATTTTTTTATTAATCCGTATTAACTTACCTTTAAAACGAGCCCTATATCATAAATATCGGATATTTATTTTTCCTTTTATAGCCATAAACACAACATCATGTTTATCATTTTTCTCAAAATTTGACACCCTGTATTTTAAACAACAACAACAAAAAATCATTTTCTACAAAATGTTTTTTTTAACTAGTACTACCAATTTAAAACATAAAAAATAAAAAATTTAAACACGACTTCCAAAAATTTGTGATTTGACGTATTTTTCACCATGAACATTTTATCTGTGTATGTATACCCATTGATTCATGCTTTTTGCAGTTTTAAAGTATTACATTTGGGACCCTAATTAATTACTCTCCATTCATTTTCACTATTTATAAAATGTCAACATTTTTGTTGCAGCCACATACTTTCAATAATCTACTTAGAAAAATAAAATTAAATGCGCTAAATCAGGCAAACATGCTGAGGGCTGACCAACAGTGCCTTCAAGAACAATCCAATGATTAGCAAACTCGCATTTTAATAGTTTCCAAGGTTTAAGTGCGTTTCATGTAAGGCAACTATACCGAGTTGGTTCGAAAACACAATTTATAAACGAAATGGCAAATCTTTAAATTTGGTAGAATATCGCAATTTAATCTCCCAAGAAATTTGGTGCATTGATAATTGTTGTTGTCTCGAAAAAAAAAAAAAAAAAAATTTTAGTGAATTATAAGGATCAATTTTGAAATCAGTGTTTTTCGTGAGGTCAAATTTTATCCTTCAGGGGGTTCCTGAACAGCAACTAAATAAGGTCGTAGGAATTAATATCGTAAAAAAATTTAATTAGATTCGGAAAATAATTTGAATTAAATTTGGAAATTCGGATTTTGAAATTCATCGGTCAGATTCTGAGGTTCTACGGTTTATTATTTTTTTTTCAATACTAGCAGAACCCGGCCCGCGTTGCTCGCCCTATCATATTACATATTTATTTTGAGATCTTTGTTTCTTTTTGGTATCCGTGCACAATTAAATAATGTGTATATTCTGCCTAATGCATCGCTTGAAAAAATATTTAGATCTCCAAGTACTACTAGTCCCATTTTGCGACGTTTAAATTGTTTTCGGGAGGTGTTCCAAGTGTAGTAACGTGGAACTTCGGAATACAGTAATGTTTTAGTAAATTCATCTTTCCGACACAAAGAAAAAAAAGCAGTTAATGTTGTCTCTGGTGGCTGTGCTGCTCGTTCGGTAACATTTTCTGTTGTAAAATATTTGGAACGGCCAAATGTACTACTTTGGAAATATCTCTCATGAATTGGAAAAATTTGATATGCGCCATACTGCTTCATTGCTGCTGACGTATCTTCCCGTTTGATATTTTTTAATTTCACCTAAATTATTTGCTAGTGCTATTTCGAAAACGGCCATATCGCTTTCTTTGTTTACATATTTACAAATTTATTTTATTGATTTAACAGAATTGCAATATTCTACATTTATATGAGCTTTGTATATTTTTGATATTAAAGGTGAATTTGGTAACATCCAACGGTTATCAACTTCAACGTTAGTATTTAGCTCTTACATTGTTATTGATCTTCCATTATCTTCAAAGGAGCATCGGCGATACAACGGATACCCTTCGTTGCCTGTTATCGTTTCAGGAATTAATTTTCTGGGATATCTTTTAGAGCATTTACCATCATATCATATATGATTTCGATCATATATGGCGAATTTATGTTATATGCTCCACATGGGCCATTTAGCATATTTTGAATAACAATTTGGAGTAGTTTCGGATCATTTGTTGAGTCGGGTATTTCTGTAGATATACTGTTGTCGATTTCATTTGACTGAATTTTATCTATGCACCATATAAGAATATAAGCATGTGGCAGTCCTCGCTTTTATCATTCAATTGAGTACATCCAACATTGAACAGAGCCGAAAACGTTGTGTTTTACAATAATATCAATTAAAGATTTTAATTTCTGTTTAAACACTCATGCAGTAATGTCATGTCGATTAGCAGGGGATTGTCTCTCCGTCCAATTCGGATTGCATGTAAATATGATGAATAAATCGGGACGTCCATAATTACGGACGTATGACATCGCATCCTGCACATATTCATGCATGTGTCTCGGACTTCCGGTGTAAGTTGTTGGTAAAATTATAATTCGGCCTAGGTCATTTACATTGCCATCGTTATTAATTGCATCTCGGAGATGGATGTATTCTTCTGATCGCAATTTCCGTTGATTTAGTCGAATGAATAATAATCGTTCTGTTTCTATTTTAGCGTACATGTCCACTACGTACTTAAAATATGTTTGTCTTGATTTTCATGAATCATTAACCTGTGTGAATTCTTCTTGTTTGTTATTTCACCTGTATAATTGATAGAAATAGCTGGGAAATAGCTATTTACCTATTGTTTGATTAATCATTTTCAGTTGGAAGTGATACCCATCCTCTCCTTACCAGAACAATATTGGGTATTGAAGCGCGTCATAAGATCTTGTGAGTTTCAGATACACGTTGCAATTGATCATTTCGACGTTATAAGATGATGTCTCTAAATTCGAATTGATCTCCAACAATGACAATGGCGACTTCATTTATTGTTGGATCATTGAATTGTTTGGAATGCTCTATTTTGTGACTATCGGAGGGCATTTGGTCAATTGCAGTTTTAAATCATTTTACTAATTCATTGTGCTGATGAAATAAATTTTGCAAAGACTGAACAATATCGCGGTGTATTCCTAAAATAATTGCACATCTTGTGTCGACTTCGTGATCATTATTTCCCAGAAAATATATTTGAAGAAATTTGTGTTGTTTGCTTGGAATTGGTATAAGGAACCTGCAGTATGACATATCTGTCGTTGGAATGAACGAATGAAGTCATTTGGAAGCAAGTATTATATTTTCGAATATTGTTTAGAAATTGTCTTGATTGTGGCGTTGTTCCTGATACCAATGATAAAAGTGGTTCTGGAGGGGTATTTAATGGTGTCAATTTTACTTTGCCATTAACGCAACACAACCCTGCTGGTTCATTTTTGTATTTTCATGCTTTGTAATGCAATCATACATGATCCATATTACTAGGGCTGTGAATTTTAGGTGCTAAAAAATGCATTTTAGGTACCTAAAATATGCTCTATAAAATTAAAAAAAGGTGGTAAAAAGGTTCCAGAAATTAAAATTATTTGAGTAATAAAGCTGCTTTTAATTAATTTATTAACTTAAATTTGTTGCTTATTTCATCACACTAAAAATAAATAAAAAGTATTGACTATTTGCTTTGGTGGAAGCTCCAAACCCGGTTCAAATTCTCTAAAAATTTGGAATCTCGAGGCGCTTTTAAAAATAAATTTTTGGCGTAAGCAATCATCTCTCTACATCGGGATGTATTGATCTTATAGTTTCGGCCACTCGATATAATCCCGTGTGCCAAACAAGTAACGCGTAAAATTTTCTGGTAGACATAATTTTAATTACAGCAGCGCCTACACCATAAAGGCACAGCATCTGATAAAAACATTAAAATTTTGTCTAGGTTAAAATCTTCGCCTACAATTTTAACGGAATCGTCGAAAAGTCTAGCTACTGTCAAACTATTAGCTTTGTCTAATATAGCAGTATTCAATAAAAACTTTTTGCGGCTTTCATCTGCATCCCTATTTAAAACACCTTCCACAACGTTAGCCACATATCTTCCGGTTGTGTCGGTTGTTTCGTCTATAGTCACCCGTATATATTCGTATTTTATCGCACTTTTTACTTGTAAAATAATTTCATCGTTTACAGGCTTTTTGTTAAACCAAAAAATCCGCGTGCTTAACGTTTCCATTCCTCACCTCAGATATAAACGTCTGATTTGTAGTTCTGTGGTTTTTTGTGGCACTTTTTTGTGTTTTTGGGATCTTATATGTTGATCTTTTTGTAATTTTTTGACTGCAACGATTGTCACATTACAAATTTGACAAAACAAAACACTTGTCCATCGATGAAATCGACTGAAAAAAACCTATTTATGCCAAATTTTTCCTCATGGATGCCAACAAAAGAAAAAAAAAATACATTTAAATTTGTTTTGGAACTAATGTAAAAACTTCACTTTTTAGAAATAAAAATTCTGAGCAAATGTGTTTTCGTATTCATATTTTTTAACTGAGGAAATTTTTTATGTCGCGTTCATATTTGTCCCTTGTCTTAAAATTTATTTCCGTAGACCAAAAATATACGATACCAATTTGATGTAAAATCCGGACATTTCATGATTATTTTGGAAATGATTTTGAATATTATACAATTTAGGCGACAAAAAGGTTCAAAAATGTTTATTTAGGTCAAAAAGGTTCCAAACCACGGAAAAGGTGAGAAAAGGTGCTAACAAACCGATGCCATATGGAAGGAAATTTTATGAATCAAGTTTCTATGTAACCAAAACACGTAAACCTGGCTCCAGCACGAAAAGGTTTTTACCTAAAAATCACAGCCCTACATATTACCAATGTCAATGTTGCAATGTAAATTGTAATCAATTGTTGAATCATATCGAAACGCCAGTCGTTCAAAATTAATTCGATTAGTGTTGTATCTTGAGGCACGTACTCGTATTTGTCTATTGCGTTCTTCTTCATTTCGTAATACGCGCCTTTCTTCTATCTTTCTATCTAACGCGCGTACGTGGTTTGTTTGTCGTATACGATGACCAATATTTGCACGACGTCTTGGCATTTTGATTAAATCTGTTTGTAATTCAGACAATGGATGTAGTTTTGTTTTTTTAATAATATTACTTTTTATTATTTTTAATTCAATACACTTACAGTTGTTTTTAATGAATTTATCTGGTTTTGATGTGAAAATTTAACTATGGTTTTTAAAGTTCCACCACTTTGTTTCCCACAGCACCGTTTAACTTTTTAACAATTTCACAATTTTCACTGTTTATTATTTCACTGTTCACTGTTTCACTTTCAATTTGATTTTCACTTTTAACTTGGCACAATTCACTTGATTTGCACTGTAAACTGTTTAAATTAAACTGATCAAGTGGCAATGCAATTTGCTCGCTCTTATCTTATTTACTTGTGCATGGATGTTTCAGATTATTAGATTTTGCATCCGTCGATGTATGCTTATTTGCCTTCTATCAATCACTTCATGCGGTGATATCGACTTATAAAATGATGGACTCTGACTGGACTCGAACCGGCGATCTTTAGGTTGATAACATTTGGTGGTACTACCCACCTTAACCACTCGACCACCAAGTGTTATATTTGTGTGTGGTATGATTCGACAGGAACCAATGCGGTAATTGAATGCAGGCAATGCATGTAATGCTGGTTATCTATTAATATGAGTTTCTATTAACACAAATTCAATGGTAGATTTGTTGTGTCATTTATATGTATGGTTATGTGATAGAAATTTTATAACGGCTGAATGATGCATTATAAATATCGAATGTTTTGAGCAACATCTATGAGGTAATAGGTAATGTTCAATGAAATACTGTATACAAAATAGTTTGTTCATGTGTTCAAAAATTTTGGAAACCTCTTTTGGAAGCTGCTACTTTTGGTGGACCGATTTTGACCAAACTTTACAAAAACACTCCTCACGACCCGTAGAACATTATATCTAAAATTTTATCAAAATCGATGCAGTAGTTCTTGAGTTTATCGTTTACGAACCAATACGTTCCTTTTATATATATAGAGATTAAATGTCTCCTTTTCCAGAATTTTACAAGAGTGTGAAAAATTTAAGTCAGCAAAACATTATATGTTTCTGAGTTTATTACGCAACAAAATGGATATAAACTCGGAAATTAAACTCTGGAACTAATTTATTTTACGAGTTTTAAGCATGGTTTCCACGATAGCAAGGCGAAAAAATTAGTCAATCTAAAAAGAGAAAGTAAAAATTCACCAATAGTACGATAGAGACAAAATATCATTTTGACAGAAAAATTGGGGCGTCCAGTTTTTAATATTTTAATTCATCACTCCGAAATTGAACGTATAATCCGAAAAAAAGATGAAATGGATCATGTTTTTTCGGAGTAGCCGCTGATTTTCGGAATTCGTATGTCAATTTGAAGAAAATTTTCGGAATAAAACAAATTTCAAAATAGAACCGTTAATTTGGATTTTGTTTTGTAAAGACAATAATTAAATTTAAAGCATTAATCCAGTAATGGATGTTAATAAAGTTAAAAAATGTAAGTTGAATTATGTATATCAATCCAAACACAAACAAAGTTATAGGTGATGAAATCTCGAAACGTCAAAAATAAATGAATAAAAATTCGGTGTAACGACTTGTTGCTGTTTCACTCACTCTCATGTTATTTTTTTTATTCCTTCCTCTTTTTAGTTTGACTAATTTTTTCGCCTCGCCATCGTGGAAACCATGCTTAATTCTTTTTTATGAATATTTTCCGAATTTAGATCCATTTGTTCTGCGAGTTAAGGTCAGAAGCTCCAGGCGAAGCCTCCTGAACCCATGCAATTTATCTTGAACTTATATAGAAATTTTCAGCTAAAATATTTAAATTGTTAATTTCGGTTTTACTATACAATTCCTTTAAGAAGTCCAAAAAAGGAGGAACGAGAACGACATATTAATCTCTCTCGTGCTTTGTATAATAAAATCTAAAGGGCTGAAACCTCACGAGGTGATCAGAACTTCGGTCTTTGGTGCCTTCAATAGAGATATCATTCACCTGTATCATAAAGTTGGTGTGACAGTCTTGACCGTAGTGATTTCTATTTTAACCAACATTTATTTACTTATATAGGGTTTTCCAATAGGAATGATATGATTTTTAAGTGACGTTTCGGCCATTTGTAATATGTCATGATTTGTCATTTTTTGTTTCATTGTATTCAGTAATGTTTACAATTTCATCATGATGAGATATATGTACACAAGAACAACGTTTACAAATTATTCAGTTTTATTATTAAAATAATCGTTCTCCAATTGCAACTTTTCGTGCGGTTTTGCCATTTTATATTCGTAATAATCATCCAAGTGTGCTCGCTATTCGTCGAATTGTTGAAAATCTTGAGCGTACATTTTCTTTACATAATGTTCAAGTGCCAATAAGACAAAGAAACGCTCGAAGTAATGCAAATATTGCTGCCGTTCAGGTAAGTGGCTGAAGACTTTAATTTGTCGATTCCAAGACGTTCTCAAGAATTGGGACTGTTTCAAACCACAACCTGGCGGATTTTGAGAAAGGATTTGGGTTTGCATCCGTATAAAATTGTTCTCACTCAAGAACTGAAGCCATTGGACCACCGTAAACGTCGTGAATTTGCTGATTTTGCCTTGGAATAACTTGAAAACGATAACGATTTTTTTAAGAAAATCATATTCTCCGATGAGGCTCACTTTCATCTGAGTGGTGCGGTAAATAAACAAAACTGTCGATTCTGGTGCGAAGAAAATCCACAAATTATTCATGAAAAACCATTACATTCACCTAAATTGACAGTTTGGTGTGGTTTTTGGTCTGGTGTAATCATCGGTCCGTATTTTTTTCGAAATGAAGCTGGTAACACCGTTACTGTCAATGGAGATCGGTATAGATCGATGATAACCAATTTTTTATGGCCGAAATTGGAAGAAGTTGATCTTGACAACATTTGGTTCCAACAAGACGGGGGCTACATGCCACACAGCACGTCCAACAATTGAATTATTGCGAGAAAAATTTGGAGATTCGATTATTTGAAGAAATTGTGATATTGAAGGCCGCAAAGAAGTTGTGATTTAACACCATTAGACTATTTCTTGTGGGGTTATTTGAAGTCATTGGTCTTTAGCAATAAACCAAACTCTCTTCAAGCTTTACAAGTTAATATTGAACGTGCTATTCATGACATACGACTTGATTTAGTGGAAAAAGTGCTCGAAAATTGGGTTCATCGAATTGGTTCCTGCAGAAGAAGTCGTGGAGGCCATTTGAATGACGTTTCATTCAGAACTTAATTGTATCGATTGTACTTCACAATAAAAAACATTTCAATGTTCTTAACAATCAGTGTGTTTTTTTTTAAAGAAATCATATCACTCTTATTGGAAAACCCTGTATAACAACAGCCAAACAGGTGAAAAGGTGCAGTAACATATGGGTACAGTCATCTAATTTACGAAAAATCGTATTATAGAACTTTACACCGAAAGTAGTATAGAAAATTATACTGATATTTCTAACCGTGTTAGACCGTGGCCATATTCCAGAACTTTATCCAAAAATCATTTTAGAATCCCATTTCCACCACACATGTCGAATTTCATCATAATCGGTTGAGAAATAGGCAAGTTCAATCATACTTGGCGATATTCCAGAAATTCATCCAAAAAACATTTTAGAATCCCATTTTCAATTCACATGTGATGAGAAGTAGGCAAGTAGGTAAAATAACGTTTAACTTTATAAACTCGGGGAAACCACCGATTCACCAGATAAACTAAAGAGCACTTTAAAATTTTTATTAATTACTCCATATTGTGTAATCCAATCATCATTAAATGGTCGCCCACCTTTATTACCCGGATTATTTAACTTTATTCTATTATTCATTCATTTTTATAAATCCACTTTTTTTATGACTAATAAAATAAAGTTATTATTTTTACTCATCAATGGCACAAGACTTATTGACATAATGGCAATCTGATTCAGTGCAGTCAACATTGCAGAGATTGAAATTAGTAATAGCCCTAGTAACCAAAAATTGTGATCACCAAATTTTATATTTGTCACAAAATGGAAATTACTTATTAAACAAATTTGTATTTCGCATTTCAGTTACAGCTAGCTCGCGGATCAGTAGGTGACCCGTGGGTCATAGATTCGCCATCGCTGGTCTAAGCCAGGGATCTAGGCGATGACTTGGACACAATAATGTTGTTTAATATTACTGAGTCAAAAAAATAATTTTCTATTTTTCCTTTTTCCTCCACTTAATAGCTGCTGCGATTTTAATAAATAAAAATATCTTTATAAATAACACATCAAGGTTTTATAAAATCCGTACTTCCGTTGTCGAGATATAACTCAAAATACAATACAAAGCACAACGAACAAAAATCGGCGAAAATCTCGCAAATGTTGATTTTGTTTTATTTTTAATTTTATTTACTTAATTAGTGAAATAATTTTTATTGAACAAATTTTTACGTGACAGCTTACTAATTCAATTAGTATTATTTATTATTCGGTCGTATAATTTGTTTGTGTTAATGTTAATCTTATTATTCAATAAGTATTTGTTTTATTCGTGAGTTCATCCATATGGTCCATAATATCGCCTTTCCTCATTTGTGTTATTGTAATATCTATATATAATTGTGTTGAGTTGAATTAATAATAATTAATAATAAATAAATGACCTTCCTGTTTGCCCAATGTATAAAGCTGGGTAATCTGAACAAGTAAAAGTTTATAAACTCCCGGGTCTATCGATTGGTTAATTTTTATTTTATATTCCAATTCCAATTTGTATTAAATTTTGTGTATACGTTGTACTCCAGGCTAATACAATTTTTGATCGTGTTTTCATCAAATCCAAATGTTGTATACGAGCTGTTGTGTTTAATCTTGTTAATATGTGTTATATTCATTTGATCTGTGACTGTGATTTTAGGTTTGAATTCAATAATTATTTCAACGATCATATGATTATATGCTGCCATTTTATGCATACTAATGATTTTTGACTCGTGATCAATTTTTTGATCCTGTGTTGGTTTTCTAAATATCTTAAAGTGGTATTTCTGGTCAATATTTTTATATTGCTATTGATGAATGTTATTAATACAATTTAAAAGTTGTCCCAGCTGCCTGTTTTTACATATGAACAGAAAAAAGTAGTCATCCACATATCTGTACCAACATTTTATGCTTTTACAGCAGAATATATTTTTGTGGTTGTTTAAATTGTGCAAGTTTTCGAAATCGATTTATTGGCTACTATTTAATATTACTAAGTCCCTAGCATTTAAAATATTGATTTATATTCAATATTTTTGACCAATGTTAATCAGAAAACGTCGAATGTAGGGTAGTGGTTAAGACAAAACCACGCTACCTATAACGTTACACAATACGTGTGGTATGTCTTGAGTAGAAGAGAAGCAGGGAAGCAAGGGTCGATTTCGGTCTCTAAGCCATACATACATTCATTAAAAAAGGTAAAACATTTACTAAAGTTACATTTTGACCACTTTTGAAAAATATTCACTATTGAAACGGCATTTGAATAAAATCGAGAGAAGAGACTGAATTTAGTATTTTGCAACCACATTATTTACGTATCATTTTACCGCATAGTAACCAGCGAATCTAGCGTCCTTTTTATGAATCGAAGTATCCCCTCTTCAGCTTCACTAATACACTAGCGACAGCGGTTTAAACTATTTTCATGATTACAGTATACATACTGAAATAATGTTTACAACTGAATTTATAAAAAAAAACGTTCCTCAATTCATTTATTCCTTCAGCTGGCGCAATCTTCTATGGAGGAATTTGGTCGCCTCAATTAATTCACTTTTAATGAAATATTTTTCTATCTATAACGTCTGATTTTAAGTCACGGTTTGCTGGTGGTTGTTGTTTTGATTGAAAACATCGATGAACATGATTTTGTTTCCGTCAGACAAGCTAATACCCTTGACAGACTAGGGTTAGCTAAGGGCGATTAGTGATTTTTTCGAGATTAGCTGTAGTGTGTCTAGTTGAAGATTAGCTAATCTCGTTTTATTTGAGGATCAGTGACTAATCGAGATTAGTGCAGTAATCCTTGAAAATTTTCGAGCTTATCTCGTTGTATTGGGTTTAGTGATGGTACAAGTGGCACTATAATGCGAAATAATTATTTAAAAACATTGCTGAAAATGCAAGTGGTGTGAATTTACGATAGAAGTTATAAAATCAATGACATCTTAAACAATTTGTGCTGAATAAATTTTGAGGAAAAAGAAAATCTAGTGTGTTTTAATGTATTGAAGAAATATTGAATTAAAAAATGAGTCCAGCTGATTTACTAGCTATATTTCAGCGAATCATCATAATAATATTTTATTTCTCTGCAAGAAACTAATCCCTAGTCTGTCAACGCATATGGATTTGTGGTGGATTAGCTAATTTAGTTTCACTAATCGCGCTTAGCTAATTCCTAGTCTGTCAGTGGTATAACGTCATCAACATGTGATGTGATAACTATCACATCACTTCAATTTTGGTATTCTCTTAGTCGATTGAAGTGACGTTTATCGTTTGGTGTGATAACTATCACTTGAAGCCATATTCTCTTAGTCATATTTTTCTTAAATATACGCATACGTAATTAAAAAACAATGTAACCTTAAACACCGGTATCAAATTGATACTTGTACTTCGGATTTGAAATGTTTTGACACTTTAATATACGTGGAAAAATCGAAATTTTACGTTTAAAACTTCACATTCACCTGATCATTTATAATTGACCGATTGCGTGTGCAATAAATTTTGAGTTCTGCATCATTATTAAATCAAATTATTTATCAACTATAGGATTTATTAAGGGCTCTTAAACAAGACTCTTAAAAACTATTTGCTTTATTTGTTATTTGTTTATTTTTCGTCAAAATTGCTCCTGATTTTATAATTACTAACACTAGATTAAGCTAATAAAATTTTAAATGCCAAGGTGATTTTTGATTCAGAATTGACTCTTGCAAATTTATTTTTAATATCCAGATTTGGAACATTTTACAAACCGAAATTTATTTATAAGATTAGTTAAATTTTGTACATTGTAATTGTAACTTTTCTGAATTTCTTTATGTTCTAAGATTGCTTAATCTTTACTAATTGGTCTAATTGGCTCCACATGATTCTTTTGATAAATTCTAATTTTATAAAATGTCGAATTTTTCGAATATGTATACTATTTTATAAAATGTCAAATTTGTCGAATCGCTCTTTTCGAATCCGATGTCAAAAACTAGGGTTTCCCTTTTAAAAAATGACCTTGACCTCAATATGACCTTGAAGATGAAGGTCAAGGTGACAAGCCAGCTCACCATTAAATTCCTTGTTGAAAATTACCTAAGACTAATCCTTGCTTATTTTTTTTTGACATACTCTGCGAGATTTCTTGCGGTTTCCATGCTTTGACCTCGCAATATAAATTCCCTCAGATGATCTTGGGAGGTCATGGAAAATACATACTCGGCCGTAAAATTGATCGCTCTTTTCGATTCTGTCACCAAAAAAAGGGATTCTAATTAAAAAAAATGACTTTGACCTCCAAATGACCTTGAATATGAAGGTCAAAGTCACAACCAAGCTCACCATTAAATTCCTTGTTGAAAATTACCTAAGAATAAACCTTGCTCTTTTTTTTTTTTGACCGAACTCCGCGAGATTTTTAGGGGTTTTCATACTTTTTCCTCACCCTGTATAATATACATATTTGAAATTTGTTCATCAGAAATTGAGTGAAATTTATTTTTCTAGGCGAAAGTGGACAATTCCAGCATAAAGAATTGTATATTTTGGTGTTTCTAATGTTTGGAAATTTTTTGTGACGTTTGATGTTTTGTTTATATATTTTTGAAATTATGTCAAACGCTAAATATATTTTTTGGAGGCTCATGCCGCATACCCGAAAACTGTCAAGACTTGACAGCGAGAATTTTTTTTAGTAATTTTTGAAGAATGATGAGGCAAAATTAATTCCGCCGAGTTCTTTTGTTGCATCACAATTAATTTATGCCCATATGTATGAAAGTTACTAAACCGTATAGTACATATCAATTAAATGCTTGTTTAAAAATTAGTTTTCTTACTCCTTATAAATTGACAGTGGAGTGAAAAATCTACAACATTTTTAAACGTGCATTTAATTGCTACTGCGATTTAGTACCGTTCATACAATTGACCATTAAAGTCTTCAAATAAAAAGTAATGAAAATAATTATTTTTTTAAAGTTCTACATACTAATGAATGTGAAAAGATTCAATTAACATTTTTTTTAAAAGAAATATCAAAGATGAAAATTTATCTGTGTAGTTAGACAGGATTGTGTAGTCAAACAAATTTCTGGAATGACGGTGTGAAGCCCGTTTAATTAATTTTTGATTTTTGAATTTTTCCATCAAATTTTATTTTATTTCTATACTTCTAAAAATTCGACATTGTCCTAAAAAAACGTTTTAGGATTGCCTCATCGTAAAAAGTGATTTTTTTAAATTTTACTTAACATTTTGAACTGGACATTTTTACAGCAGTTTATATCACTTAGAAAAAGTGAGTGGTCATGAGTGAGTTCATACAAAAAATAAAAATGAGTTAACAAAACTTATATGCACGTCTTTCTTGATTCGTGTCCTCTAACTCTCTCTCCTTTCTTTTTTTCTTATTTTTATTTATGTTGGTAAGGAAATACCAACATAACAAGAACATTATTTTTAATAAACAAAAATGTTTAGCCATAGATGGCTCCACGGTACAAAATTTCGAAGTATGGGGTGTTTTTACTTTGAGTGTTTGACGCATGGTGTAGATCAAGTCGGGGGTAAAAACTCAAATGTCAAACATTTACACTGGAATCCTATGTAACGCACGCCGTAATAAATTTAAAATAATCAATGGTTTTAAGTAGTTTATTAAATTTATGTGAGTGGTTGTCGTTTACAAAGTGATAATAAATACATTTTAACTTGAATTGATAAATATTTTTCTATTTTAATTAAAAATAAATGTAACTCTAAATATCAAGCAAAAGGAGTGAAGATGCAATTTTATTGGTTTTTATGAAGTAATATGAGTGCCAGCAATTATACAAATTAATTCTACTAAGATTTATAAAAATAATTTATATGAAATCCCTTACACACTATCTGGAAGTGATCACTGAACTAAACGAAAACACGTCCTATACACACCAAATTCAAATATATATAACTTTTATTTATCTATTGTTAAATGAGGCATCCCGATACCGAAACGGTAACAAAGATTACGCGCCTGGAAGAAGTAACAATCTCTCTTGGATTCCAAGATGGGTCGTTCTCAAAAATTGTGTCGAGCCATGTTCATATCGATTTTGCGTGTGCGGTTTTCTGTTTAATCCTATATGGCCCATCCCGCCTAGGGACGAATTTCGACATAATTCCACGTTGAGCTTGACTTAATAGTTGCGTTTTTATTAAAACCAAATCATTTGCCTCAAAACTCATGTCTTCTTTTTTTATCTGTATACTGTTTTGCTCTATTTTGAGCTTTCTCGCTGTTGTCATGAGCCTGTTTTAGTACCAGTTTCCAGTCCGAGTAGATGGAGCGAAATTTGCGGTGCAAAATTTAAATTTTGGATGACCGCTCTAAAATCATGGGTTACATACAAGAGGGTGTGTAGCCGGTAAAATCTGGTGTTATGTTTATCTTCCACCATTATGAATATTTATAATTTCAAATCACGATTTCGTCATTCTACAGCATTTGCTGCTACGTAGTATAATGCTACTAAATTCTACTTAATACCCGTACATTCAACAACTAGTTGCATACTGATAAACCATATCTAAAGAAAATTTCTTTGATTAATTCTTTTGCACAAACTTCGGCAGTAGCATGTTTTAACGGATACAATTCCATCCATTGAGTAGTCAAATCTTCGACGATCAAGATACACCGATATCCTTCGTCAGATTTTACTAGTGGGCTGAACAAATCAATGGCAATTACTTCAAATCTTTGTTTCATTATCAGGAATTTTTAATAATCCCGATGGTTTCAAATTTGAGACTTTGTTTAAACTTCTGGCATTCAGGACATGATCGAACATAGTCTGAATTTTTTTTTCTCATATACCAATAAAATTTCTTTGAAATTTTATCTAACGCATACAGTCCCTGGCCAAATTATTAGACACACATCAATTCTGTTTGGAAATGTTGACTTCTGGCGACTTATGTATTTCACTAAACATTCTTATAGCCTAGCCATACGAAACTATTATGTTTACAAGTGCATTCAAAATACAAAGTTTTACTTTGTACTAAATAATATTTGTACTAAAAGTAGAAATACATTTTTTATCTAAATTAGGAATATCTTAAAAAAAAATATTTCTAGCTGAGCTAGCTCAAAATATTGAGTGGATGCATGTTCAGTAGTATTGACTCTACATTTCTTTCATTTGGCGTTTTGTGCTATCTAGGCTAGAAATAGCTCTGAGGGCATTATAAATTTAGATAATAATACATAAAATTAGCACTTGTTGGTATATGTTCTAATTAGTACTTATCGTATTTAGTAAACGAACAAAAGTTATTTTTTTAATTGAAAAATGTATTTTTTATTTGTGTATTAAAAATTATAAGGGCTAAAATTACTTGTTTTAATAAGTACTAATTTTATTCATATTAATCTACATTATATTTAATACCCTGAGAGCTATTTCTAGCTTAGATAGCACAAAACGCCAAATTAAAGAAATGTAGAGTCAATAATACTGAACATGCATCCACTCAATATTTTGAGCTAGCTCAGCTAGATTTTTTTTTTAAAGATATTCCTAATTTAGATAAAAAATGTATTTCTACTTTTAGTACAAATATTATTTAGTACAAAGTAAAACTTTGTATTTTGAATTCACCTATAAACATAATAGTTTCGAATGACTAGGCTATAAAATTGTATAGTGAAATACATAAGTCGCCAGAAGTCAACATTTCCCAACAGAATTGATGCGTGTCTAATAATTTGGCCAGGGACTGTACGTTCAACTCCATAATGTTCAGCATAAGCTTAATCGTGAAAAGGCTTCAAAATTTGAAGTATCAAACTCTGGGTTATAACAAGAGCTGTGGTCGCTTGGATACCGTATCCGGAACATACCCATATAAAAGACCGTTTTCCCTGACATATTTCTGTACTGGGATGTTGGTCGCAAAATGAGGATTGAGGATTGAGAATTTTGTATATGTACACGGTGTATAATATACATTTTGCTATTGTGTGTCGTCAAATATTTGTATTGTATTAGTGTATTTTCTCATGCGTTTTCTCATGGGGTAAGTATCAAAAACAAGCCAAGCGGGTGAATCGGTTCAAATTTTTGGTGCTTACGCTCCAAGATATACAGAAAATAAGGTATAATATTGCGCATGCTGTTGCTATCCTTTTTCACAATTTGACGTCACGTGAAGACCATGATTCAATAAAACAAAAGGTTAGCTCGAAATATGTAAACAAATGGCCATCTTTTTTTTTTGACGTCACTCAATTCTCAATACGTATATAAATTACAACAACAAATAAAAAAACGAAAAGTAAAAAAGAAATGCATGACGTCACAAACACGTGTTTTGAAAAATCGAGCTAACCTGGGATTTATAGAATCATGCGTGAAGACAAAAATGCTGATATTTATATGGAGTTTCGTGATATTTTTATTAATTTTTTAAATAAATGGAAAATAAATGAATTTTTTTTTATTTTTGCCATTAATTATTTTTCGACTTTATGTTAAATTTAAACATTTCAATTTTGATATTAGTTATATACTGCAATACTTTCGGAATTAAATCGCGAAAAGAGGCATGTTTTAATATTCGTGTCTAGAGCAGACTGTTTGAGCACATTGCATAACAAGTTTTGGAATTTATGAGTATAATTTTTCTGTTAAACGCAGAGAACGATTTGATTTTAATTATTTAATTCAAAAATTTGGGAGTGTTCGATTTTAAATATACTAAATTTGAATAATACCTATTGCAACAAAACTATCAATTGTACTTCTGATAAGAACACATATAGAGCACTAAACAGTGAATGGGTGTTTTGATTTAGTTGTAGCGAAAACCATAAGGCAATAAATGAAATAAGCCAGAGATTTAATTTTAATTTATAGTTTTATTTATTTTCCTTATTTTACAATTTATATTTTCTATTAACTGGGCGTTTAATAATTTGTGAACTGAATTTTTATTTAATATATTTTCCATTTATATTTAACGTTGAATATGAACATAATATTTGAATAGGTACGTGGATACCAATAATTTGAAGCCAAACGAAAATAGATGGCAAAAATTTGAGTACACAACGTAAAAAAATAAAACTTTTAATAATTGGTACGTAAATGACCAAAAACATTTAATAATTTAATTGTTTGTATTCATTATTGTTGTTATGTATTCATAATTTTGTTTACCTTTTTTTCCATTTATCTTAGACATTATACACCCGAAAGAATTATTTCTCAAATATTCGGACCATAAAAAAAATATAAAGCATAAAAAGGGTCTCGGTAAACTATCATTATCAATTGTAAATACGGTTTGTTAAAAAAAATTACGATTATTCTTGATTTATTTAAAAAATTAATCAAAAAACCGCCAAATTTCATATAAATGTCTACTTTTTTGTCTTCAAGTGACGTGATGCGCAAAGAAAGACGAAAATGAGACACGGGAATATACTACCTCTTTTTTCTGTATATCTTGCTTACGCTCGCCTTGAGTTATTTTTCCCTTTCTTCTTACTAATGGAATTCATTCGTTAATAAAAAACCAAAACAAAATACATAAACGTAAGACGTAACCAAAACAATTTCTCGCAAATAAAAAAAAACAAAAAGCAACATAAATGAAAACAAAAAAAATTAAACATTTTAATTTTTAAATTTTGAACAAAGGAACCAAAACAGAAAGTAAGAAAATAAAATGATTTTGTTTATTTTTTTAGTATTGTGTTAATGTGTTTCCTTGCAGCTCGTGAGGGTTGTTCCTTTACGATGTTATGTCGAAGTGTGCGGATATTTTATTCTAAACAAAAAAAAATTGTATATAAAAAAAAGGTTACGCAAGTAAAAAAGGAAAGTAATAAAATAAACCATCTCGCTTTTTTATTTGCTGTGTATATGCTAGAATAAAATTTCTCCAACCTCGGACATAACATCGTATAGGAGCAACCGACCATCATGAGTTGCAACACAATACTAAACCAAGAATGATATATTACAAGATTATTCAACTCTAAAAACGTTACTCTCTTTTTTTCGAATTTAATAAAGCGTAGGGACCAGTCTCTGTATGTTTCTTTTTATTCGTATCGTAAATATAATTTTATTTCACTCATAGCTGGTTCATCTATCATTTCGTTTATTTTAGTCGTCTTGATTGAATGAATGAATGAGAAACAAAATCAATAAAGTACGATCAATACAAATGAACGTGCTATTGTATATATCTTTCTTTTACTTTCCATAGTATTAAATATTTATTGTAGCACTCACACAGAATGATTATGAATGTTTTTTAGTTTTGTTTGTTCTACAGTCAAAATCAAAATAAACGTTCTGCTCATAGTGTGATGAAAGCAAATCGATGCGTTTCAGTGCAATATTTAATATCACTGCTGTGCAGTATAAAAAATCAAATGAGAAAATAAAAATCCAAAGAGAAAATAAAGCGTAGGGACCAGCATGTTTACTCTCCATAAGAGTTGGACAATCTTGTAATATATCATTCTTGTACTAAACAAAATAAGCAAAATCGTTTTGTTTTCTAGGTTTTTTGTTTTTTTTTTGGTTAATACTTTTTATTTTGAGTCTCGCTTCGTAATATTTTTAATTTTTTTTCTTCGGAATTTGTTGCTCTGTCTCAGTCTCTCTTAATACATCCTCTCAATCGTTCTCTTCTGAGCTTATTCCTCTTATTTGTATCATGTTATCCCTATTACTCGCGTCATTTTATCTCTTTTATTTGCATCATATTAAACGAAAAACTGAAAGAAAAAATGCACATTCAACACCAATACAATTTACCAATACTATTGCCTTCCGGTAATCCTCAAATCAATCCTCATTTTGCGACCAAAATCGCTGTCCTGGTCTGTCCAATATGACAAATCTGGATTATCTATAGTTTCAAAACAGTTCATAATTTTGCTTAGGTGTTTATCTTTAGTTGCGACTGTCGAAAGTTAGCTCGATTCTTTGTGGGAATATCTATTTGGAATGAACAAAAACTACACTGATCACTATTCTCAGAATTTTGTCTTGAAAACGTATCAGCCACTATATTTGCCTTATCGGAACAATATACAATTTTCAAGTTGAAATCTTGGATAAAAGCACCCATATTTTAACGCTTGGTTATCAGTACTGATTCGCATATTCAACAGGGTGTTTTCCTACTCTCTTCTGCAACAGAACTGTCCCCAGTGCATAGTTGCTGGCATCGGTTCTACTTCTAAGTATATATGGTTGATTAACCTGTTTTAAAATTCGGCCAGTTGTCAAAAATGTTTTTAAGGTTTCAAAAGTTTTCTTATGCTCATCGTTCCATTGCCATTTCGCAAATTTTTTTGGTAAGTTGCCTGATAGGCGAGCTATGTTTGAAAAATTGGGTACATATTTTCTGTATCAAGAACACGTATTTAAGAACCCTTTCAAGTGACGAACGTCGCAATTATAGTCGTTTTCCACACCCATAACAATAAAAATCGTTTGCTTTCGTATTAAAGCCCGATGTGGAGGTCGGTTTGTTGTACCCGGAGTAAATATTTTGGAATTAATCAAGGTTGATTTATACTGTAAATTGTTTTTTCCTACATTTGTTGATAGGGTGACCGCGATTACGATAGTAATTACAATAAATTGATTGTCTCTTCAATACCCGGTAACTCTATTAGTTTCGAGAATGAGTCCAAATTGCTTCGCTTGATACTTTTTCGTGTTCGACGCGATAAAAGTCCGTATATCATGTCAACTTGAATTTTTTGAGATAGATTATGTGGAATTTTCACGAAAACTGCACGTTTTGTGTATACGAATGTATCGATTTTGATAACGTCGTCTTGTGTGACCGAGAAAATCTCCATACAGATCTAGTGCGGATGCTTGATCTGGTCGAAATTTCCAATCAGCAATCTAATCGCACCGTCGAATGCATCTACAGTCGATTTGATGCCATCAAATAGCAGCATTATCTGTATGTTACAGTTCAAATTAAATATTTAATAAAAATAAACCATGGGTTTCGCGTCACTGCTCTAAAGTAACCATTAAGTATGCAAGTAGTTGAAATTGAAACCAGGGATGGGTCGTAGTTTTTTATACGTGTATAATACAAGTAAAATACACGTATAATACAGTAACGTAAAAAATGGAAGGGTCGTAGTTTTCTACACGAGTATAATACACGTAATATACACGTATAATAAGTAACGTAAAAAATAAAAATAAATATAACATCTTGGCTTTTCATTTTATTCATTATAAGTACATAATTAAATTATAAGTAATTATTTATATTAATATAACTAATAATTATATTACCGATGATACCGATTGCTTTCCGATAATGGTAGAGTTTAATACGGATTGCTCGTACACCTCGTCAAGAATTGTTGATGCTAACGTCTTACGTATTGGCGGCTTATATGATGGCCGAAGATAATTTAAAAATTGCCGGAAATTGTCTGACTCAACTACACTGAATGGTATATTACAGCCGAAAAAAAACTTGCCCAAACTACGGTTTAATTTATCATGTTGTGTGGATGACATTTTGCCGACAAACCCAACCTTACCGTCCAAAGCTCGTTTAAAGTCAATTGACTGATTCAATGGTGCCCTTGGTTTGTATTTGAATGAGCAATCGTTTGATGATTTCCCAGGGATCTGTTAATAGAAAAGTACAAAAAATAAATTTAAATTTAGAAATTAAAATTCACAAGAAAATTATAAATAAAGCAATTATTAGATTGCCGCCCCGGTGGCACAGTTGTTAGCATGCTTGCTTTAAGCCCCGGAGGTCCCGGGTTCGATTCCCGGCGGGTGATGAAAAAATCACGGCTGGTTAATGTTGGATCAATGAATTAATCACTCATTATCCGTTAAAAATAATGATTACGAAACTTCAAATGAAGCGGCCAAATCCCTCTATGGGATGTAGCGCCAGCGAAAAAAAAAAAAAAAAAAAAAATTATTAGATTATTACATTTTCATCCACTTCGATCACGCCATCAGCTGCGGGAGTAGAACTTTCAACGGTGGGTTTGTTATTGTTCGGAACATAATCATTTTCAAGTTCGTCAATGAACTCAAAACTAACATCGTTTTGCTGATCCACGCAAACATTCCTAAAAATATTTTTAAATTTATTAATATACATATGAATAATTAAGTTAAAATCTATAGATATTAAATAACACTAAAACAAAATTACCGATGTTGTTTCAATCTAGCAATGGAAGTATTCGCAACCACTTTCTTACAGATTTTGCACGTCGCGCCTTTTTATTATTATTATTTATTTTAGTTTGCATGAACTTAAGTTCATGCCAATAGGCATGAGTCGGGCGCGCCATCATCGTCTTTCCACTACACAATTTATTGCACAACACAAGTATTCGTATTTGACTTTAGTTTAAAGAAATTATTCGCTTATTTTAGATTATGGTGAGACTGAATGAAACAATTTTAAAGGTTATGAAGAAAAACCAAATCTGACATTTGTTGTTGATAGCAGCGCCTCTTAATTCTGCATATGTAATTTCAGTGGATTTTTATAGTAAACTTTTCTACGTTTTCTACTGGTTTGCTACATAAAATACACATTTTCTACACGTAACGTAGAAAATTCTTTTTTCGTTACATGACCCATCGCTGGTTGAAACTCCTTTTTCAATGCTATTCTCTTCGTGATTTTTATTATAAAATATTTAGTTTTGTAAATTGCTGCTCTGATAAAGCGGTATCGTTTCATGAATGAAAACGCAACACAATCGGAACATTTTTATTATATTGTATAAAAGCCGAATTTGGTAATCATACGGTGAAAATATGCAAGCATTTGTTGAATATAAACCATAGATTAGCAAAATTAATCAATAAGGAACATTTTTCGCTAAATGTCGCAAAGCAAAGGTGTTTTCAAGATTAAGAGAACTAAAGAATGTCTATAATATTGACAAAGCAGTTTTAAAAAAACTACAAAACAGTTTTATTTTTGGTGCGATCAACCAGGAAATAATAGAAACAATTTAGGAGATCAATTCCACAAAGGAAAATTTGATTATACTCTGTCCATTACGTTGTTTCCAAGCAGAGTTCAACCTAGGTTAGCGTTCATGGAAACGGGGTTGAGTTGGATTTTCGTTCAGTTAATTTGAACTCAACGAAAATACCTGAGTTGAGTAGAGTTGAAATTCAAAATGGCGCGGCGAATAAATATTAAGGATTTTTATTATTAACACCATAAAAAAATATTACAATACTTAAATACAACAAAAAAATATTGACAAAAAATTAAGGATGCAATAAAAAAGTCCTAAATGTATTTATATAATATAACGGGCTGTTAAACAGAAACAAAAACTTTCAACTCAACCTAACTCAATTTCATGGAAACGATCGACGCCATTTTGAAATTTAACGAAAACCTAATTTCAATCCAACCTAACTCAACCTCGTTCCTGGAAACATGGAAGATGTCTGGAAGAGGTTTTACCTGAAATCATTTTTGAAGAATTATATAAATGATCAGAATCAAATTATAAATTCTATTTTAATGAAATGAAGATAAGACAAACCACTAAATTTGAAAATTTTTCCGGCAATTTAATTAACACGTATGAATAGAACACTTGGTGTGGTTAGAAAACGAACGATTTTATATAATGAAATACAATTATTTTTGGTTTTGTCACTTTCGTTTATATCCTATTTTTTGTACCTATGTATGTACGTGACTTACGAATCTTCTTTCCCCTCAATTTCATTTTTTAAAAGAAAAATTTAGGCACACCATTTGGTGCGTCATATCATGTAAAATGATATTTTTTACGGACTTATAATGAGGTGGTAAATTTTGTTGCGGCCAATTTTTTTCGTTTAATAAAAATAGGTTGTAAGGTTCCTTGTATATTTCCAGTTCTTCTCCAGTTCATTAGTCGTCCTAATCCGTAAACTGTACCTGTGAGTTTGTGTTGAAGTCAGTGTAATTATGGTTTTCTTTGTCAATTGTTGTGCATATTTTGAGTTAATTTTTGGTTTTCCGATTTCTTTTTTATGTTTTGTAAATATTATTTCAAAACTGCTACCAGTTTGTCCAATGACGAATGTGGGCAAAATGTATTCTTGCAGTTTGCTGTGTCTGAGGGTGTGTTTGTATTACGTTGTCTGAATCGATTCCCTAATTTTTGGTTTGTTTTAAACGCCATCGTGTATCCGTGTTTGTTAAAAACCTTCGTTATATTCTTGTTAATGTTGTTATTTTAGCCCTTGTGTCAACACGACATACCCGGGTATGTTTTTGATATTTTGTAACTGAATGACGTTTTTTTATAATAAAGTTAAATGACATTTTTCATCCATGACACTCAACGATAACATGTTTCTATATTTAATGTTTCCGTCTTTGATGCAAAACTCTTGAATAAATTCATACACACCAATGGTTTTTCGTGTTGGTGAGAAGTCGTTTTATTGTCGTATTGACACAAAGGTTAGTCTACAGTGATGTATTTCTCCGTTTGTTCGTTTTGCTTCTTTAACCCGTAAAGAGCGTTGTGCGGTCCGTGGGACCGCTCTACTTTTGAAAAAACAAAAATTATCCCAACTTCGTTTTATTTTTTTCTGAAATTTTTGGTATCTTCCTAATCGAAATTTTTAGTATCGTTCTAATTGAACAAAAAATAATTAATATAAAATTGCGGTCCGCTGGAACACACCCTCTTTCCATGCAACTTTTTCCACGACGCACTTTACGGGTTAACGTGGTCACCATAATCTGTTGTTTTTTCCCAAACGTACCTATCATTCATTTTATCAATTAAACCCATGTTATATCCGTTTTTTATTCCGTTTTTAATGTGTTTAATGATTTTCAGTGCTTCCGTATACTCCTGATTATTGGGAAACGGGATCGTATTTAGTCTGTTTATTAAAAAAACATGTTAGTAAACATTTCAAATATTGATCTTCCCCTTCATATCAAAGTTGTTTTAAGTTCAGGTAATAAATTTTGGTCCGATGGTTTAAAATTGAGTCATAATTTGTAAAAATTGTGTTTTCGTAAATTTTACTTCTAGTTCTTTGTCAAAGACTTCAACGAAAAATTTTAGTCTAAACATAGGACTTTCTTCGGAAAAATTTTTTATAGTTTGTTTGCTTTCGATATTTTGTACTATAAAAAGAAAATTCCAGTTTATAAACAACAAAATGCTTTTGAAAATGGACTTGAATTGAGTCCGAAAGATTAAGTAAGAAATAATAAAATTCTAAATCGAGCCACACCAAAAAAAAAAAGTTTAATTATTTTGAATTACGAACTACGAATTTATATTAAAAGTTCTCATTAAATTTATCGTTTTTCTCGCTATTTGGCCAATTTCTTCATCAATATTAAATTCTTGCATCAATTTTGAGAACCTTTAAGATGAAACTTAATAATAAATTCGCTAATATCAGAACTATCTCCTTAATTTGGTTTATTTTAAATGTGTTTCGAATAATACTTTTCTGATGAGGCCCGCCGCTAATTGGGTTCTGCGAGTAACTTACCGCCGTTAGCGCCGCCGTTAAAACGTTCTTTATTGAATGAGTACCTTTATAAAAAAATGTGTAGTTATTTTTTTTTAAATAATTCACCAAACTTTCCATACACAGAATATTTTCAATAATATTCCACTCAGCTAATCAAATAACACAACTATGATATTGAATAGAAGTGTATAAAACCAATAAACTCGTATACTACAGTTAGAAATCAAAAATAAAAATTGCTTGACATGTTCGATTCTCCTTTGCAGGTTGTTTGGGGAAGAAGACAAGGTGTAAAAATTTCGAAAAATCATAAATTACATTTATCTTTCTTCCACAACAAAACAATGTACTGCAAATTAATTATTTCTCTCACGCCATGTAATTAAAAAACAATGTAACTTTAAACCGGAATCAAATTGACTTATTTTACTTAATATTAGCAGAGCCTACTCTATAAATAAGAGCCTCCAGTATCGACTATATTTTTTAGTAAGCTTAAAATAAGATACATAAATTTTTTTCTTTACTATGAAACTATATAGGAAAACGATTGTTTTCATTTACATTTTTAGTCTATAAGAATTATGAGCTTTTGTATTATTTTTATACAAAAATCTTCATAAAACGTTTAATTTTATTTGATTGAAAAATCGAATCATGAAAATGTTTATTTCTTAGTGAAAAGCCTCTTGGAATATAAAGTATTGCTAAACTTTTATCGAATGTTGTTTTTGTAAAATACGTCATAAATATTTATAAACAATACAATCACCATCTCTTTTTAGTCTCTTTCTAAAAGCATTGCACATGACACAAATCTACCCTAAGGCGCGTATTACATTATCACATTTATATAATTATATAAATATAATTATATTTTTTTATTAAGGAAATACTGTTATATTTAGCTTCTTGAAGCTAAATATAACAGCATTTCCTTTGTAAAAAAATATGATTATATTTATATAATTATATAAATGTGATAATGTAATATCCGCCTAATACAGGTTCATATCATATCATGTCGCAATTCTTTAAATAATGACATTTTGTTTTAACCAAAGCTTAATGGAATGAACCATAGCTGTCGCCTCCATTCAAATTTGAATTCGAATATCTTTCTGTTATTAATTGTGAATCAAAAGTTGCGAATACAAATTTAAATTGTGTTTTTACGATAAATAATTTTCTTATTTGAAAACTTAACTGTTTTTAAATATTTTGGGCCTTACCAGTTTGAAATTTGAATTGAATTTTAATAATTATCCCTTACTTCGGTAAAAGAGACAGATATAGATACAAAACATAAAAAAATCAAATTCATTACTATATAGGGGATCGAAGCGATATTTTAATTGTTTAGTCTGATTTTTGCTTCGGTTAAACATATTTTTGGTGGCTGCTCTCGATAGTAATTAAATATATAAATTGTAATAATAATTAATTAATATAATTTTTTTTACAAATTTACTAAAAATGAACCATTGCATTGAAAGAAATTATGTTATTTTTACGTAAAATAATTTCTTTCACATCGATTACTCAGCCCGAAGCTCTGTTTTTGTATTTGGTGTGTTAAGTGACATCTAGGAATGGGAATTATTAGTAAGAGTTATTTTATTTTATTACCGCTCTCAATTCAAATGTACCTAATGACAATTCAACTATTCTAAACATAAACTTATTTTGAATGTACATAAATCATTATGTTTTGGGAATAAAAATAGATGCCAAATATTTTTAAGTAGTATTTATTTTCAACTAGGACTTAATTGAAATAATATTTCTAATATTTGAAAAATAAATAAGGCATTAATATTTCAGTTAATGTTTTTGGTTATGTCGTTTATTTGTGATGCATAAAAAGCTGGGTTGTTGATTTTTTGTTTTCTTCTCGCTCAATGCATTGTTTTAACTTTTTTTCTGTTTGGCTCTTTTTGGTTTATTTTAATTTCGGCTGTTGCGCGACGACGTGTTGTCTTTTTTTCACCCTTGATTTTAGATGTGGATAAATGGTGACGTCATTATATTGAATTTTCTCTTTTTAATACATATTGTTATTGTTGTAGAACGTTTTTTAATTTAATTTCCCTTATTTTCTTTTGATTAAATCTGGGAAATGGGGAAACTTGAGAATCTGTGTTTTAAATGAGTTGGTCATTGAGTTATTTAAAAGTGATTTCAGAAAAAATTATTTACCTAGGTTTAATTTTTAATTCAATTTTTTTCGTCAATCGAAATCGCGTTTTTTTATACAAACTGTATGAAAATAAATTATTTTTTAGTGTTTCTATGTCCTTTATTGTAAGTTCAATTTTTACATGACGGCTCTATTCATATCAAGATGGTTCTGATATTAGTCATACATAAAGCCTGTACGTATAGTCAAAATAATATCTCGTTGAAAATTCCTATTCTTTCATTCCCGAGTAAATACAACAACAAATTCATTTTTTGTTGTTGTTTTACTCGAGAATGAAGGAATAGGAATTTTCAACGAGATATTATTTTAACTATACGTAAATTTTGTTCGCAAACCGAGACACGAGAATTGAGAATTTAGTATTCGTACACGATGTATTCGTACACGACATTTTTTTGGTTGTGTTGTATTATTTTTGTTTGTTGGATTTGTGCGTTTTTTAGGACAGTAACCATCAAAAATAATTAAATCGGGTGAAATCGGTTGAATTTTTTGGTGCTTATGTTCGTTTCTCTTCTCGTGTTTTATACTTCTCTCTTGCTTTTGAGTTGAGATTTGTCATTTTACAAACAAAATAATTTTTGAGAGGCTGATATGTTGTTGTTTTTGATTATGGAGTACCATTTTTTTTTTTTTGAGTTAAAGGATAAATTATTTTTCATGTGTATTAAATTTCATCGTTTTATGGAGTAATTTATGAAAATATGTATGTACCTCGGATTTAAAATGTTTTGACACTTCAAAATGAATGGAAAAAAGAAGATACATGGTGAATTCAGAGAGAAAAGTTTGCTAGCCGGTTCGTGAATATAGCTGGCAAGTTTATTTCTTTAGCTGAATGCACCTTTAATGTTTAAAATTGTATACTCACCTAATTCTCAGTTAAAAATATCTGAAATATTCTTTTAAAATTCTTGCGCTGTAGAGCTGGAGATGCTTTAAATTTTGGGTTCCGAAATAATTTTAAATATTGTAAAATGGTCCTTCGTTCCAAGAAATGGCCAAGTTTCTTCCTAATCTATAATATAAATCAAGTGAAACCAGAGGTTTGCGGCCTCGCCGCCTGATGATATCATTGTGACAATATTTTGGATGAGGCATGAAGCCTAAGGAGCAACCTAAGAAATCATACATTTAAATTAAAGGTAATGCTTACAGTTGGTGAGTAATTGCCCACGACCAAAGGCAAATTTTGAAATTGTTTAGTCCCAATTTGTACTTATTTAGTCTCACTTTGAAATTGTTTAGTCCCAATTTAAAGTTGCTTAGTCCCAATTTGAAGTTATAAAGGTTTAGTGTAACTCTAACAATGAAAACCTTATTAAACTAAACTCATTAATTATGGTCTAAGCACATCTGCATTATATAATTCACAGTGTGCGGCGTCACGCTATGTATTTTCTTATATTTCCAATTTAGATGCTTGAATTTTATAACTGAGTAGTCTGAGTGATATAGGTGTTGACGTGTTAACAACAAGCTTCGAATGGAAAATGTTTCAGGTTCGATGCTCACCAAAGTACTTGATTATTTTAATATTATTTTTTCCATAACGGCATTTAATTGTTTCAATACGAATTGAAAAACATAAAATTTTGTATTGTGAAACAATGATTATAATATATTTTTCTACGATAGTGCAGTAACCTATACTTTCGATGATGATTTTTGAATTTAAATTATATAAGAAAAGGAGCCTTTGCGTCGTATACTAAAATCGTGTGGAAATATTCTCATTACACAACGATTTCTTAATATTGCCACACGATTTCTGAAAATCCAAACGCTTCAATTTCATTTTTGTTGCGAATAATTTTTTTTTCTATCGTAGAAAAAATAGTGTGTGTAACTCGTGTGAAAATGAGTCTTTGCAATACTCAAGTGAGTGCAGCCCTCTCGCTATCGCTCAGGCTGCAAATTTCACTTTCCTATTGCAATGACTCGTTTTCTTCACTTGTTATACAATATACTATTGTAAAACTGTAATCTACATTTTGTAAAACTGTAATCTACATTTAGGGTGGCACCGCAAATTTTATTTCATACTACTGATTGATTTCAGTCCGGAAAACAACTCATTACGGTACAGAAAAAAATGTCCGGAAAACGAGCTATTACAGTACAGAAAAATATAAAACAAAAAAAAAAATGACAAGGGTAACTTGATAATTTGAAAATCATTTGAATTGATTTTCTTTAAATTTGAAACTCATGTTTTTACTTTAAAATTTAATTTTAAATGAAAAAATCGAATTAATGTCCCATGTAGTATGAAATAAAACGTTGTACGTTACACATACGTTAAATGAACGTTACAGTACTCGTTCAAAATTCGAATAAACGTCGAACTCGTACTGTAACAACTCATTTACCGCCCTTGTGATGTAAATAACTATTTCGATATTCATCTTTTCCAATAAGCTTTCGGGTTCGATCCTCACCAAGGACGTTTTGCATTATTTTTTATTTTTTATTTTTATTTTATAACGGTGTTTCATTGCGAATTGAAAAATGGGGCTTAGGATTTCGAATGAAGCGATGACAACTTTTGCATCATTTTGGCTTTTGCAATGATGATTTCGTTCGATAATATTGGGTTGTTTTTGCTGGAATCTGTTTTTGCTTATGTTGATCAACAATTCCTCATACCAAGGCGCAATATTAAATGATAACCGTATTTTTACAAGAAATGTTGTGATAAAAGAATTATTGAATTAATATTGTATTGGATTATTTTGTATTCTTCTAGAAACAAACGTTTTACTTTTCCGACTATATTCAGAAACTTCCGTTAGTTTTGACGGGTAATTGCAAGTTGTATTATAAAATCAAGTTTTTAATATTTTTTCTTAGTACGAATAGCTTGAAGTCCCTTGATCTAGGAGGTACAACATATAAAAAACACATGAAAACCGACACACTTCTTTTCTTTTTTGCAGAGTCTGATTTATTCCATTACTGAAAATTTTGGTAATTCTGTGATGTTTTATGTTTAATGAGAGTCTTCAATGCTAATTTTTAGATGATCCAGGGGGGTTAACATTTTGTCGTTCTCGTCCAACAGCTCGGCATTTTCAGTTTAGGTGGTTATTTACTTGAACGCCGAAAAATACTATTGTGTCGGCGGACGGTTACCGCTAGTCGGGAAAAAAAAAACATATTACTGTATTTAAGTGCCCGTTCGGTTAAGTTTTAATATCGAGATTTCCATGAGAAAAACTGCAGTGGCCCTCACAGAGTTATACATTTTGAATATTTCTTAAAACCACTCATTTGGCTTCTGAATTTTATTGTTTAGGATTGCTTATTCTTTAAGAGGTTTAGTTGGTTTCCACATAATTTATGCACATTGAATTACACCACAATTCTAGATTTCGTTTATGTTTTGTTTTCAAATTTTGAGTTTATTTATACATTTCAATAAAAACAGTTAATTTTATAAAATGTTGAATTTTGACAGATTTTAAATTTTTAGCAATAAAATTTAATTTTCGAACTGGGTATGTATCATTAATTAAAGGGAAATTAATTTTTTATTTTTTTTTTTGTTTTGTCAAATTAAAATTCAGTCAATTTATATTTTATTTGTTTATTAGAAAAATGATTTAAAACAGATATTTTCAGTCAGCCTAGAAGGGTGTACCCGACGTACTACCACTTGATAAAAGATTGTAATAAACTACAATTTTTTTCAATTTATATTAATTACATTTATGAAAATTGGTCTAATTTTATATTCGATTTTTCATTTTACTATTTATTTTAAAGCGAATGTATTTCGATTTCATCGGTCAGTGATGAAAATAAAGACACTAAGGAGGATGAAACTGAGCCGATTAAGGAAGCTGAACCAGCAAATATTGCACCTGAAATAAAACCAGTTGTTATTAACCCAGCACTTGTTAAGGGTCAACAACGGTTGGAGAAATTAATGGAAGAAAAACAAAGCATGGATCAACAAATTAAGAATTGCAGAGATCCGGCTAAAAAAAAAGAATTGGGCATGCAATTTAAACGCATAAATAATAGGTTGAAGGCTGCAAGGCACTTCCTTAACCGAAAGATGCGTCAAACGTAAACTCTTTTGTTTATATGTAACTAATCAAATAAATGGTTTGGAGATTTCGTTAGAATGTGTCTCCTAAATGGTATCCCTATTGAATATTTCCACTAAGGAATTGTACAATTTTTAAAAAAAAAATACATTCATACATAAATGTTTAGTAACATTATAGTTTGCAATACATATTTAGAATGTAAGTTATTTAGATACACAGACATAATTTCATGCTATACTGGTGGCTTAATTATTTAGTTAACTCGAGAGGATCGGACGAATTGGTCTGTCTCATCATTAAATGACCATTAAAACACCAGTTAAGGAATCCCAATAAAGATATGTATGTTTCGTTATGTACTAAATCGATTGTTATCAATTAGCAATTTGGAATTTGAAATGTTTTGTGTAGTGTTATTGATGTATTTTTATTTTTTAATGAATTTAATTGAATTTCAATATCTAGATAAATTTTTTATTTCCAATTCGTGTGAGTTTGTAAACCACTAACCCATTTACTTTAATATTCTATTATGATAATATCAAAATGTAACCGTATTAATAAATAAAGTTCATGTGTTGTAATCAAAATGTTATTTTTATTTTTATTGCTGGTTGGTTCAAGTTCCATTTTCTGTAGATCAAACTATTGTTAGTTAAGACTGTGTCCGAAAACTGTAATAAATAATTTTTAGTACTAATTTTTAACATTTATTTGAAAAAATTGGACACACCCAAATTATCATAGTCAATTCCTATGATAATTAGTGACATCTACCGAATAAATTCATTATTTGATTTACTGGCTATGATCGACGTAATGTACCGGTTTAACTTATTGGCATAATTATGCCTTAATAAATATATCACCCATAACAATTTTTTCCCAAACAACTATCCATTTCTCGAAAATGTAGAGGAATATTTTTCAAATAAATGTCAGATATTTGTACTAAAAAAATGTTTTCACAGGTTTCGGACACGGTCTTAGAAAATATTTTGCTACAAAATTACGGTCTGTCGTTTATTAATTTGCTTATGATTGGAGATTAATTATAACCCTTGTAATTGCTGATAAGTAATTCCGATTTAAGAAAATAAGGTTGATGTCGGTTTCACTGACTGTGTCCATGATAAATCGATGGCTTCAATTTATTGCCCCCCTCCTTTGTTTGAAATAGAATAAATGTAAACACTTTTTTCCGTAGTGTGTATGTATACTTTCCAAGATATTTTCGAGATATTTGCCAAATTCATCATAATTTCCAAGCTTTAAAATATTCTAAAATTTGGTTTATCGTTCCGTTACAAAATGTTTTGATTTCAATTACACGACGTGCGTAATATGTAATCTGTTAGAAATGTTTTATGTTAATGTTTTATGTGCTATCCTAAATAAACTCGACCAATGGGACACGCGTAAACTCATTTAAATGTCTCAATAAATCTCTATGGTAGAATGGTAGAACAGTAGCGGGATGTTCTAACCATCACTATTTTCGATGTTCGTTACTGTTCATGTCTCTCTTTTCAAGAATACAATTATAATACAGCATACTATCCGATGCATTAGTAATTGTGATAAGAACATTTGTTTACGTTTGTTGTAATATAATACTAATGAAAATTATTTTTTTGGATTTTCTTTTTGTCTTATTTAATAAATCATGTTTAAATTGTCAAATTTTCTTTAACCGCCGACAATGTCATCTTCACACAAAAAAATGAACATTTCACATTACATGGATTATCAATAGATGTCAGTGTAACAAATACAGACGTTTTTGTAAAAACTGATTTGCCATTTAGAATAAATTTTCGAATATTTTTGATTTTAATTAATATAAACTAATTTATTAATTAAAATAATAAAATTGGAATAAATTGGCAAATTTTTATTGAATAATGGGCAATTTCAATTCTGCCTTTTCTGGGAACGGTAAACTGAAAAATGCACATTTTTCTTCAATTAAAATTGTCAAATTATTGGAATTTTATTATTTTAATTAATAAATTAGGTTATTTTTGACTATTCCTTATTATATTTAATTAAAAATGTGCAGTCTTTACTCATAAATGGACGTTTTTAGTTAAACATGTGAATTTTTGTCATGAGGCAATGCTTTTACCATTGTAGATATTTATAATACAAAGAAGACCAACCATCAATACATCGTGAAGTAGAAAGTTAATGTTATGGGGAACAAATTGTTTCCATTATATGTATATATGTACATATGTTCAATTTCTTTGACTATTAAGCTGAATTCACCAGATTTGTCCATTGAGCTCGTCAAGAAAATGACAACTTGACGGAGTTAAAAACCGAGTTAAAAATATGTTATCTCGCTGGACACAAAATTTCAGAGATACCAACATTGTTTTTTCTTTTGCTTATTCTCGTTTTAGATATATTTTACACATTTTTAATTATGTTTTTACATATTTTTAACTCGGTTTTTAGCTCCGTCAAGTTGTCATTTTCTTGACGAGCTCAATGGACAAATCTGGTGAATTCAGCTTTACTGTCACAAATTTAAAAAACAAAAACAAGCATTTTGGTGAATGTTGTAAACAAGACCTTTTTATTTGTGTTCATTTATATTTACATAAGTAAATAAATTAAAATATTTGTGTTGTTCAAATAAATAAATTAATATTATGTTAGTTGGTCACAAACACGTCTACACACCTCTTCCATTTTCAATTTAGAACGCTGTTGCCATCTTTTAAAAACCCTGACCTACTATTCTACAAATACTGCCCATTAATGACATCTCTTGGCAAACATATAACACTAAAATTCTTCTATTGGTGCTGCCTCTTTCGGAAAACAAGATCTATTCAATTATAAATAACGTTTTATTTGATATAAATTTCACTAATAAATTCATAAATGTAATGCAAATAAATTCAATTAAACTTGATGCAAAAGTATTTGTGATTCATATTTTTGATGCATAAGTATTTGTGATATGCAGAAAAATTTAAAAATAATTAGTAAATCAATTAAATCTAACATTCGTTTTGACTAATTAAATAGTAATTAAGTCACTTATAATTTATGAACTATTGGAACATTTTTTTATTACGTCTCCATCACGTTTGTGACCAACTAACATAATTTTAATTTATTTACATACTTATTAATGACAATTAATGTAAATATAAATAACCACAAATAAAAAGATCTTGTTTACAACATGCACCAAAATGCTTGTTTTTGTTTTTTAAATTTGTGATAATAAAAGCCAAAGAAATTGAACATATGTATATACATAGAATGGAAACAATTTAAAAATTAAAACAAAAATAATAACTTTCTACTTCACGATGTACTTATATGGTTGGTCTTCTTTGTATGTATTATAAATATCTACAATGGTAAAAGCATTGCCTCATGACAAAACTACACACGTTTAACTAAAAACATCAATTTATGAGTACAGATTGCACATTCTAATTAAATATAATAAGGAATAGTCAAAAATAACCTAATTTATTAATTAAAATAATAAAATTCCAATAATTTGACAATTTTATTTGAAAAATGTGCATTTTTCAGTTTTAACGTTCCCAGAAAAGGCAGAATTGAAATTGCCCATTATTCAATAAAAATTTGCCAATTTATTCCAATTTTATTATTTTAATTAATAAATTAGTTTATATTAATTTAAATCAAAAATATTCCAAAATTTATTCTAAATGGAAAATCAGTTTTTACGAAAACGTCTGTATTTGTTACACTGACATCTATTGATAATCCATGTAATATGAAATGTTCATTTTTTTGTGTGGAGATGACATTGTCGGCGGTTTTGACATTTAAACAAGATTTATTAAATAAGACAAAAAGAAAATACAAAAAAATTATTTTCATTGGTTTTATATTACAACAAACATAAACTTTATCTTAAATTATCTCATCCCAATTACTAATGCATCGGATAGTAGTGACATTTCATTTGCCAATTTACAACAACAATACGCGTATTACCTTGATAAATTTACAACAACAATTGCATAGTATATTTCCCCGCAAGAATAACATTAACCCAAAAAAAAAATTGGGTTTATTTAAACATAATTCTAATTTTTGGTTATGATACTTGCCACCAGGTCATAACACATATTAAATTTATATTTTATTTTGAAAAGTTGGCTTTTGTCAATTAAATCAAATCGTTGATATTCTTGGGGAAAAAATAAACCCAAAACAATTTGAATTCAATTTTGGTCAACAAAATACGCTTAATGCTATATAATGAATTCAAATTAGAAATTAGTCGAATTCCTTCTGAGTTGATGGTATTCCAATTCCATTTTATAGTTACAATGTTTGTCACCAGTGTTTTCGTATTTATAAATCATAATATTTGCTAAACAATGCTTAATATTTACTACAAAAAACTATTAAATAAAATTAGTTTTTACTGCGCAAAAGTGTCTGTTTGATTTTCAAAAAACAATGAAAGTATTATAAATGTCAAACACTACCAACTTTTAAAAATAAATCACGAGAATTGGTTGGTTATTTCTTTTGACTAAAATTTAGTTCCAATTCCAATTCCTTGGTCAAATGGAATGTCACTTATTTCGATTTTTCTTTATTGCTATCTCATTCTGGTAGAATTAATGTGTAAAGTAGTACATATTGTACTGTTTCATTTGTTCACACCGACTAAAGCCTGTATACCATGAGAAAAATTGGCTCACAGTAAAAAAAAACGAAAAAAGAAAAATAATCTGATGCTCTATATAAGAGACAAAGACGACAATGTTTTTTTTTGTTTTTTATTTAAAAAAAAAAAAAAAAAAGACATTATCTCTGGCTCTTATATGGGGCATCAGATTATTTTTCTCTTTTCGTTTTTTTTTTACTTTCGAGTCAATTTTGCTCATGAGATACAGGCTTAAGTACGAGTGATGATTGAAAATAGAAACAAAATGCTGTTTTATGTGAGTACGCTGAGATCCAATCGACAAAGCGTAATTTACAAATTGAAATAGAGTAGTACAATTTATTGTTGAAGAGAGAGAGAGAGAGAGACATGAACACTATCGATCATCGAAAATAATGATGGTTAAAACAACCCACCACAGGGTTACTACTCCATATTTAAACTGCATTTAAGCAGGCTTATATGCTTATTTTACTTATGTGGGAAATAAGCGGGATTGTTCGCATCTTGCGTATCGAGTTTGTTTAGGATATGTATATGAATCTTTATAAATTATCGTCATGAATTGAAATTAAAATATTCGATTATTTTTTATTGGAGAAACTCTTGGTCAATGAGAGTTGTGGGCTGTCGAGTCTGCCGAATAGAGGACACAACTAATCAACTTTAAGCACAGTGATCGAGAATAGAAGTTAAGTTTTAGATTAAACGTTCTTGATGATCAAACAAATATAGTTCGAGTTGCCTTTAGCTTCTACATTAGTTTTTTCGTTATAACAAAGATATAATCGGTAAGTACTATTGTAAAAGCGATTTGTTTTTCTTTTTTCAGATTTCACATTTCTCAACGAATATTGATAGTTTTGCCCTCAATTTTGTACGAATATATGTTTTAAGCAGTTTGTTTAAATTTTGGTTCCATTCGAGCTCAACATAAGAGAGGTTGCCATCGTCGCAGAAGTGAAAGCTGTTAAATGTATTTTCTCAGAAACGGTTCCAAGGGATTTTTTATGTTCATTATGAAATGAGGTAGTCGAGAATTATCAAGTTTAACATAAACCAGTAAAGAAATTTGTTTTAACCTTTTTTCACAGTTAATTTGTTACCTGCATTTTTTGCTGAATGAGTTCAGTGACATTTTCATCAATAAATTATTCGTAAATTGTTTTGATGGAATCTTTTCTATAGTATTCGAAAATAAAATAATAAATTGTGTTGATATTAAACTTCCTATTCGAATCATAATGGGGAAGGGGTGTCCAAATGTATGAACAATCAACGGAAAATTACATTTTGTAAATTGTAAATGGTCAGTTTGATGACATTTAAAGAAATTCTTGTACAGATGACGTTTTGTGGGATTTTACTTAGTTATAGTGCAACGGAATGAGCTAAGCTAGTTTAGAACTAAGCAAAGAAATTGTATCTTCCTTAGCCGAAGTAAGATTTACAACTTTGTTAATAAACGACTTAGTAATTACTTAAACGACGATAAGTGTAATAAACCCTTTAGTATTAGCGATGTGCTAAATCGGAGTTTTTTGTTTATTTTATCTTCTGCTTGTAAACAAAAAACAAACAGCCCATCGCTAATTCCGATGTGCATATTCTACCGAAAACCGATATAAATGTGTACCACTGCAATCGGCTTTGGGTAGAGCGAATTCAGGAAGAATAATAAAAAATTTTTAATAAAAGCCCACCTGCATTTATTCAGATCGCATAAAACTTCGTGAAAATTTTCAACATGCACAAATTTACCACCTCTTAACATACACACAAACTTATTTGGGTGAACGGCGTTTTTCTTTTACGTTATAATGCTGTACATCCATTTTGTTTTCTTGTGTTTATTTTTGGTCACTTATAACTAAACAACTTAATTATTTTTAATCGTAATTTAATTGAACAAAATTTTCTTATAGTAACAATCATTTTTAATAATACATTAGAAACCGATAGCTCCTTTGTCGGTTCCTGTTTTATTAACTATGAAATCGATCTTCTGACTTTCCACTGACTTCTCATATTTTATAATTACAAACTATAACTATGTGTTCTTTTCCGTAAAAAAACATAATTATCTTTTTAGCTATTAAACCGTATTATGGTAAAATGGTCATGAGAACTAATGGATCTTTTGTAACCTATGCAACTTATTTCTTCGTGGATCTATATTCTAATTCTAGAGAGTATCAAGGCTCACATGGTTTTTTCACCTTTCTTTCACCCCAGAAGCAATGGATCACTTAAAAAGGTAATTCGGCACTTATCGGATCAGTCTGCGATTAGGCTTTAGGTAAGTATTTTTGCTTTTTGGTGGAGGTCATCTATACAATCAAAATAACCACTGCTAGTTTTTAACATACAAAATATACCCAAAATCCATTTTCATGAACTCTGTCATCTTTTGTCAATAGTATAAAACAACGATTTTGTATATATTTTTTATTTTAGGTGAGTTTTAACTGACACTGTCAAGGCGCAAATACACTATTATCTCGGCAGGAGAGCACACGTGTTATCTCTGATATAAGCACGGCACGGGCAAAAAATGCACATCTCATTTTACTTGGTACTTTAAAAATAACGATGGGCCCTTATAATGATTTCCGCGGAGGATCTTCAAATATTTCGATAATTTCATTTTGACTCACTCAATTTTAATTTTTTTATCATAAATTAGAAACGGATAATTCCTTTCCGTGTACTGAGCAACTAGGTGGGCTACAAGAAAAACGATTAAACTATACATCCGTTCTATTTGCCTATCCCTTTTAACGTTGTTGATTTTAACCAATAATTCTCGAATCTTCCTAACCAGAACGGCTCCCGATGGGCGACGTAACAGCTCATTTTCGTAACTGGTTTTGACGTCTTCTCAAAGTACCAATGCCTGTGTCTATCAAATACATGCGCTTCCCTCCGGTTTAATAACAGTTCCATCGATCCATGTTTTCTTCTTCAGATACTGTCGTTTGATTATTGGCTATTCGACTTTAAGGCCCGATTTTATGAACGAGGATAAATGATTAATCCTCTGATTTAGCGTAGTTTGCATTGTTTCATACAAGGCAAACTACGCTAAATCAGAGGATTAATCATTTATCCTCGTTCATAAAATTTGGCCTAAATTTTGTATGTTTTGTGTCAATTTCTTAGAATCTTTTGTCGCTTGGTTGCATAGCAGCGTTCTATGCAGCCTACTATGCAAATATTTAGCGGATCGCTTTCCTGAACTATCAGGGGTTGATTGATAAGACGATTATGAAACTCTAAAGATTTTTATTTAATGCTGTTTTAAATGTACGAACTGCCCATTAGGCTTTTCCATTTGAGGCGGGGTGAAACGATGCTGAAGTTAAGTGATTGATTGAATGATGGTGACAAAAATCTTGAACCTTATGAGAAACGAATTGTGTTCGGTAGTCGGGCACAATGATTTGTGGCAAACCTTCGATGGCAAAAATGATTTGCAAAGCGTTAATGGTCGCTTAAATATTAACTCACGTAGTCTACACGAAATCGACACCAGGAAGAAACTAGAGTTGGCCAATTTGTATATTCTCGAAGCGGATGTGGTTTCCTTAATGTGTTGATCAATTCGTGGCCATCAACAATATCGGCGAGCCAATTGTTTCTTGCGAGTTATTCCCCAGTGACGTTGATGAAGCGAGTAATCGCGGCTGATTAGTCTGTAACAGAAGAACGTTAGTACTTACATTCAAAGACAACCTCTTATGGAAATTAGGTAACATACCGATTTGTTTACAACCTAACTTTTCAGGGCAACCCTCTTTTACAAATTCCAAAATCTTCCGTAAATGCTGATCCTGGAGTGTATGTTCGGCAACTAATTTTCCATTAACCGGAAATTCGTCCAATAACGACATGTAGATTTGTTGAACTTCCGAATCTCTTCTTTCTCGTCAAAATCTTTATTAGGACCCATTGGGAGTCTCGAAAAAGCATCTGCATTTCCGTTGCGATTGGTCGGTCTGTACCGAATAGTGTATGTGTAACAGCGTAATAACTGCCGACGTCTGGCTATAATCGCGTCTGGCTATAATCAAATCATCCAAATAAATCCCATAATAGGGTAATCCCATTTTTTATTGTCCCATATATCTCGGTAGTTTCTCATGTTGGAATAATCCAAAAGTGGTATTAATCACGGCGAGTTTCTTGGCTTCGTTATTCAATGAAATTTGCAAAAATTGCCCTCCCTGTTCAGTTTTACTTTGTGACTACGACGATTGGTGCAGCCCACTGCCTAGTAAGCAGTTCTTTGAGAATTCCCAACGAAATTAACCCTTTACACCGAACCAATCTAAACCCAATATGTTATTTCGCATGTACTATTAACGACTAGCAGTGGTAACTTTAAGTCAACCTCCTCTTTCAACGAACGTTTAAGTGAATGGTCCCGAAACTTTTAACAATTTGGCGGCTGATGAACAAGGTGGGCTACCAAAAGACTCGAACAGGCAAACTAGAAGAACTGTTGCCCGATATATATGTACTTGAAATTCCATCGCGGTTTGGTTTACTTCAAGCTTTAACGTAAAACATTGGCCTTTGCGTTTCGGCGTAGAATGAATTTGTGCTGTGGATATCTTCTCTATAGCTACGTCTGCTGACTTGGCATCAGCATACGACCGTTTGCAGTCCTCGTTTGTGCAAACAAAAGAACCATCGCGAGTAATAGATCAGCGATCCATTCGGAATAGGATTGTCCTTGTTGCATTTTTGTTCCTAACAACTTGTATCGTGCCGCAAGAATATGTAGTCTCGATTAAAAAAAAATGTGTTAGCTTTGTGGTTAAGTAGTGATTGAAATATACTTACGTCTTCTGTTTCGTACAACTCATGGGCCAATGTTCCATTTACTCCGATCCGCATCCTGCCAGAAAATGTGCTCGTTTCGCATTGCCACTCTTCACTAAATTTGCTTCAAAATCTTGGGATAACTGGAAAAGATATGACTCCCGTAGTTGACGTTCATTTAAATAAAATTTCATTTATTCACTATGGAAACCGACTAATAAGATGAAACAACCACAACAGCAAATTTCGCCGACACTTACAAGCAGAGATGGGATTTGACACGTCAACAATTATTATCGACGTTGACATTTGTTGACGTTGCCCATCTCTGCTTACAAGTGATGATCACTGGGCGAGAAATAATGAAATTTCAGAAATATTTACAGATCATTTTGAAAAAGTATTACAACATTATTCATCAGAAACTATGTGGATGAAGAGAATAACAACATTCAAAGCTATTTGAAATCTCCATCGCAAATTAATCTTACAATCAGTTTCCTATCTTTGAAACCTTTCTGAACAAGCGTCAGGATATAATCTTATGAGGACTTGCAGCAAGTTGCCAGATAAAGGTAGACAATTTCTAATATTATCTTCTTATTCCACGCAATAATTAGAAATGGAAAAAGTCTATATGGCTCCAGAAGAAGCTGGTTCCGGACCATAAATTTGAAAGAATGAAAAATTGCGAATTAAAGATAACGATGCTAAATCTATGCACACGTCTCAATCTGATGCATGAGTCTAACATTGGGTAAATATATTTTTACGAAAATGAAGCAATTGGGAATGAAACTGAGAAAAATGTGTTGTGTCATATGCAGGAAACCAAGATAACACAGGCACTATTCCTACGTTTTCGTGGTCGCTGAAACCGAATATGGCCATAAAAAATGATTCCAACTGTCCACTTTCCCGTTATCACCCTCCTGGGGGTCGAAATTTCAATTTCCATGCAAAATTGAGATAACCGTAAATTTCAACCCCTTTTTGGAGGTAGTAAGGAGGTGCTAGGGGTGGCGAAAGGGTTAAATGTACTTTTCGTTGTCATTTTCGGTTCCAGCGCCCCAAAAAACATAGAAATGTACATCCATCTCAATTTTGCATGAAAATTGAAATTTAAACCCCTGTCGGAGGGTAGGTATTAAGGGGGCGCTAGAGTTGATGGAAGGGTCGAATTTATTTTTTGTTATCATTTTCGGTTTTAGTAAGCCAAGAAACGTCGGAAGGCACATCCATTCCAACTTTGCATGAAAATTGAAATTTCGAGTTGGATTCATTTCTTATGGTCATATTCGGTTTCAGTGACCTCCGAAACGTAGGAATAGTGGGGTCTACCCTCTGCGTCACGACTTTTTTTTTGTGTGTCTGATTGAAAATAAAATACTGCTCTATAAAATTATAACCTGTCTGGGCGTTCGGTATACATGTGTTGTTGATTATTAAGTCACGTTAGAATCTGCACGAACCGGGCTTCATGTAGCACATTGTTTTCTATAAAATTTCCTAAACGAAAATATCACTTTTAAGGGGTTAGACCAGGATAAAGTTGGAAAAATAATTTAGTGTTTTTTTTCGAATTTTTCTATAAAAAATCGCTTAACCAATTTATTTGAAATTTTGTACAATAATTATGTGAGGTTTAAGGAATAGAAAAAAAAAATTTCAATCAAGTCTGAAGACAATGTCGATTCCAAAATGGCGTTCTTCTAATAAAGCATTTTTGCGGTTGACTGCAATACAGCAGTATGCATCATCAATGTGTTTAGTTATGACGTAGAGAATTGAAAATATTCTAAAAAGAAAGAAAATGGCGATCATATGAAAAGAAAAAGTTTTTCGCGGAAATTCAGATTTTTTTTTACAAATGACCGCCATTTTGTTTCTTTTTGAAATTTTTTCAATTTCCTAGACACATTAATTTTAAGATTTTTTTTTTACTATCATTCGCGAAGCTTTTTTAAAAGAACTCCATTTTGGAATCAGCTTGTCTTCAGATATGGCCGTATAATTGATTAAACAATTTTTTTCTGTATTCATTAAACCTCACTTAAGTAATGTACAAAATTACCCTGGTCTAACCCCTTAAAATTTAACTATACAAAATTAAGGGAGATTATTCTACGTTTGAGAAAATGTCCAATTGTATACCTGCGTACGTGCCCTGACTACATTGATGTCAACATGTTAAAAAAAAATATTTTTAATTATGTTTAATTAAAATTTTAATTATTTAGGTTAAATAAGAATGTTGCTGCTGCTTAAAATTTGTGCCACGACAAAATGACTTATTGAAACACAAAAGTTGTTTTCTAGTCGACCACCGCAAATTTATGACTGTGGAGCGCACAAAAATTTATTTTCTGAGTAATACTTATGCAACCTACAAATTTATTTAATTTTTTATCAAACACTTCACAATAATTCGCAATATAAATCTAAATTTTAACAAAGTTACAACAACAATTTGACTAGCGGACAAATTTGACGTAACCTGCTTCTAGCTGATCATGATAAAATATCAAAACCAGTTACGAGAAGGTTATTTAAGCAAGGACGCTAACCTAAGCACTTTTTAGTGTTTATGTGGTCGACTGTAAAGCAACTAATAATATAATGTCATTAGAAATAAAAATAAAATGTTTAATAATTAATTTATTATTGATCGATCGTCATTCAATTGTCGCCTAACTTGAACTAGGCATATTATGTTTAATTTAGTAATTGGTTTTAGAGTTCTTAATTAATTTCAGCTAATGATTCCACTAAATACAATCGCATTAAAAAATAAAATTGATGTACATTATGCTTTTGTAGTTGTTATTCGTCAGGTGATAGCTGCGCATGACTTGCGTTCCATCGCTTCTTTGATATTCTATCCACACCTACACCCTCCCATTCTAATTTTTTATTGATGGTAAGTATTCCAATTCTTTATTATAAAATATATTATGCATGATTATTTTCTCATATTGTTACACGTGAGTACTATAGTGTCCTATAGACCATTTTTCCCAAAAATGACTTATTAAGGGATTCTTATATAATCGGTCATGCTCTTTCAGATTTTTTAATCCATATTGTCCTTCTTTTATAGATTCTGATATAATTATTACTTCTTTTGTTCCTTAGACCATATTAGGTTTTGTTTATCAATATTTTAATTTTTGTTTGTCCAGTTTTCAGTTTTTTTGTCTGTCCTATATCCAATCCGTTTTAGCATTATTGTAAACCAAGGAAAAAAAAACCTGTTAACAATTTATATGGAAAGTGTTCTATATTCATTTTTGACTTTTTGGATGAAAATTGGTTTTCCGGTTTTAATAGAAAGAAAATTCAATTTGTCTTTCTTGTCTTCAATTTGACTTTGTTGTATTCAGAAATGTTAGAACTTTAATCAAAATTTGATTTGATTGATAAACAAATTTTAGTCCTAGGTATAAAATTCTATTTCTCGAAAATTTTCCAAATGGCGTGTAGGACATTATAGTACTCACATGATGACATAACAAGGTGACACATTTTAAAAGAACCACTCAAATGACTCTCAGAGGGAGGCTTAAATCAAAAAAAGTGTAGATACAAAAGTTCCACAATTTTTAGGGGGAAAATCAAATGATGAGCTTGAATTTGATTTTGAGGTCAAATTTCAAGGTCATTTCAAGATCAAGTCGGTTCTTTAAAATGTGAACACCTATTTGTGACTCAGCATTCTGAACGCACATGAAATCCTACGTTGAGCTATTCTTTCAGAATCCAGAATCAAAAATAGGTGTTCACACTTTAAAATACCGAGTTGACCTTGAAATTACCCTGAAATTTGACTTCAAGGTCAAATTCAAGCTCGTTATTTGATTTGCCCCTAAAAATCGTGCAACTGTTGTACCTATCTACATTTTTTTGTATATAGGCCTTTCTATAGTACTTACATTTATCTAAAATATTTCTCTGGTTTATTTAACGGTTAATCTTCATCGCATCATTTTAAATTATGGCGAAGGAAACATTTTTACTACCGCCCCGGTGGCACAGTGGTGAGCATGCTTGCTGTTTAAGCTCACTCCAGTATCCGTTAAAAAATGATTACGAAAATTCATCATGAAGCGGCCTAATCCCTCTATGGGGGATGTAGCGCCAGCGAAAAAAAAACATTTTTATTGATTTTTCCCCCCATTTCACAACAAAAAGAATTGTTACATTTTCAACATTACGTAAAACATTTTACATTTATACGTTCTTATGGTTTAATTTTTTTTTATTTAATTTATTGTTTAAGAATTAAACCAATAATTAGCAATAAATATGTAAACATCTTTACACTCGCATCTTAACAGACAAAAAAACATTTTTTTGGCAGCTTTACCATATAACTGATCATGAAAACTCTCATTGTTCTGGCACAAAAGCAGGTAAGTGAGTTCCGCAAACAATTTATTCGTTGGTTTGGACGTGTTTTTGTTTTCTAAATATGCGAATTTATTTTCAGCTGTTATGATATGTATCACGCCCAATCTTGGCGCTAAGAGGTCATCCTTGAACTAACTCATGTTATTTTTAATAATTTTTAACCCTATCACGACTTCATCACAAACCTTCCCTCCTATAAAACTAGTATCCCGGCCCCCCTTCTCTTCCTCCCCCAAATATCAATTGTAAAACGGTTCCCATTTGGTGGTCACAAGAAATTTCGCCGTTCTTTTTAGGTGTTGTGAACCGCGTATATCAAAGCGACTTGTAGAGTCTTTGGTTGTCACAATCAATCTGGCGAAAATAATCGATTGTCGCAATATTGTGACGATGTTGTGAGTCAGTTGTGGGTGTGGTTCGCAACTTTTTCATTGTTACAGGACAGCTCATCCACAACTAATATTAATGGTTCCATTTATATCACAACCTAAGAATATATGAAAGAGTAAACTTAATAATGGAGAAAACAACATAACATTTTAATACATCTGACTAATATTTACATAACTTCATTATTTATCGCATTTATACGTGAAAATTATGGAAAATGCCAATTCCACTGTAAAATAGAAATTTTACAAGCAAAAAGGTCAATTACACTGCATCACACAGATAACAAGGTTTTTTTAAATCAAAATGGCGTCGAGTATTGTTCTTATAAATATGGCGCACCTTGTGCCGACAAACAACAACTGATCTAGTGCTGAAGTCTAAATTTTATTAAAAACTAGTACGTACAATGGGTTCAGAACTATGTAGTATGTACAATGTGAAGTAAAATTGTGAATCAATTATGAGGCGCACTTTCAACACCCAAACACCTATTTTCACCGACACTACTTTTAATTTACTGTACATTTCATTGTAGTGAGTGCAACCTGTTCTTTGACAATAGTTTTTCAAGTCGGCGTTTTCATAAACGTTTTCTATTTAAATGTTCAAATAGAATACATCCGTTCTGCTCCGTCCGTTGTTTATCCGTTCCACGACTATTTTACAAAATAATTCATCCTTTCGGTTTGTTAAATTATTTCCGTGTGTTAAATTGTTTAATTCTCAATAAATCAGTTTTAAGGGTCATATAAAATGGTCCAGCTGTTTCGAGAATAAACTATTTAATAAATTTGTATTTATTGTTCCGCTTCGCTTTGTTCCTATCCTTTTTTCCTCTCGTGTACGCTTTTCCGATTTTTAATACAAAATGATTTGGATGGTTCGGATGTATTCTGTTTGAAACTTAAGTTGTGAGTGTGACTGCGCAATACAATGTACAAAAACTGTTTGTGAAATAGTTTTTTCACAAGCAATTTAGTCTACAATACATAAAACGTCAAATTGATTGGGAAAGTGTTTCGATTTTTTTTTAGGAAATATGTAGTCCCATTTTGGTACGAACTCAATGGATTTTGAAAAAGCGGAACCAAAAGAGGTTGTTGATGATAAAGTAAATTTAAAATAAAAAACATGTGTTACATCTTAAGTTATAAAGAAGACAATTACAAAGTTAAATTTATTTGACATTTGAGAGCAAATAATCCAAAATGGAAGATACATCAATAAAGCAGGGGTTAGACTACGGATATATATATTTATAATACTCCCATTATATTAAAATAAATCCAATTATTCATACTACGAATTTGTTTTCCTGCAGATATCGCTTTTGTAAAATATCTGTGACCGTTTTGTCGGTTGATATGTAATTATCGACGTTGTTCCTTATGAAATGACGCCTAATATCGATGTGTTTTGAACGCGCTTGATACGCACCATTTTTGGAAAGATGTATAGCTCCCATATTGTCGCACCTTATAGTCACTGGACCATCAAGAAAAATATTTCTCAATTATTCGCGGAACTCTTTCGGTTACCTACCTACGACTTCCCCAAGAGATTGCAGCACCTTGTTACATAAAAATGTACTCAGTGCACGAACGCTGTTTCTCAATATTAGAAGCCCAGCTTCTTTGCAATCTTTGGTATATTTTAGATGTCTTGTGTACCCTTAAGGTGCCGTAAGACCCTTTGTACCGCTAACCAGTGCGCCTTCCCGTAGCAAGAGTTGAATCAGCTTACATCCCCAACGACAAACGCAGTATCTAGACGTGTGTCTTGTACTAGATATAATAATGCTCTCTACTAGGAGAGAAAAAAATTTCCTTGTAAAAATGCCGTAACAACATTTATTTGTCTATTTTATAGCCATGCGTTGCTGCCAATGCCAAACGAAACCAGATAGAAATATATCGAAATACTGGAGAGTATGTTTAATCGAAACCCACTCCAGGAGTTTGGCCCTTACACAACCAAGGGAGCTTTAAACCGAATAACGTTCCCACCATAGTCACGTTTGGTCCTATAAACCCATTTTATTTTAATGTTCTTATTGTAAATCCATTAAAATCCAAGTATTATTTTCAGCCAATGAATTTATTTCGTTATTCAGTGCTGCTTGTATTTTATCGGATATTTCATCTATTTAACGATACCCTTTGGATTTTTTGCTTTAACCTACAAAAATCAACTCCGTTGATTTTGTCCAACAACAAAATGTGGACTTGCCCCACTTTCAAAATAAACGGCTCATATTATTATTATTATTGTTGAAGGGCCATGTGGGCGTGCAGCCATCTACCTAGCACTGCGACCTAAAATATCTTTTGCGCTTCGACCCTGCTTGATTATCCGTCCAGTCAATATTCAGGCTCTTAATGAACCTGATAATACTGCTGTCCGGCAAGCGATACATACTATCTGGGCTCATTGCTCTCCCTCTTAGATGTTTATTATAGCATGTACTTCTGCTAGAACGACGGTAGCATTGGTACCCAAGGACTTCGAGAGGGCAGGCCCACTTCCGTATATTCCTACCCCTGCACGACAGGAGGGCTAAATAAAACTGGAGGATGCCTGATATCCAGAGTCCGCATACTTTGGAATGATTAATCTATCAGCCATTCATCCATCGCCATATGCTGTTCTACTTTAGATTAGGATTTTTTCAGGTTACTCCTTACCGAGTTCTAACAACTCACGTGATGCGCACTCTACTGGAAGGTTACGGAGCCGGTTTATAATTTATTGTTGAGTTTATCCAGAGTTCCTAAGGTATTTTCATCATTTCTTTAAGCAGCCGTATTTACAGATTCCACCCAAACTTTCTTCAGTAGGTTAGCGTCAAAAAAGCATACATTTTGCACGTTAAACTATACGGTTCTTACGTTCCACCATTTCGGTTTGCTCCAGTGTAAGAGGAATTGTTGTCTGATTTATTATACCACGATTTTTCAAAAATTTTCCAAATTCATGATTTATATATTCATTGCCATTATCTGAACGTACTATTTTGATTTTATGTTCCATTTGAATTTCAACCATTGCTTTAAACTCTCGAAATTTTTCGAAAACTTCTGACTTTGACTTCATAAAATAAACAAATACTTTTCTTGAATAATTGTCTATAAAAGTGACGAAATATCTAGAACCCTCAATTGACATATTAACATTATTGATATATTCTTATTTTATGATGTTTAAATCTTCGTAATTCAATTGTCCCAACTTTCTATGTCAAGTTACTAAGTTCAAATTTGGTGTTAATCAACAATCCACGATCTACAGTTTCTTGTTGCCATTGTTTTATAAACTCTTCGATTAACTTTGTTTTGACTAACAGCTGATTATTTTGATTAAAAATTGAGCAGCCTCTTTCATAAAAAAATACACTGTTTCCATTGTGAGTGATTTTTGATACCGAGAGAAACATTTGCTGCGATCCCTGGAACATAGAGTACGTCTTTAACTATTAATTAATTGTTTCCAATTGTTACTTTTACATCACCAACACATTCAACACTTAATTTTTCACTATTTGTGACCGATTTTTCCACAACCAAAACATTTTATTAATTTTGAATTAAAGTTGGTTTCCCCAAGAATGCTTGTGACGAAGTTTTGCCTTTTCCTGAAGTCATTTCGAATAAACGTGATTTAAAAGAATCACCGGTAAATTTGATTCCACTCGATTCGATACTCATTTATAAATGGTTTGCATTCACTTGACAGCCCAGAAAGAAGTATTAATGATCCAACATATTCATCGGAAATTTCAACTCCGATTCCAATTTAATTTATTTGCTATTCCAATAATTTTGGTAATAAAATCCTCCATTCGATCAGAATTTTCAAGGTTTGTTGTAATAAATGTCCGTATCACTCCAATTCGACGAGTAAGACCCTTATTTTTCCAAGCGGATTTGCATGATGCTTTATGCACGTACAAGTTTGATTCATTGGCGAGAGTCACTTTTGCATTAACCTTTTTCAATTTGTTTGTGTCCAAATCGCAATCAGTGCCCAATTATCTAACTAATGCAATTATCAAGAACAGATACCTCCAATAATTCATTCCGAGCCTTTCAAGTTTTCAATTGACGCCTTTTGCTCATCCATTTTAAAAAAAATGTCCTATTTTAAACTAGAAAGTGGTACGAAGATTTTTCTACAGTTTTTACACTCACCGGCATAGAAAACGGGCCACCCTAAAAAAATTTTTTTTTTTGATGCGAATATCGTTTGAACCGCATTAGCCTCTAGCTGGAATCATAAAACAAAATCCAAATTCAAGCCCATTTAAAACAATTTTGGAAAATAGCGGTAAAGCCTACTGTTTTTAATTCAAACAATGACAAATTTTAAAAAATTTATTTAAATTTTCACAAATATAAACAAAACAACAAAATCATAATTAACCAATAAAAATGTTTAGTAGCGTGAATTGCCTCCGAGCTTGAATAACCCCTATCATGCTTCGTCCTATACTTTTAATAATCTTCCGGATATTGCACAGAGATATTTCCCCATTCCCCTAAGAGCAAGCTTCGGAGTTCTTCCATCGTATACGAGACCGAATTCTTCTACCATGAATGTCCCAAAAATGTTCTTTAGAATTAAAATTGAGACTCCTTTCCGGCCATGCCTTCGAAATATTTACATCTGCCAACTATTCATTCACGAATCTGGCAACAAAAGGTCTGGCATTATCGTGCATTAGCATAAAATTATCGCCTATAAATGGTGTGTAGGGAACAACATATACATGCGTAATATTCTTTCGCTTACATTTATATTACGTATACGTATATAATAATTCAATGCAGGTCTCAACAGCAATTTCTAAGAGTTGATGAAACTACAAAACGGTCATCTCGAACGTTTGCTACTCTTTCCCTTACCGTACCTTGTCGCCTGATATACAACTCTGCCTCAAAAAATCGCAAAGAAACTCGTTGTACGATACTACGGGAAATCCGGAACTAATTAGCGATGTAATGTTGGCTTCTTCCATCTTCCAACAATGTCACGATTGGCGCTACATTTTCTGATTTTAGCGACATAATAAAAACGTACAGGGCAACATGTAAAGTCGAACTGCTCCATGAGAACTGCACTAGAACTCGATAAAATTTATGTATTTACATGGCCTAATGTGTAGTGCATTTAATATAAATACATATTTTAAGCTGCCACAGCAACAAATAATTACAATTATAGCTTATTTTTTAGTAACACTTAATAAACCCATGAATTTATCGAGTATTCGCATGTAAAGACGTCAGCAAAAAATAAGAAAATATTGATAAAATAACTGAAAGGGAAGAGTTTTAAACTTAAAATCACTACATATTCTCGCTTTTAATATTACACTACATATCACGCGACTCTTGTTGACATGCAGCAAATGTCGTTCAGAATTTTGGTCAGACAACTCTTGGTTTTGCATCACGATAATGCGCCGTCTCCGACCAAACATTCGACTATTTTAATAGTTCCGCAACCACCTGATTTATCTCCGTCTAACTTCTGGCTATTTTCGAAACTAAAAAAACCACTAAAGATGCAAGCCGAATCAAAGAAGGTTTTGAAGGTCATTCAGGAAATCGACTCTAACAACTGTTTCGAAGGCTGGAAAAACGTTGGCATCTATACGAAGGTGATTACTTTGAAGGAGATGAAATGAATTTGAAAGAATAATAAATAAGCCGTTTGTGTTTTATTTAAAAAGTTTTAATACTTTTTGATCGCAGTATTTCGTACACTGGCCGGCACAGAAAACGGGCCACCCTAAAAAACAAATTTTTTTTATACGAATTTTCAACCGCACTAGCTAGAAATTCAACATGAAATAAAATCCAAATTCTAGATCATTCAAAACAATCTTAGAAAATGTTACCATACCAACTTTGTCTAATCATATGTGGCTGAGTTTTTTTATTTATCCCACAACATGGCTTATAATTAAATTTGATGCGAATACGGAATACCTCTTGAACCGCACTAGCTGGAAATATGAAACAAAAATGCCTGATGGGCGAGAACGACATGGCCGGCAAGAAGTCCCGATTTGAATCCTATAGAAGATGTGTGGGACATTCTTGATAGAAGAATTCGGTCTCGTATTCCAGCTCCGAAAACCATGGAACAACTCCGAGGCGCGCTTTTAGAGGAATATGAAAATATCTCAACAGATTATCAAAAGTATGCGACGGAGGATAAGAGCGGTTATTCCAGCCCCGCAGGGAGGGTGGGGGAGGGGTAAAACACGCTACTATACATTTTTTAGTGGTTAATTGTGATTGTTTGTGAAAACTTAAATAACATTTTTAAAATTTGTTAATGTTTGGTTTTTGTTTGAAAATTTGAGAAACTTCAGAGCGAAGTTGAGAAAGAGTAGACCACATTTCCCAAGATAGTTTTCAATGACTTCGAATTTGGTTTTTATTTCATATTCCCAGCTAGTGCGGTTCAAGGGTACTCACATTTGAAAATTTAAATCTTATAATCCATGTTGTGGGATAAGTAAAAACCTCAGTCACATGATTAGATAAAGTATGCTATGGTAATATTTCCTCAGATTGTTTTGAATGCCTTAAATTTGGTTTTTGTTTCATGTTTCTAGCTTGTGTTGTGCGGTTCAAAAGATATTCGCATAAAAAACAAAAAATTGGGGTGGCCCGTTTTCTGTACCAAGCAGTGTATTTAATATACGATAACTTATTTCTCAATTATAAATTTATCTCTGCTCTGTACTGAGTTACCATTGAAAAGCCGATATCAAAGAGGATATGAACCTAACTTTTGATTAATAAATTTATTGAGACTTCGTGATATTAGTTTAAATGTCGTCCCGTAGTAATTTGCTATTAAGATTTATATACGGCCTTTAATATCAAGAGAATTTATTACTCAGAAATTACACCTTTAAAGTGCTTTTTATTAAAGCAATTCACAAATATTATATCGATCAACATGTCGTTGATATTTCAATCAATTAAATGTCATAAAATGCACAGAAATGTCAATAAAATGCACAGATGTGTCAATTCCAGAAATGGCAATGTCATAGAAATGGGAATATCTTCTCTATTTCACAGCTAACTAGATACACTGTATTTTTAAATGATAACGACATTATTTGCGACAATGCCTTTTCTGACTTTGTAAACCATCAGTTCGTTTTGGAACGTACTCAGATTTATTTTTCTGATTATATTCACTGAAGTTACATGTTGAACTGAAATGATGACCGACTGAAACTTAACGAAAAGTCTAACATGTAAACCGCAACCCAACCGAAATTGCGACCGAAATAATGACCGAGTCAGTCGGTTAACATTAGGTTGGTTGAGTCGGTTTTAATTTTCGGTGTAACATGTAACTTCGGACTGGCTGAAATGACATTTCACGAGCTTATTTCTAGGTTAAATCTTAGAATAATAAATCATCAATTGAAGTACAAAACACAGAATGAGTTTAAAAAAAAGAAATTTGTTGTCAGATGAAGAAGTGGATGTTTTACTAGATGTGTTAGATTTGATTTTGTTTAGTTTAATTTTGTTGTTGTACAATTTGACATTTATACGTCATCTCGGTCACAAAATAGAAAACACATGTAACTTATGACTGAAAAGTTCGTTCAGTCAATTTTCTGTTCACAACTCGGTCGGTCATGTTTCGGTTCAACATGTAACTTCAGTAATTGTCACGATAACCGTATCTGGGGTAGCATTTTGTACCATCACTTCGATTCGTTTTCGATAATGCTTTTTCTCTTGTAACAAGAATACATTTGTATTCTATTTCGCTTTTTTACTACACTTTTCTAATGCTGTCTCAGCCTATTGCATACTCTCCCGTTTCTTCGCATTGATAAAATATCGCAAACAAAAATTTGAATGATAAAGAAGTATGAGTAAAAGTAGAAATAGAATGTTGTCTTATTCGAGCAAGCTGAGATAGCTTTAGAAAATGCATACATAATTGAAAAAGCAAAATAGAGTATAAATTTATTCTGGTTACAAGAGAAAAAGCATAATCGAAAACGAATCGAAAGTGATGTTACAAAGTGTCACGCCTGATTATTTGAAAAACAATTGCCGTCTTTTTTACAAGTTTTAGTTGTTTTAGAGTTGTCCAAAGTAACAGCGAAACATTTTATTAATTTATTTATTTGTTTTATGAATTGTACTAAAAATTGGGTTTGTTTGACGTAAACCTAAATTTTTCTTTTGTTTAAACTAAAATATGCTTTGTTTTTTACAATGCAGTTTTTGTTGTAAACTAACCGAAACAATAAACAAAATAATTATGTAACAATCGCAGATCACAACTGGAGTGCGTTCTCGAACTGTACATTGTTACGATATTGTAACATTGTAGCCAGAAGCAGAAAGGCAGTATTTAGCATGGTGGAAAAATACAATGTTAGTTAATGAACGCTTTTTGGTTACAATATTGTTACAATGTAGATTTCGTGAATGCATTCCTGATTATTTGTATTTAGTTGGTTTTCAATCCCAATAATGCCCAATTTAAAAAAAAAAGAAAAACACAATAACATTTCGGCGGCCATTTTAAAATGTCACTGGTTTTAGTAAATGTAAGACTGTAGTAATTATTTTGTAAAAATTGTTTCAGGGACGCTTTTAGAAACCTATGCCTGTGAGATATTCTTTCGTTTTCCGAACAAAAATGACCAATCTTAAAATTTGAAATTTCAAAAATTTCCTTTTAAGAACTAATTTTAATCAATCGAAGAATTAATTCAGATGTTGTACTATACTAAATTTGTATTGTTTCTTTTCAGCTCTGACGGAGTAGCAACAATTCTTTCAAATTTGGCGGATGAAGATCCTCCCGCCCCACTTATCAAATCGGAGCCGAACACAGAGTGCGCCAGCGAAGAAGGGATGTCGAAGGTAAGAACAGCTGTTACGAAGAAAGATGGGAGCAAGGTCATCCTCATAACTGTATCGGTTGAGCTGACTTTCCTAAGTTCAATGTACAAAAAGTCTCCAACCGCACGTTGGCTTGTACCTAGCTCAAGGCTGCTCGAGGTATATAGGTCATGGGTGTCAGGATAAAATGGCTGGAAACCTAGATTTTTCCGCATTTATAGAAATTGGGGAGAAAAGTGCAAGCCCAATGGATTGTTTAAGGATGATTCGAACACCATTTTTCGGACCCACAATTGGGACCTCATGGATGCTTTCGGAGACCATAGTTGTATGTGCCACCTGATGCATAGAGTAAGACCACAAGAGTTGCATGATGGAGTACTTCTTTATCTGCATAGGAACCAAGCGCACATTTTAGAAAAAGAGTCGTGTACAATTTTTTTTTATTTTTTTTTAAATTGAATGCAACCAAAACTGCTGTAAAATAATTTCGTGCATGAAACCAAATTAAAAAAATTATTAGTACGTATTGAGGGTACTTATAAAATTTTAAAATCGTTTTTATATTTTTAAACCAAAATAAGTTATCCTTTATGTTTTTTAACAGATATAAGTTATGATTTATAAGTTATAAATTTCTATTTCTAATCCAACTACCACAGATGACGATATATTTAAGAATACGACTGGATTATTTTATTTTTTTTATTTTATTACGAGTGACACTACGCTCATCTAGCAATTTTTCTTTCAAATACAAATTTTTATATTTCTAATACAATTCTCTCTTGTTCGAGTGTAACCCACTGGTTAGTCCCATAATTAATTAAACCTATTTACTAATTTTAGTTTGGTAAGTTCACTAGGTCAAGTGGCCTCGTTCTTCTTCTTTCAACGACAGGGTTATCTATCATATGGCGAATATAGGGGTTTCCATGTTCCTGGAGCGTTATTTCGTGTTTTGCGGCATGCATTTTTATTGTCCCTGTGAAGGTCTTCATTTCTTGTGCACCATGGAACATTGACGATGCTACGAAGAACCTTGTTTTGAAATCGTCTTCAGAATTTGCCGATACAGCAGCAGCTTATTGTGAATTGTAAGCTCAGAGCGTCCACCTATTAGCCAATACATTTTTCTGAACTTTATGTTAACTTCTTCTTTTTTCTTTTTGACATGCTCTCTCCACTTAAACTTGGCATCGAGGGTCATGCCAATGTATTTAGCTGTATTTGCATATGGCACGTGTCGCGAGTTAATTTCTATAGGTAGATGGTAAGCCTTTTGATATGTAAAGTTAATATGCGTGGATTTTGTGTCATTAATCTTGATTCGCCAACGCTTTGTCCAGTTACAAACCGCATTGGTCATCTTCTGGAGTTTGCTCGTTGCATCAGCGACATTAATTCCAATTGCAATAATTGCTGTGTCATCTGCAAAGGTGATGATGGTTCCTTCATTTGTGGTTGGTAGATCCCTTGTATATAGTAAATACAAGATTGGTCCTAAAACACTCCCCTGCGGGACACCGGTAGAGATTTTCTTTAGCTCAGAGTATTCATACTCATATTTCACTCGAAATTGTCTATTGGATAAATAAGATCGTAGTATGGCATAGAATTAGCTCGGCAGATCTCTATGCAGCTTATATTCAAGACCACTGTGACAAACTTTATCGAATGCTTGCGCGACGTCCAGGAATATGCTTGAGCATATTTTTTTACGTTCTAACGTTCTTTCAATTATGTTTGTGATTCTATGGACCTGTAATAATTTTTCAATGAGTTTTAACATAATTGGCAGCAGAGAAATTGGCCTGTATGATTTTTTATCGTTAGATGGTTGATCAAGTTTTGGTATCATGATTACTTCTGCTACTTTCCATTGATGCGGAACATATTTAACCTAAAATATTATTTGTAACATATTTTAAACCAAAAATGCTACGTGTGCTAAAGTTTGCTAATTTTACTGGGACTGGGACGTTTTACTGGGACTGGGACGTAAAGATAAAATTTCTGTTGCAACTTCTGTTATTTCATTGGAAAATTGGACTGCACATCATAAATGATACGTAGAAGCATGTTTGTTTGACGGCTTTTGTCGGTATATCCGCAGAAGTGTTAACGACATTGGCCAAACGATTTTTTAAACTATCATATTAAATATAATTTATTCTATTTATTTTTAATTGCAAACTAAAAGTGTCCGCGTTTGATCTTTACACCACTACAATTTTGTCAAAATGGCAAAATGTTGTGTAAACATTGCAAAATGAATAAAAATAGCCAAATTTGTGGCTAAAATTTGCGCTTGGTTCCTATGAGTAGGGTGGTATCTCCTATAGCGTTCTATTCACAAATTGAACGGGTCACAGAAGAACTATAGCGTCACGAAACTTTAGTGTTTTGCGGTCGTACTCAGTTTACGAAAATTTCGTGCTTACGTCGAAGGATATGAGTTTGTAGTGATCACGGATCATGGCAGGTTGCAGTGGTTGATGAACCAAAGAGATCTGCCAGAGAGATTACAATACAATTTTTATATCAAATATCGTAAGGGCACCCAGAATTGTAGTACCGGTTTGGTAGCAAAAGAAACATGACTGAAAATAGATCTTCAATCACCTTCATTGGAAAGCCCGAGTACTTAGATCTCTTGAAAGCAAGCAAGGAAGGTGATTCACCAAGACTTGAAGATAGTCAACGGTACGCTACTAATACATCTAAGATGCAAAGATACTGATTACAAGAATGATATCCCAGAGGTGAAGCTGTGGTTACCGAATGGCTTGTTCCCCGAAACGCTAACCCAAGCCTAACAATGATAGAACTTGTGCGAAGGCATTATGTAAGCAGACTAAGGCAGTAAACTATACCATGAGACCACCCATGGCAGACTACTGGGAATTTAAGAGACCTTTCCAGAAACTCTGTCTCGATTTCTTAGGCTCTTACCCAAGACCAAATAATCTCAACACTCATATCCTGCACCCGATTTGTACTATAAAAACCACTTCGCGAAGCTACTGCCAAGAAGCTAGTCGGTTATCTGGAACAGGATGTGTTCCCAGTTTTTTCAGTGCCTAAAATAAGAATTGGGGCATTATGCCGATATTAAGATAAAAAGGTGTTGAATGCTAATCCTTTTGAAAATATCATTTTGGATCTCTCTTGTTTATCTGCTAACACCACTCTTAATCTCTTTTCACGTTCAAGATAAATTCTTCAAAGTCTGATGAAAAAATTCCATTTTACTTACTTGTTAATGGTTTATTCTTTGGATTACTAAATACAAAATAATTTTAATTTTATACCATATAAATTATACACAATACATACATAGCTACTTAGTTAAAATAAGCAAGATAGTAAACAAATTGCATAACTTTAACTTAACTAATATTCTACCTAAAAATACAAAGTCGATATTTCTGATGATAGTTTGTTTTTCAACAATTTTTCGTAAACACAAATCGATATTTTGTCCAGTCGACGTTTTCTTAGCCGATATTAAGAAGGGATCCCCTGAAATAATCCTCTCAGAATAACGTTAAGCACTTTAAGGCGCACGTACTTCAGGGCTTCTTAACCAATTACGGGGTAAAGCACATGTTCACTCTAGTATATTCACCTCAATTTAACGCCTCAGAGTAGGATAACCGTTCTATATTCACAGCAGTGCGGACATGTGTGCCAGCGTGTTGCGTAACACCATGCACACGGGGACTAATTTCTCATCCGCATATCTAGTATTTGGTCAGCATATGAGTCCCAATAAAACTACTTTGAGTATTGGGTGAGGGTCCCTGTAATGGGAGAGGGTAAACAAAGCTGCTATAGTTATGTACTCCTGTCGAAACACTATTGGTATTAGATAGGGTCTGAAGTCGGAGCTGGTATACTGGCTCCACACTGCCGTTGTGAGACCTGTACTCATGTATGGGGTTAGTTTGTGGTGGCATGCTCTTGGACAAAGTAACTTAGAAAAATAAACTAGACAAGGAAAAAAGGACGGCCTGTATGCTTGTAAGCGAGGCATTGAGGTTGACACCGACATGTGCCTTGGAGGTTATGTTGCACCTTCTTCCGTCCGATATTTTTGGCAAACAGACATATGTGGACAATGAATTGGCGTTCAGTTGTCACTTATCCATTAATAAAATGGCTGATCATTTCAACATACAGTTAATCTGGGTCCCGGGCCCTCAAACGTCAAGGAGAACTGCAGGTCGGATGAAATTACTAGGCGTGATACGACTCTCCAGCTGCAACCGGACCGGGCAAGGCTGGGGAGACCTATCACAGCTCTAAAACTAGCACTTAGTAAAGAGATGCTAGCCTCAACAAATGAAAGGTGAATTAACACTCCCTTCATATAGTGTAGCAAGGCAAGTTTGGGCAAAGCTAGCCATGGGGCGCGCTAGAACATTAATATCCCACAATGTCGTACAAATTCTCACGCGGCACTGTCTTTTTGTGGAACATGCAAGAAGGCTGGGTCTAAAGGTAAATGACTAATGTAGATGCTGTTTGGACGAGTAGGAGGAAGAGACGTTGGTTCACTTCCTGTGCTCATGTCCAGCATTGGTAATCAGAAGGCACAAACACTTGGGTAAGTTCAAGTTGGACAACCTGTCGGAAGTAGCTCAAAATGGTTCCAGTAAGGTTAAAAGGGGGTATATCCTGTAATATCCCAATGAACCGTCACCGGTCGAAGTGTGTCTAAGCAGCTACTCCAACCTAACCGTACGAACGGAATTTCACTCAAGGTAGTGCTCCACAAAACTACTCTACTAAATTGGCAAACAATTTTTTACCTGCTAAAATACATCGCCGAGTGCAACATCGCTTATTAGGTGTAATGGCAGGAGATTGGGTGTCTTTCATGAAAAAGATATCCGCCTCTAGTAGAATAGAAGGTCCTGGGGATCTAATAGAAGATTCTGTTTACTTATAGATGGCCGAAACAACTGGAGAAGAGACCAACGCACCGACGAGTGAGCCAACGAAAGTCCCAAAGAAAATGAGGGGAGGAGTTGACGCCAAAATAGGGCAACTAGTCAAGGAGCTCAACCGCGAACTGGAATTGTGCCTGTGGTCGGACGAAGAGAGAGAAATCCAGGTGAAGCTGGATGAAGTCCGGCAGAGACGAAAACTGTTGCGGCGAGCTAAGTTCAAAGTAAACCAAATAAAACGTAAAGAGGCAAATAAAGAGGCAAGGGTAGCGAAGAACAAAATAAGAAGGGAGGAGGCAAAGGCGGCAAAGGCTGTTAAGAAGCTTATATCAAAGCGAGCGTTTTACGACCCACACGACACCCCATTGTGGGAAGGGCAAGAAGAAAAACAAGAGGCAACGCAAGAGGCAAAGCAAGAGGCAAATCAAGAGGCAAATCAAGAGGCAAACCAAGAGGCAAACCAAGAGGCAAACCAAGAGGCAAAGCAAGAGGCTAATCAAGAGGCAAAGCAAGAGGCAAAGGCAACAACGAAGAAGAAAAGAAAAAAAGCAAAGGCAACACCAATGCGAGCGTTTTTCGATCCTAACACCCCATTGTGGGAAGAGTAGCGTTGTTCGCAACAAGAAAATTTCCTTCGTCTAGACTACTACAGCAGCACTTTTCCTGGGCTGGGTGACAGCCGTGGGGTGGCGTTAAAAAAAATGTAGCTATTTACGAAAGACTTGTGGATGCTGGAATTGGATGGTATTTTCCATAAAATATGATAAACCTTATGTAGATAAATAAAACAGCGCAAACCAAGAAAATTTAGGGTTTTACTGTATAGTACCAGCTTTTAATTTACTGTTAATTAAATAAGACCGTTGATGGATTGGCCTTAGTGTTTAAGCCATCCGACGAAGTCTTATATGATTGGACACTTCCCTCCTTTACATTTAACTCTAAATCACGGCATACTTTTTATGGGAATCTTAAAATAACATATATAGGCATTGGCTAAATAAAAGTATTACAAACAACTATTAATGAACATTATTGAATTAAGTAGCGATAAAGAAATAAATAAGATTTTCAAAATTGAACAAACGAACACATACAAACATTTCTTTTATGCATATAAATATTAATGAACGCAACCAATGAAATAAGTTAACAAAGAAAAAAAACCGACGAGCTTGTATCCGAGACACGACCTATTAATGTGGGACTACGAACAATTGAGAAAATTTTATTTGTACAGTTTAAGTGAAACCAAAATTTAGAAATTATAAATTAAAAAACCGTTAATTGTCTAATGCTGCCATCTTTATGCATTAGGCTGTATCAGCCTAAACGTTTATTACCCGTTGTACATAATTTTTGTTATTTTATATACATATTTATTATTTATACAATACTAAATTTTATATTTCTAAATTTTATATATAAAAATAAAAAATTGGGTCGATCCGACTCCTCGGATGACACTTTTCCCACAAAGCGTTCGTTATAGATCACCAAACCAACTATTTGTATATTACATACATTTTCTGTTATTTTGGGCAGGTATTTTCTTCAATTTGGAGACCTCTTCCTCCATATCATAATTGTTTACGACTATATAAATCTTCTACTCTCATGCCACCAAATCTCAGACTCACAAATAATCTTACAAGAAAATCTTTTGTATTGTCAAATTCAAAAAATTAGAAAAACTATTAAGTTGTAGCACTCTATGAGACAATAACAAAACCATTTTTTTAACGGCAACCAAGCCCTTTTTAGGCGTTAAAACCACCCCTTAATTTGCGAAAAGAAGATTATTTAATCCCCTAAAAAAATAGATATGCGCAACCCTTATTAACTAATTTATTATGGCGTAGTTGTACTTTTTATGAGGAATAATTACCACAAAAAGGGCTTGGTTGACGATAAAAGAAAGGTTTAATGGCGTTCCATAATAATTTGCCAGTAAGGTTTATATATGTACATACGACCTTATATCAAGAAAATTGATTACTCAGAAATAATACCTTTAAACACGATTTTAATAAAGCAATTCACAAATAATGTATCGATCTATAATAAAATCGCTGAAACTCCAATCATTAAAATGTCCACTGAGATTTATACATGGATACGACATAGGCAAAAATTATGGTACAAAAAAAAACCAAGAAGAAGCAAGAAAGATTGCGTCTGTGTGACAGAGAAAGTATTTATTTTCCTTGACTTGAATTGGTTTCGAATTTTCGGAAATGAAATCACATAAACTTAACCTTCGTACCGTTATAATTACATGTACATTGACGTTCGAGTCAATAAAGAAGTAAGTTGTTTTTCTTTTGTTTTTCTTTGGATTTTTTTTTGGAAAAAATGATGCTAATACCACTCAGTTAAGGCAACAACTAGGCCGACTGATTATTTTTAGCCATCTTAAAAATTTTCCTTACCAAAAACAAAAATTTTATTTATTTAATACACTAAATTTTTCTTTCACATTTTTATTTGTACAAATGATTAGTAAACAAGTTTGTTTATGTTCGAAAGTTTGACGTTTCACTAATTCTTTTTTTGTTTTTATTTTTTTCCAGATGTGTATTGAAAATATCAAGGTAAATAGTAAGAAATAATTTAAATATTTTCCGAAGATAAGTAGTGCAATGTGTGAATAGTTTAAATAATACTACAATTAGTTAATCAATCTCAAAATTTTTGTATATTTAATGAGTGTAGCGAAAGTTTAATTAATATTCACAAAAATAATTTTCGAATCCAGTACGACCGTTTTTCGGAATTAGCTTTTTAGAGTTTGATGCATATATAAAATGAGCGGTACAACTAGAAAAAAAAATTTGTACCATTCGTTTTTGCTCTTTACTATGATAAACATTTTTCATGTGGTCTCCATGTACATATCTCAGTGAAAATGTCAGAAAAGGTTAATAAAATGTCACAGCAATGTCAATGTCACAGAAATGGGAATGTCTTGCAGTCTTGTTATTAAAAAAAGCTTACTACATATAATTTATTTTTAAATATTGACGATTCAAATGACGTATTAAATCAAATTAGTTTCAGGTCACTTGGAAACTGTGAACTCCTATAACTCGTAAACCTAAATATTTTTCGGCCTGATCTTTGCGACTATACATTTTTCTAGAATTGTAAAGGTTATACAGCATATAAGTTCAAAATATGTACGCAATATTTTACATAATGAACTTTTTGAACTTTTTAATTTTATAGCTTTAAATCAATATGGCGTGCAGTATGAAGTTTATCATTATTTAATTAAAATACAAATTAATAATTTGTTGTTTTAATTTTTTTTTAATTCACAAATTTTAATTTAACTTGGTTTGATTTTTACAGTTTTTAAAACATTATATTTATATTTATCAAGAGACATTGCTTTAATCAAATAAATTTCGTAAATACGTCAAATCCGTGACGCGCGTCATCACATTGAAATATTGGTTTACCTCCCACATTTATAATGAAAACAAAGACGTAGTCCTACGTCAAATATTTCGTGCTTGAAACCAAATTAAAAAAAATATTACAGTACGTATTGAGGGTACCTACTTATGAAATTTTAAAATCGTTTATATATTTTTAAACCAAAATAACTTATTAACAAATATAAGTTATGCGAGCAAAATTTACATTTCTATTTGTAATCCATCTGCCACAGATGACAGTATAATTTGGTATTTGTGGCTAAAATTTGCGCTTGGTTACTACTCTAAGTGGGATGGAACATGCTATTGCGTTCTATTCACAAATTGAACGGGGCACAGAAGAACTCGTTCGATGTTGAAAGGTTCAATGTCGAAAGGCCGAATGGGTTGGAAGGCCGAATGTCGAAAGGCCGAATATGTCAAAACGCCGAATGTCGAAAAGGCCGAATGTGTCGAAAGGCCGAATAGGTCAAAAGGCCGAATGTCGAAAGGCCGAATTTTCAAGAAATTTTTCTTCACTTAATTGATTGAAATGAATATTTAAAACCATTGAATTTATTTCTTAATGCAAAATAATTTAAATAAATTGAAAATACGTGTTAATAAATCTTGTGCATGTAGCATATTAAAGTGGTCAACTTTTGTCGGAAAAACAAATTTATTTATTTTTATTTTTTTTATTATAATTAATTAATGGCATCACTACATTTGCCTGGAAAAAAATCCAGAAAAAAATCCAGAAATATTTTGTTTATGAAAATAATTTTATTGGCATTTTTAGGGGATCGGGGTATTTGCAAGACAAAATCTTGTTTTGCCGTTCAATCTTGTTTTTTGAATTATAGTTTATCAACATTTTGTTGGACAAAATCTAGCTTTTTAAAATTTTGTTTTCCGAAATAATTATTTTATAGTGGAATAATGAATATTTAGTAAAATAGTTTTTTTGAGATCGATATAAAATATTGCATTTCAAAATGTTGTAATTACATAATCTTGCATAACAAAATAGTACAATTATTTTTCTTTTTTGAAAAATGACCTTTTTGTGCGGCACGTAGTGCGACATGTTTGCTGATCCTGGCTTCTACGTCCCCCGAATTTCAAATCTAAAGCCCCTCGGAGAGCTAAGCCGAGGGAGGGGGGAGCTCAGCGATTAGTCGATGTCATTTTATTTTAATGATGTAAAATCTATAAAAGATTAATTTTTTTTTTATTTTATAAATGCTGCCAATGGCTTTATTCTTGAATCTTTCTACAAAAGAAACTAACAAGAAGTATTCAAATCTTAACCTAAAATTATTAAAATTTTAAATATTAACCAATGTTAATACCTATTATTTGTGTTCACAATTCAATTAATTTAGATTATACATATGTGTAACCTAAACATTAATAAATTTACAGGTTCATCAATCCGAGTGGATCTGTTCTTCTTAGTAGCCTAAATCGCGGTTGTTTTAGTATATCCCTGGCCAATTCGTTGGGATGTGCTTCTAGTTTTGAGTAATATTTCGAACTAAATTCTTTAATTGTTTCTTTAATGGTTTTAATTCCAAGGTCGATGTGTATGCTATTTCGAATGTACCATGGAGCATTGGTAATACTGCGAAGTATTTTCGCTTGGGTTCGTTGAAGGAGTTCTCTGTTTGACGCGCTGGTGGAATAAAAGATTAATAAAAACATTATTAACCATAAATAAACAGTATTTTTAGAAACAAGATGTTCTCCAAAATGATTTTTGGTGACAAGATTTTGGAGAAACAATTTTAGAAACAGTCTTTTTGAACAGTCTTTTGAAAAACAGTGATACATGGTGAACCCCATTTTTAGACTATTAGTAGAATCGGTATAAGCAATACGATTCCTTTGATCTGTGTCTGAAAGGTTAACGAAGCATTTTCCATTATCATAAATATTAAGAACTTTACGGAAAAACTCAAATTTGATAGTTTGTAAATTTTAATTATAATTTGGTCCTTGATAATTATGTTTCTGAATTTTGTTATTCTTGATTTTTGTTTTTCTGAGTTTCTTTGTTTCTGGTTTTTTCTGGATTTTTTCCGGGATTTTCAGTTTTTGAGTTTTTTTTTCTACACTCCCGAGCAACTGAATCGACCACTAGACCATCAAAACGCATATTTTTTTAAAATGGCTGGATCGATTTTCGAAAAACAACCTTTTGACAGCCTAGTATTTTATCTTTTCAAGGATACCTTTATCATTAAAATCCATACAGTACTTTTCAAATTAAAGCAGTCTTAGCAAAATGCGATGTTTCGGTGAAAACAATTGGCGTGATGCAATCTCCTGTATAATGCCACGTTGACCGATATTTGTCGTCACTTATGAGTCAGACGTTGACCTAAACAAATCTCTACCAGTTTAATTCATTGTTTCCTTAAAATCATGGATTACCACTCCAGAAAAATCTGCACAAGTTGTTGCTTTATTGCAAGAAGGACACAATCAACAAGAAGTCGCTCGTCAGCTTAACATGAGCCAATCTGCTGTCTCAAGAGTATTCAGAAGGTTTCAGGAAACTGGTACCTTCAATCGAAGACCACAAACCAGCCGGTTTCGGTGTACATCAGAGAGGGACGATGATTTATCGTCCTAACTTCACTGCGTAATCGCCATCTCACGGGCGTCGATGTGCAGCATGAGCTAAGACAAGTTCGAGATGTAGCTGTTAGTCAATGGACAGTAAGAAGACGCCTAAAGGAAGCCAACCTCACTCCAAGACGGCCCGCTAGAGGCCCAAAATTGACAACACGCCACCGCAAACAGCGACTCGAATTTGCTCGCGAACACATCAATTGGAACATCGAGCAATGGACGTCCGTTCTATTTACTGACGAGTGCAGAGTATGTCTCCATGGTAGTGATATGAGAGACCGGGTCTACCGGCGTCCAGAAGAGCGATTTTCGTAGTGCTGTGTTGCTGAAACAGTCTCATACGGCGGCGGTTCGTGTATGGTGTGGGCTGGCATATCGTTTGAGGGAAAAACAGATCTTGTTTTCGTACCTGGTGGAGGCCGTGAAGGAGGTCTGACCGCTGAACGATATATCGAGGGCATTCTCTTGGATCATGTAGTGCCCTATGCAGGATATATAGGAGAAGATTTCATATTGATGCATGACAATGCCCGGTGTCACACAGCTCGAACCACTTGACAGTTGTTGGATGAGGTCGGACTCGAGACGATGAGGTGGCCAGCACTCAGTGCAGACATGAATCCTATTGAGCATTTATGGGACGAACTAAAACGGAGGGTCCGAGCTAGAAATCCGGTACCATCTAACATCAGTGACCTGAAGATTGCGTTAGAGGAGGAGTGGGGTGCGATCCCTCAAGTATTTGTCAAAACCTTAATAAGGTCATTGGGGAACCGCATGTGAACCGTAGTAGACGCAAGGGGGGCCATACTTATTATTAACCAATAAAATTATTTTTGTTTTGCTTGAGTTTTTTGTTGTAATTTAGTTGTAAACACCCCCAATATTTTTTGCTTAATCATCAATTTTGGTTGCGTTTTCATTCAAAATTCATTACAAAAAAAAGTACTAAACCAATTTTCATAAAAATAGTGTCATTTTAAAGCAAAAATATCAGGAAAATACAAAAATCGCCCTTATGTGAGCGCTTACGGTTGTAGTCGATTCAGTTGCTCGGGAGTGTAGATAAGGTGGCCAACCCTTAATTAATTTTTAATTATATGGCAAAAAAAAATTAAGAAAATTTTAATATTTAAGGCGATTTACTATTAAACATTTTTATACAAAAACTTTGATAAAAATATAAATTTTGGTTTTCATAAAAATATAAATTTTGAAAATTTTCATTCATAAAAAGATGAAATATTAAAATCAATTTCGACACGAACGGCCTTTCAACATTCGGCCTTTCGACACAATCGGCCTTTCGACATTCGGCCTTTCGACACAATCGGCCTTTCGACATTCGACCTTTCGTACTATTCGGCCTTTCGACACATTCCACCTTTTACCATATTCGGCCTTTCGACATTCGGTCTTTCGACATTCGGCCTTTCGACACATTTGGCTTTTCAACACATTCGGCCTTTCGACACATTCGGTCTTTCGAAATTCGTCCTTTCGGTCCGAAGAACTACAGCATCACCGAAGAACTACAGCATCACGGAATTCGGCCGTACTCAGTATACGAAAATTCAAGTTGGACAACCTGTCGGAAGTAGCTCATAATGGTTCAAGCAAGAGTAAAAGGGGATATATCCTGTGGTATCCCAATGGACCGTCACCGGTCTAAGGGTGCCAAAGCAGCTACTCCAACCTAACCGTACGTACGGAATTTCACTCAGAGTAGTGCTCCACAAAACTACTCTACTAAATTGGCAAACAATTTTTTACCTACTAAAATACATCGCCGAGTGCAACGTCGCTTATTAGGTTATAAGCTGTAATGGCAGGATATTGGTATCTTTCATGAAAAATATATCCGTCTCTAGTAGAACAGAAGGTCTTGGGGATCTAATAGAAGGTTCTGTTTACTTATAGATGGCCGAAACAACTGGAGAAGAGACCAACGCACCGACGTGTAAGCCAACCAAAGCCTCAAAGAGGTTGAGGGGAGGAGTTGAAGCCCGATTAGGGCAACTAGTCAAGGAGCTCCACCACGAGCTGGAATTGTGCCTGTGGTCGGACGAAGAGAGAGAAATCCAGGTGAAGCTAGATGAAGTCCGGCTTAAACGAAAACTACTGCGGCGAGCTAAGACCAAACTAAACCACATGAAACAGAAAGAAGCAAAACAAGAGGCAAAGGAGGCAAAGGAGGCGAAGAAGAAACTAAGAGAGGAGGCGGAAAAGGCGGCAAGGGACAAAAAACAAAAGGCAAAGGAAGAGGCAAAGGCTAAGCAAGAGGCAATGTCAACGAAGGCGAAAAGAAAAAAGGCAAAGGCATCAACAATGCAAGCGTTTTACGATCCCGTCAATCCATTGTGGGAAGAGTAGCGTTGTTCGCAACAAAAAAATTTCCTTCGCATAGGCTACTACTACAGCACTTTTCCTGGGCTGGGTGACAGTCGTGAGGTGGCGTTAAAAAAAAAATGTAGCTATTTACGAAAGACTTGTGGATGCTGGAATTGGATGGTATTTTCCATAAAATATGATAAACCTTATGTAGATAAATAAAACAGCGCAAACCAAGAAAATTTATGGTTTTACTGTATAGTACCAGCTTTTAATTTACTGTCATATAAATAAGACCGTTGATTGAACACTTCCCTTCTTTACATTGAACTCTAAATCATGGCATACTTTTTATGGGAATCTTAAAATAACATAATTATGACATTGACTAAATAAAAGTATTACTAACAAATTTGATGAACATTATTGAACTAAGTAGTGATAAAGAAATAAATAAGATTTTCAAAATTGAACAGACACATACGAACATTTCTCTTGTGCATTGTGCATATAAGTATTAATGAATGCAACCAATGAAGTAAGTTAACAAAGAAAAAAAACGACGAGCTTGTATCCGAGACACGACCTATTAATGTGGGACTACGAACAATTGAGAACACTTTATTTGTACAGTTTAAGTGAAACCAAAATTTAGAAATTACAAATTAAAAAACCGTTAATTATCTAATGCTGCCGTCTTTATGCATTAGGCTGTATCAGCCTAAACGTTTATTACCCGTTGTACATAATTTTTGTTATTATTTATCTATACATAATATGTATGTTTGTATGTTCCACAAAAGCTCTTGGTCCACTCAAGCGATTGCACGAATACCTTTTAGCAGTCGAGAAAAAACATAGGTTGGTTAGTTTTCAAAAATTGGTACCCCTTCCTCGTGCTCCCCTGTGAGGTGCCATTTACAAGGGGGATTTTTAAAACTTCACCGATTGAGCTAATTTTTGAATATTTTGTGCAAAATTAAAAATAAATCGACACGTGTATCATTATTTTTTTAACGGTGATGGTGGTGTTGATAGTAATGTTGATGACGTTGATGATTTTGATGATGATAGTGATTTTGATGATGATAGTAGGATGGTATGATGATATGAAGGTGTGATATCAACATGATACAATTGTGTGATGGTATAACGGAATGATGGTTTGATAGTATGATGGTTTGATGATAGTAAGATGGCTTGATGGTTTAATCTATCTTCTTCTATATATATATATATATATATATATATATATATATATGTATATTGTATATAAAGAAGAAAAGTATGTTACTTGATCGACTCGGGTGATTTCTTCCTTTGCGTCTTTTTGCACGAGTAGGTACTTTGTAGCAGTCGAGAATAAATATTAGGTTGTTATAGTAATGGAAAATGTTACCCCTTTCCAATGCTCTCCAGTGAGACGCCATTTACAAGAGGTATTTTTAAAACTTCACCGAATGAGTTGATTTTTGTATATTCACTGCAAAGTAAAAAAAAATCATCACGTGTTCCATTATTTTGTAATGGTGATGGTAATGGTTATGGTAATGTTGATGGTGATATTGATCGTAATGTGGGATGATGATGATGGTGTTGGTGATTTTGATTGTGATGGTATATTTGGTATGGTGGTATAAAGGAAGGATGGTATGATAAAATGAAGGTATGATATGGTAACATGATACAATGGCTTATGGTATGATGGAAGGATGGTGTGGTGTAATGGTTTGATAATATCATGGTAAGATGATAAAAAGGTATGATGGTGAGATGGTTTGATGGTATGATAATTTCATTGTATATTTGTATGATGGTGTTTTTGTTTTGATGGTATAAAGGTATGATGGTAGCAAGGTACGGTTGTAACATTGTGCAATTGTGTGATGGTAAGCTGGTATGATATTATTATGTTATGGTGGTGTGATGATATGATGGTATGTCGGTAAGACGGGCTAATGGTTTGGTGGTACGATGATTTAACTGTATTACGATATGGTGTTGAGGTATATTGGTATGATGATAATATGGTCTGGTTGTATGATAATACGATAGTATAATGTTATAATTGTATGATTATTAATGGTAACGGTATCATTCGCAAAATCTGTCTTTGGACGCATGTCAAGCATATTTCAATGACAACACGCGAGTTCATCTGTAAATCTACGCCTCATCGAGGGATACGCCAACTTCTTCGATTAAGCAAAGCAAAAATGTAAGCACAATGAAGAACTTGAGGGATTTTTTTTAAACATAGAACTCAATTACCTGAATCATTAGGGTCTTATGGTATGGGAGTTCTGTCTCACATGCTCACATTCAATATTTACTTCCCAGAGACGCAACATCCTACAAATAATTAGAAATTAACAGTGACAATATGGCATCGTAGGCAGATCAGTAGCCAACAGATTGACAGAACTCGATCCTTCTCATTGGGTGAAGGCAGAGAACGCACCTTCATTCCGAGAGTGGGAACTTCAAAAAATTTGTGTTTAACACTGAGAGCAAAATTAAATAATGTGGGTTACAAGCAAGCATTGCGGTGAACCCGACAAATTATTTTTCTCTTGATTTTATTCAATCCACTTGAGAAATTGTATTCAAATGCGCCTTGCTGTTTTTTCAATTATATTTAAAATATAAACCCCTGTTGAAGTATACCAATTGAATTTTAACCCTTCTTTTAATCTGCTGAATTTAAGCATCTCGCATTACTTATATGAACAAGTTTTTTATCTTATGGGTACCGGATGTCAATGCACGATGAGTTGCAGATTAGTTATGACTTTAAAATCATCACAAATCTTAAGGGCTCCATTTTGCTTCGTTGCTGTTATGATTGGTGCATCTTTAAATTCCAACTTTTACGGCAATGTATTTGTGAAAAATGAATGGTTCGAGACTTTAAATATTTTGTTTGGACTTTTGTTCTTAAACCGAAATATCAATTTCGAAAATTAATCGAAATTCAAATTTTTAACTTTTAATTTGAAACCTTGAATTTTTTTCATTTTCAAAGTTTACACCAATGCAATTGGTAGAATTAAGTTTTTTAACCGCGTTATACTAGGGCACGTAAACTGTGCATCTTTATTCTTTATATCAAATCATGTAAAGCAAATTTTGTTGGGAGGGATATACAAATTATTTGTCTGTCTATAATACTAATGAAAATGCTCTGTACACGTTTCCATGCTATTCATTACACCAGATTTAAATTTTGCGTAGTGGTTTTCACATTAAAATTAGCAGATTTTAATAGTATTTTCGAAAGAGTCTAGCCCCTTAGTCTAGGTGCCTCCAATAATTTTTCTAAAATTTTAACTAAAAAAAAATACAGGACTGAGTTTAGATAAATGGTCAAATGAAATTAATCGTATACTCGTATCCAAAGGGGCGGTTTCCTTGATTGAGGGAGTTAAAATATGTTTTACCACCTTTTGAAGAGTACATTGGAAAAACGATATAAGTTAATTAAAAAAAAAAGAGATTTTGGTGCTCTCTGCTAAAATAAAAATATTTTATTTACCCCGGGCAACACCGGGTACCTCAGCTAGTTCTTTATAAAATTCTAAATTTTATTATATACATATAAATAAAAAATGGGGTCGATCCGACTCCTCGGATGACATTTTTCCCACAAAGCGTTCGTTAAAGATCACCAAACCAACTATTTATATTTTACATACATTTCTGTTATTTTGGGCAGGCATTTTCTTCAATTTGGAGACCTCTTCCCCCATATCATAATTGATCACGACTATCTAAATCTTCTACTCTCATGCCGCCAAATCACGGACTCAAAAATAATCTTACAAGGAAACCTTTTGTAATGTCAATTTCAAAAAATTAGAAAACCTATTCTAAGTTGTAGTACTCTATGAGACAATAACGAAACTATTTTTTTTAGCGGCAACCAAGCCCTTTTTATTCATTAAAACCACCCGTTAATTTGCGAAAAAAACATAATTTGATCCCCTAAAAAAATAGAGATGCAACCCTTATTATCTAATTTACTATGGCGTAGTTGTACTTTTTATGAGGAATAATTTTCCAAAAAAGGGCTTGGTTGCCGATAAAAGAAAGGTTTCGTTAATGTCTCACAGAGTACTACAACTTCAAAACGTTTTCTTGGTAGATAACTTAGAACTGACACGTGTTTTCATCTTCGACCTTTAACAATTAGATCCAGTTATACATCTCTAGTATACTGTGGAAAATCCTTAAGAATTCTTGAGAGCATCCACAATGTTTAAAATCTCTTTTCTGAAAATTTGTGCCGTTTCACAATATTATGTGAGCAACGTCAAAATTAACGTTAATTATCTTTTGTCACCGAATCCCACTTCCTCGTCACATACCGTTTCATTTTATATACATACCTCCCAGGGCCTTTCTTCGAAACTTGCTCTACACTAATTATGGCGTCCCATAATAATTTGCTATTAAGGTTTATATAAGACCTTATATCAAGAAAATTTATAACTCAGAAATAATACCTTTAAACACGATTTTAATAAAGCAATTCACAAATAATGTATCGATCTATAATATATCGCTGAAATTCCAATCATTAAAATGTCCACTGAGAATTATACATGGATACGACATAGGCAAAAATTATGGTACAAGAAAAAAAACGAAGAAGAAGCAAAAAATATTGCGTCTGTGTGACAGAGAAAGTATTTATTTTCCTTGTCTTGAATTGGTTTCGAATTTTCGGAAATGAAATCATATAAACCTAACCTTCGTACCGTTATAATTACATAGTAGGCTATGACGTTCGAGTCAATAAAGACGTTGTTTTTCTTTTGTTTTTTTTTTGAATTTTTTTTGGAAAAAATGATGCTAATACCACTCACTTAAGGCGACAACTAGGCCGACTGATTATTTTTAGCCATCTTAAAAATTTTCCTTACCAAAAACGCAAATTTTATTTATTTAATACACTAAATTTTTCTTTCATATTTTTATTTTTACAAATGATTAGTAAACAAGTTTGTTTATGTTCGAAAGTATGACGTTTCACTAATTTTTTTTGTTGTTATTTTTTTGCCAGATGTGTATTGAAAATTTCATGGTAAATAGTAAGAAATAATTTAAATATTTTCCGAAGATAAGTACCTAGTTCAATGTGTGAATAGTTCAAATAATGCTACAATTAGTTAATCAATCTCAAAATCTTTATGTGTTTAATGAGCGAAGCGAAAGTTTAATTAATATTCACAAAATTATTTTCGAATCTAGTACAACCCTGTTTCGGAATTAGCTTTTTAGAGTGTGATGCATATATAAAATGAGCGGGACAACTAGAAAAAAAAAAAAAAAAAAAAAAAAAAAAATTTGTACAATTCGTTTTTGCTGTTCACTATAGCTGTATTTTGTTGAGGAAACTTTAAACTAATCTAGTTTTGATTTATTTTTAGTCCTATTCTTTCCTATAAACCTACTACGATTTAAATAAAGAAACATTTTTGTTGGCTTTATTTAAATCTGCGGCGCTTTATATCCAATGCAATTGTTCAGGGCCGGTCCCAGACATTTTGGCGCCCGGTGCAATTGAAAATTGTAACTTAAGTTTAAGCCGTTTCCACATCACTCTTGAGGTAGACTTACAATGCGTTTCTTTTAAAGAGGTTTCCCCGATAGGCATACTCCTCTAAACGACGTACTAATATTTTTAAAATCGACCTAAGCAATTTAAAATTCAATTTTCTGAGATTTGATATTAGCAAATTGGTCAAACAAATCAATTGAAAAAAATAATTTGTAAATTTACTTTTGAGCGCCACTGTAGTATTAGTAGCTATAGCTAAGTAGATATATATATATATATATATATATATATATATGTTGGTATATAAATAAATGGAGGTGCATTTTAAATTTGTGTGCCAAGAGTATTGTGTACGACAAAAAGAAATGAAACATTGAATCTAATATTTTCGCTCGACGAGCGCAAGCGCAGCTTACATTCGAAAATTATTTTCGAGAGGATAAACAGAAAACAAATGTTTTCAATTTTTGAATAATAACTCGTACATAATCAATTTTTCTACAAGAAGGAAATTTACTCTCTCATAACTCTCCAATTGGAACATAATGTAAATATGCACCTTACCTCGTAGTTTTTGTTTTCCTTTTGTTTTATTTTTGTTGTTGTGCAACAATAAATTTGGTGCATTATTCAAACTGTGTGCCACCGCTCCGCTTTAAGAGAAATCGTTTTAAATAAATTCTCTTGACGCGCATAATTCGAAAAATGAACCAAATTTATTTTGGTACAACAATAAAAATACAATTAAAACAAAACAAAAATAATGGGATATGGTGCCAATTTATTATTTTGTTCCAATCAGATGTGTTTTTTTTCTATGATGTTAAGGACGCGTCCGATTTCTGTGAGAAATAATTTTTCTGTAATAAATTTGACATTAGTGAAATAATTTTCTCTTCCATATTTGAAATAAGTTTATTTGCTGTCCGAATACTGAAATAATTTTGACATAATAAATTTCACAGATAATGCTTGGAGAATAGTACAATAACACTAACTAAAATAGCGCCTAGATAATTTTTTTTTTAATTTTAACCCCAATAAAGAAATCTACGGATCATCGGCATATTCACCATAAAAATTAATGAAATTTGTGGCGCGCTAAATGAAAATTTAGCATTATTAAACAAATAAAATTGTTAGTTGATTAACAATTTTTACATATTATTAATAATCTAAAAACCATCATTTAACGATGTAATGGCAATGAATTTAGGAATTATGTACTTATATGGAAACATTAGGGCTTGCAGATAATACTATTGATACAATATTACACAAATTTTAGTACAGCACAAAAACGAATAAATTGCTCACAAAATGATTAAAAAGAACAGAATAAGGGCACGCATGATCACTTTTACGAATGATTATAAATTTATTGGTCGTAAATTTAATTTCATCAATACAAAAATCTTGTTACTAAAATCAACATTCTTCACTGGCGCAGAAACAAGAATTATTTCGGACATGTCAAAATTATTACACACCGGTGCTGTGATAATTTGGTTGCGTACAGTTCAACATTAATTTATCACAGAAAAATTATTTCTCACAGAAATCGGACGCGTCCTAAGTACTTGCTTTGATATGATTTGATTTTTCAAACTAGACGCTATTATGTGACTTTGAATGAACAGAAATAGAGAGAGATATTAATACAATAAGTTATTGTTTATAAAAGGGAAATTCCTAAATCTGCGCTTTTTGCAGCTTGAATTTTTTGCGCCCGGTTACAGTGAACCAATTTGATCCAAGAAGAGCCGGCCCTGCAATTGTTGTTGTAATTTTTTCAATAAAATACACTATATTGGGCTAGATACTCGATACTCAGATAAGCAGTTATTTTTTGCGAATTTGCTAGTAATGTTATACACGATAATTTAGCAACCCAATTTGTTTCTGAATTTCAGAAAATGGGATACTTTAACGCACTTTAACGTTTGTGCTGAATACAAAAATATATTTTACTTTGCTAAAATAATCGAGTAGTTTGCGCAAGCAAATTTTCAATTAGCAAATCCGCCATATTTAGAGAGTTGCGAATTGCTAGAGTATCGAGTATCTAGCCCATTATGAAAAACATTTTGCATGTCGTCTCCATTCCATGTACATATCTCAGTGAAAATATCACAAAAGGTTAATAAAACGTCACAGCAATGTCAATGTCACAGAAATGGGATTGTCTTGCAGTCTTGTTATTAAAAAAAGCTTACTACATATAATTTATTTTTAAATATTGCCGATTCAAATGACGTATTAAATCAAATTAGTTTCCGGTCACTTGGAAACTTTGAACTCCTATAACTCGTAAACCTAAACATTTTTCGGCCTGATCTTTGCGACTATACATTTTTCTAGAATTGCAAAGGTTATACAGCATATAAATTCAAAAAATATACGCAATATTTTACATAATGAACTTTTTGAATTTTTTATTTTATAGCTTTAAATCAATATGGCGTGCAATATGAAGTTTATCACTATTTAATTAAAATACAAATTAATAATTTGTTGTTTTAATTTTTTTTCAATTCACAAATTTTTATTTAGCTTGGTTTGATTTTTACAGTTTTTAAAACATTATATTTATATTTATCAAGAGACATTGCTTTAACCAAATAAATTTCGTAAAAACGTCAAATCCGTGACGCGCGTCATCATATTGAAATATTGGTTTACCTCCCATATATAATGAAAACAAAGACATAGTCCTACGCCAAATATTTCGTGCTTGAAACCAAATTATTAGTACGTATTGAGGGTACTTACAAAATTTTAAAATCGTTTTTATATTTTTAAACCAAAACAAGTTATCCTTTATATTTTTTAACAAATATAAGTTATGCGTTTTGCATTTCTATTTCTAATCCAACTACCATAGATGACGCTACATACGAGTATATAATTTAAGAATATGGCTGGATTATTTGTGATCAGTTGATCACATATTTTAAACCAAAAATGCTACCTGTACTAAAGTTTGCTAAATTAATTTAGTCAATTAATTGAGAAGCATTTTCTGTTTATTCAACATAAACAAATGTTTCACTTTTCTTTGTAATTCATAATAATAAGTCTTACTGATAGCGAAACAGATAACCGAGACAATTTGGCCTCTTATTGCAGAAAAATTGAATTCCGTTGGCACTTTATATTTTCGCGCGGGTAAAAAATTTTTATTGGTGGATCTGCTGAGAGAAACACAAATTTTTCACATGAAGTTTGAGAATTTGAAACACTATGAAACTTTAATGAGTCAAAATTAAAATCAAATGACGTTTTACTGGGACTGGGACGTAAAGATAAAATTTCTGTTATTTCACTGGAAAATTGGGCTGCATTGCATGTCATAAATTAACTTTAATTTAAATGATACGTAGAAACATGTTTGTTTGACGATTTATGTGGGTATATCCGTCTGCTATAAATAGAAGAAAATTAAAAATTGAACGTGCGTTTTTCTAGCCAAATTTGTGGCTAAAATTTGCGCTTGGTTGCTACTCTGAGTGGGATGGAACATGCTGCTATAGCGTTCTATTCACAAATTAAACGGGGCACAGAAGAATTCGTTCTATGATGAAAGGCCGAATGTCGGAAGGCCGAAAGACCGAATTGGTTAGCAGGCCGAACTTCGAAAGGCCGAATGTCGAATGGCCGAATATGTCGAAAGACCGAATGTCGAAAAGCCGAATGGGTGGAAAGGCCGAATGTATCGAAAGGCCGAATGTCGAAAGGCCTAATTTTCAAGAAATTTTTCTTCACAAAATCATTGAATTTATTTCTTAATGTAAAATAATTTAAATAAATTGAAAATACGTGCTAATAAATCCTGTGCATGTAGCATATTAACCCATTTGTTCCCACACCAATAACAAATTATGTACAATATTTGTACTTCAAATATTTTATAACACTGAAAATCCTTTCTCGAAATGGATTTTTTTTTAAATATGATAATCACACTCAAAACCATATATAACGGTAAAATACAAATCGAAATTTGACATTAAATACCGCTGTAGTGGCGTCGTAAAGTTAGTGATTTTTCTGTACCCGTATAGGTACAATGGGATCAAATGGGTTAATGTGATCAAATTTTGCCGGAAAAACAAATTTATTTATTTTTATTTTTTTTTTTATTATAATTAATTAATGGGATACTATATTTGCCTGGGAAAAGAAATCCAGAAAAAAATCCAGAAAAAATATTTTGTTTAAAATAAATGAAAAAAAAAACAATTGTACCTATTGGCATTTTTAGGGGATCGGAGTATTTGCCATTCAATCTTGTTTTTTGTTGGACAAAATCTTGTCCTTGTCTCGTCTTGTGTTTGTTTTCCGAAATAATTATTTTGATTATTTAGTAAAATAGTTTTTCTGGGAACGACATAAAATATTGCATTTCAAAATGTTGTAATTACATAATCTTGCATAACAAAATAGTGCAATTATTTTTATTTTTGAAAAATTAACTTTTTCTGCGGCACGTAGTGCGACATGTTTGCTGATCCCGGCTTCTATGTCCACCGAAGTTTAAATTTAAAGCCCCTCGGAGAGCTATGCGGGGTTTCTGTTTTTTTTCTGGATTTTTTTTTCGGGATTTTAAGTTTCTGTATTTTTTTCTAGATACAGTGGCCAACCCTTAATTAATTTTTAATTATATGGCAAAAAAAACTTAAGAAGATTTTATTATTTAAGGCGATTTACTATTAAATATTTTTATACAAAAATTTTGATAAAAATATAAATTTTGAAAATTTTCATTCATAAAAAGATGAAATATTAAAATCAATTTCGACAAGAACGGCCTTTCACATTCGGCCTTTCGAAGCAATCGGCCTTTCGACAATCGGCCTTTCGACCTATTTCGGCCTTTCAACACATTCGGCCTTTCTACATTCGGGCTTTCGACACATTTGGCCTTTCGACCCATTCGGCCTTGCGACATTCGGCCTTTCGGCCCTATTCCGAAGAACTGCAGCATCACGAAATTCGACTGTAGTGATCACGTTTAATGCCAGTTTTCAGTGATCCGAGAGATTACATTACAATTTGTATATCGAATATAATTTATATCGAAGGGCACCCAGAATGTAGTATCGGATGCATTATCCCGCGTGTACGCAGACGAAGTAGCATAATAACTCATAATATTGTTAAATGCTAATTTTTTCAAAAAATTCATTTTGGGTCCCTCTTGTTTATCTACTAACAACACTCTTTAACTCTTTTCACGTTCAAGATAAATCATTTTAATTTTAGCTTTTCCGTCCTGCATCCGCTGAATCTAAAGTAAAAGGTTCTTTACTAAGTATTTTTAAACTGCAATGTCACTCAATTTTGTGATTTTTGGCAGATTGTCGTTCATTAAATCGTTAATTGACCAAAATTGCGGCAGGTAAGGAACAGAAATATTTTTATGCTGGTTTTGTATCGAGATTTGTCGGTTCTTTATAAACAAAATCGGTTTTAAACCATTCCGCAATATTTAGACCTGCAACCTGAAAGGGCAAGTCTGGTAAGACCTATCACAGCTCTAAAACTAGCACTTAGCAAACAGATGCTATCCTCAACAAATGAAAGGTGGATTAACAGCCCCTACCAATAGTGTAGCAAGACAAGTTTGGGCAAAGCTACACTTGGGCCGCACTAGAACATTAATATCCCACAATGTCGTACAAATTCTCATGCGACACTGTCTATTTGGGGAACATACAAGAAGGCTGGGTCTAAAGGTAAATTACTTCTGTAGAAGCTGTTTGGACGAGTAGGAGGAAGAGACGTTGGTTCACTTCCTGTGCTCATGTCCAGCATTGGCACTCAGAAGGCACAAACATTTGGGTAAGTTCAAGTTGGACAACCTGTCCGAAGTAGCTCAAAATGGTTCCAGCCAGGGTAAAAGGGAATATATCCTGTGGTATTACAATGGACCGTCACCGGTCTAAGTATGCCTAAGCAGCCACTCCAACCTAACCATACGTATGGAATTCCACTCAGAATAGTGCTCCACACAACTACTCTACCAAATTGGCAAACAATTTTTTATCTGCTAAAATACATCGCCTAGTGCAACGTTGCTTATTAGGTTATAAGTTGTAATGGCAGGAGATTGGGTGTCTTTCATTAAAGAGATATCCGCCTCTAGCAGAATAGAAGCTCCTGGGGATCTAATAGAAGGTTCTGTTTACTTATAGATGGCCGAAACAACTGGAGAAGAGACCAACGCACCGACGTGTAAGCGAATCAAAGACCCAAAGAGGAAGAAAGGAGGAGTGGTCCGCCGATTAAAGCAACTAATTGTGGAGCTCGGCCGCGAACTGGAATTGTGCCTGTGGTCGGACGAAGAGAGAGAAATCCAGGAGAAGCTGGACGAAGTCCGGCTGAAACGAAAAATGTTGCGGCGAGCTAAGAACAAAGTAAACCAAATAAAATATAGAGAGGCAAATCGAGAGGCAAATGAAGCGAAGAAGAAAATAAGAGAGGAGGCGGAACAGGCGGCAAAGGCCAAAAAACAAAAGGCAAAGGAAGAGGCAAAGGCAAAGCAAGAGGCAATGTCAACGAAGGCGAAAAGAAAAAAGGCAAGGGCATCAACAATGCAAGCGTTTTACGATCCCGTCAATCCATTGTGGGAAGAGTAGCGTTGTTCGCAACAAAAATTTTTTCTTCGCATAGGCTACTACTACAGCACTTTTCCTGGGCTGGGTGACAGTCGTGAGGTGGGGTTAAAAAAAAATGTAGCAATTTATGAAAGACTTGTGGGTGCTGCAATTGGATGTTATTTTCCAAAAAATATGATAAACCTTATGTAGATAAATAAAACAGCGCAAACCAAGAAAATTTATCGTTTTACTGTACAGTACCAGCTTTTAATTTACTGTCTTATAAATAAGGCCGTTGATGGATTGGCCTTAGTGTCTACGCCACCCGAACGAGGTGTTATATGATTGGATACTTCCCTTCCTTACATTGAACTCCAAATCACGGCATACTTTTTATGGGTATCTTAAAATAACATAATTACGGCGTTGAATAAGTAAAAGTATTACTAATAAATTTAATAAACATTATGGAATTAAGTAGAGATAAAGAAATAAATAAGATTCTCAAAATTGAACAAACGAACACATATGAACATTTCTTTTATGAAGTTAGTTAACAAAGAAAAAAAATTGCTGACTAAATTTAGCTAGATATGGAATGTTTATTGCCAAATAAATTAATAATTTAATAAAAGTAATTAATCAAGCATGTCGATAATTATTGATAATAACCTTAGAATTAATAGTAAATTTAATAAGAAAAAACTTTAATAACGAAAACTATCGATACCTTAAAGCACACAAGTGCTATATCCATTTTTTGAATGTTCACAAGAATTTCTCTAAATTCAAAAATATTTCAAATTTTCATTCAATGTCTTGGAAATAGTGCTATAAATTATTATAGTACCAAATAACAAGACCATAAATGATAAAGGCTGCGTTTCTGAAAGCCTAAATTTGTATTTACCACAAATTGTAAAAATGGACATAGCACTTGTATGCTCTAAGAGTCTAAGTTATCGATATTATGTATGTGAATGTAGCGAATTGTCGATGATGAATGCTGAATTTGCCCAAAGATGAACACCAATTTTGTTTTTATTTTTTAGTTTCCAAAAATATTTGCTTGTAATTTTTTTTAATGCCTTGTTTCTCTAGAGTGATTTTAGCTTTCTTCCAATTTAAGTTAGTTTTCTTGCTTTAATTTAAGTCAAGTTAATTTACAGCAATATTCAAAATTTGCGCTATTATGTCATTAGTACTAAAATCGCATCGATCGCACTCTTCTTAATTGATGCACGCCAGCGTTTACAAAGAGCTAATTACCGTCCTGAAACAAATAATAGGCGCATAGGTAATCGCCACCAATTATCGGACGATAATCGCGATAATAGAAATGTGTTTTTTAAATGTGCAATAAGTGGTTCGTTGACTTTTAATTATCCCGTTATTGATAGAGAAATCTTCGGAAAAGTCATTGCATCCATATATACACTGTAGAACAACAAAAACGTGGCCTTCCTAATTTACATTCCCTCTTTACTCTTAAAGAAGATGATAAGTTTCGCACAGCTGAGAAAATCGATTCTGTAGTTAGTGCGGAAATCCCGGATCTTGAAATTAATCCTCAACTATACCAAATTATATGCAAAAACAATATTCATGGGCCATGCGGTAGTCTTAATCCCAATAGTATTTGTATGGTTACAGGGAGTTGCTCTAAACACTTTTCCAAACCTACAAGAAACTGACTCTGGGGGCAATAGATATCCCCTATACAAACGATCCGATAAAATTTCAAAAAAGTATTTTATCCGAGAATTACCTATAAGTAACACTTTTGTTGTTCCGTATAACGCATATCTAAGTTCAAAATTCAATTCACATATTAATGTGGAAATATGTACGTCAGCTGTTGCAGTTAAATACATATACATATTTGTACATAAGTATTTAACAAAAGGTCATGATTGTGCTGTCCCACCAGAAGCTGCTTAGAGATTGTTTCAAAATCCTGTTCAAATGATATTCTTCAGTGAAGGACAAGAAGAAGAAGCTGTAAGAAGAGCAGCCACGCAAAATACTACATTGACAGCTTGGTTTGGATTAAATCGTACAGATTTCGGAGCCTGTGATATTATTTATTAAAACATTCCAACTTTGTACACCTTTTCCAACAAAAAATGGCAGCTGCGAAAAAGAGGAGGAAATAAAGTTATTGGAAGAATTGTTGCTATTTCACCACGATACAAAGAACTACATCACCTTCGTCTCTTACTATTAAACGTTAAAGGTGCAACGTCTTTTAAAAATTTGCGAACAATTAATAATGTGGAATTCCCTACATATCTTGATGCTGCAAGAGAAATTAGCCTTATTGAAGACGATCTGATAATATAAGATGTTTGTCTCTTCAAACGACGATTGTCGCATCGATCGATTAAGAGAATAGAGGTGTAAACTTAATAATTAATATTTCCATATTTTTATTTAATTAGATTTGTTTTGTACTTAGTTTTAACGCCAACATAAGATCATAACGGATTAACGGCTCCTCTAATTCTTGCCTAATTGATTTGTATCAAATTTTTTTCTATAGGCGGAACCAAATAATGCAGCAATCAAATTTTCGTGGAAAAGCCTAGAATTCTCAGTTTCTGGAATAGAAACCGTATAGTCTTAAGCCTTCCGTATATAAATTGATCCTTAGCCAGTTTCTTCTGTTTCCAAGGAAAATATCTCAGTTGTACTGCGAATGTAAAAACAACGGAATTATGACTATATCAGGTTACGATTCAGTAAAATTCTCATTTTTAAACGGTATTAATTCAACATGAATAGGGTACATGTAAATAATATGCATAAAAGAAAATAATGTAAATCCCGACTTCATGCGTATTAGGTCAGGGGTAAAATACAACAAAACAACAATTCCAAACTTCAGCCATATAGCAATTTTGAACAACCAAAATTTTCACAAGGGGCAAAGGCAACGGGTAACATCGGATAAAGACAGATCGGTTCCGCGGTTTTCCAATCTATTTGAGGGAAGAATCAAGTAGGAGTTTATTACGGATGGTGCATTTTATATTTCCTCAATATTTATGCTTTCAGAGCGTTAATTAAACATTTTGACCAAGTTGGTAAACATTACTTCACGTACCAATTAAAGAGCCAAAAAGGATTGGTTGTTATGCCAAAAAGGAATAGTGTGTTATGTGAATGCAAACGAACTACAAGTTGCTCTCGCTGAGAAAGGCTTATTAATTGGGAAAAGGCGCCTGAGTCATTATTCCGTCTGGAATTAGAATTAGACAATAAAAAGATCAAAGGCAAACATGCAAGATTTCACCTAAAATATCTACTGCAAAGAAGCGTTACCATCGAGGAACTCAGGAAAAGAAATGGGCCGGTACAGTGTATTAAGTGCCAAGAATATGGACACACTATAGCATATTGCACTGTGAACGATGTTTGTGTTATATATGAGCCATTTATTTTGAAAGTGGAATAAGTCAATTTTTCAAAAAATCAAGTAAATGATAACACTAGATAAATGAAAGCATAATCTTTGTAACGGTAAATAATTTATTGTCAAAACAAAAAAAAAATGAATCCTTAACACTTGTGCAAAAATAGGAAAATTCAAAATCCCATGTTTTTTCATTTATTGGTTTTCTATTCTTTCATTATCTCGTTTCAACAAAACATTGACTTATTCCACTTTCAAAATAAACGGCTCATATGGTGAACTCTATAACTCAAAGGTTTTCAATAAAGCAAAAAAGGAAGCAACAGTAAAAAAATGCAGTAACTGCGATGGAAATCACACAGCTAATTATGTCCAATTTATCTAGAATTCCAAAGCAGCGAGCAGATTAACGAATGCTTAATATTTATTCTTCACCTAGAAAAGAAGCATGACTAGGATTTGCAAATACAAACGCTAAAAATTTAAACCAGTATACAACTGGTAACGGTCGCGTGCACCAAGGGTTTTCATACGCAAGTATTTTTAAAGGTACTACTCCTAAAGTGCAAGCGAAGAGGGAAACATATCAACAGTTTTAATCAAATTGACTAATATGTTGTATGATGCAAAGCTTCATGGCGTTGATGGAGAGAACCACGGATCTAATGATGCAGAATATGAACACATTGATGCAGTATAGCCATAAAAAATCAAAAATGATCGTCCTCAAAAAAGTCATATGTCATGCAAACGGGCTAGCACAACATGAAGCACACAATTTTAATAAATAATTTGAATTTCATTTTGTGCAATAAATATTATAATTTAATTAAATTAGAAAATTATTAACTTTGTACTATATATACGAGATGTGTTGTGTAAATATTATTGTTTTGTGAATAAATTTGTAAATAGTGTAAATATTATATTTGGGCTTATTTGACATTGACATTTGTAAATACTTTTCCTTGTTCTTTAATATTATAATATGGAGTGCGGTAAATGTAGCTTGGCATTTACCAATAACCAAATGATTAGCTGCTCTGAATTTTGCAGTAACACTTTCCACTATGGATGAACTGAAGTTGATCGAGTTGCATATAATCAAACCTTGAAATGCCAAAATATTATGTGGTTCTGCTGTGATTGCCGTATTGCCGCAACCTTTTAAGAAATAAATCATTTCTTAAATTAAGGAACCATAACTTGAGTGATAATAATGCTGAGCATTCCCTCATTGAAAAGTTGCTTAATGAAGTTTCCTGTCTTAAACAAAGTTTACCTCAGTTGAGATTGACTAATGTTACTACATCTATGCCTTTAAATTCCTCTGTATAGAGAATCATATAATATTGGTGTCATCAATAATTGTGATCAACTTTCATGTACTGTTACCTCCATCCGCAGCTGTGGTTACATCTTCTTTAACTAATGACGACGATCATATTCCAGTATACTCCAGTCCTACTAGTTTCGGTGCTTGTGCAACTTTTGCTGAAGTGGTAAAAATCCTTCTTCGGTTTGTACAATGTTGCACAAATCTTTCAAAGGGGTATCCACGCTGTTCTCAAAGGTTTAGATTTTGTGCAGCCATGCATTGACGATCTTTTAGAAGCTTAAAAGGATCGGAATCGTAATAAACATGGCGAAATGTGTTTTTGGTAAAGGCGAACTCAGATTTGTTGGCCATTTGATATCCGAGAAAGGTACACAACCTCAATGCGTTTCAAGAAGGTTCTTCAGTTCGGATACACAAAGGGCATTTTTTCAGTCAAACTATTTTCTGACCGAAATACTTTTTGTTTTTTGGATTGAAGTTCCTTCTTAAACGGAGTTTTAATATTTATATGAGAAAGTTTGTGACCGACACGATTGGCTGAATTGCTTTTGACTATATTTCCGGAGAACAATTTTGCCTGAAATTCCTTTTTAGTTGTTTGACTAAATCTCCTTTCAAAAAGGTATTACAGTCACAAAATTAAAAATAATTCCAGTCAGAAAAGTATTGACTTGAAAACTTTCTACATTCGGATCTAAGAGACAATCGGAAATCAGAGACTGGCCAATTGCCAATTAGGCTCTTAAACCGAGGTGTCACTGTAATAGATTATTCCTATCTCCTATGCCGTTATATAATTATAACGGCCGTTATCTAGTTATAACGAGTATATAAAAAAAAATCGAAAACCGTGAAATTCTGGGATTTCCCGGAGACACTTTTGAGACAAAATCGGGATCCCGTTTTGAGAAACCCTATTGGTAAGTACACACCAACAAAATACCGCTTTATTATAGTTGAGGTTATAGTTACTGTGTGACTTGAATTAATAGGTTCACTAGGTGGATTGAGGCGGTACCAGTGGCCGGTATAACCGCGGAACTGTGGCACAAGCTATTTACAGTACTAATTGGATATGTAGATTCGGTGTCTGTACTTGTATAACAACCGACCACGAACGACAGTTTGAGTCCATATTATTTGCCGAGTTTGGAAAGATGTTGATCGTCACGGCACTTAAGTGGAGCGCGCGAAAAAGCAGGCAGTCGGGAATGCGATTAGCTTTGAAGCCCGATTTGGGAGCAACCACCTCTGAATTAGTGTACGGGTATTATATGATCAGCGAGATCGATGTCGTGGTGCAGTTGAAAGGCTTCATGAATAGGTTTCAACCAAAAAAAATCCCACCATAGTAAACCTGCCATTCTCGTGCACACATCCCTTAATTTGTATATACACATGTTTTTGTTAGGACTGACGATGTTCGGGCTTCACTCCACACTTCGTATAACGAAAAAAATTTTAAAGTTCACGTAATAACAGAGGATTATATCTCAATCGATAGGTTAAAACCTGCATATTTGTTAGGAGACGTCGAACGTTGCTCATATTAAGGAGAACAGATAATACTACTACCGGGTATAAAGAATGTTGAGAATTATTCTTCCTCTACCAAGATAAGTACAGAGCCTAATATTGAAAACGAATCGAAGATAACAAAATCGGGAAGGACTGTTTAATGTCAAAAAATAATTATTCATATCTTCCGCCTGTCGTTGTTCGTTTCGGTGCTTTACAAAGAAACAAATAATAAAAATCAGTTTGTGAACTCACCTCCTATAGAAAACCTCCAACTCTTGCTTAGTAACATCAAGCCTACCACTGGAGGTTTAGTGCCAGCAGAGCACCCGCTTACCATGTATTACATCGTGCCAGACGTTTAAAAGACCAATCAATTATGAAAAGCCAAATAAATGAAGAACGCAAGAGCCAGCGCCATGTTTTTGATTTAACGATTAGAATTACTATTTAGTATACATACTAGTATATTAATAACCTTATTGAATTTTATCTATATTTACAGGTTCGACGCAATAGGCGTTACAGCGAGCAAAGGTCGATGAGACCATTTGATAGATGGGAGTTTAATGGGGTAATAATTATGTAATATGAATTGGGTAAGTGGTGTGTTTTTTTGTTTTAGTTATACAGCTTGCACGACCATCCTACATTTCTCGAATCAGTTCTATCAAAGGTTATGGAACTAATAATTAATTTCAACCTAATCGGAAAATAACAAATTGATCTAATAAGGCAATAGAGGTTTCGTAAGCGTCAAGCTTGTGAAATTGTGGCGATCTTCTAGTTTACGTGATTGTGCTGTGGAGTCGATGTCTCCACAAATGGGGAGAAGCCTAACTAATTGCGCTGGATATTTCCAAAGGCTTTGAAAGAGTTTAGCATGTGTCACTATTCTTTAATACAATTTATTGAGAGTTACTTAGGTTAGGTTAGGTTAGGTTGAGTGGCTGTTATCGCACACTTAGGCCAGCAGTGGCCCGTTATGATACCACAGGATCCCATCTCCCCATTATTCCCGTTGAAACCAACCAGAGCTATTTATATAGCGTAACAAATCTCGCACTCCACAGTCCGCCAGTTCCGAAAGGCTGTTCAAGCCGTACACACCCAAATACTTATGCCTTCTGTAAGATAGCGCCGGACATGAGCATAGGAAGTGTTCCAAAGTCTCCTTCTCCTCTTCGTCCATGCAACTTCTATAAAAGTCATTCGTCTGTATCCCCAGCCTTCTCGCATGCTCCCCAAAAAGGCAGTGACCTGTCATTATCCCTACGACCCATCCTATTTCTTGTCTTCCCAGGGATATTAATACTTTGGAGCGCCGCAAGTCCAGTTTTGGCCAAACCTGCTTTGCTACCCTGCACGTGAGAGTGTTGATCCACCTCTCATTTGTCAAGGCGATTGCCTTTTTTACTGAGCGCCCATTTTAGCACTGCCATAGGCCTCCCCAGACCTGCCATTTCCGGCTGCATCTGGAGAGTCGTACCGTACCTTGCTAGTTCGTCCGCCCTGCAGTTCCCCGTGACGTCCGAGTGACCCGGGACCCAGATTATCTGGATGCTGAAATACTCGCTCATCTCGTTAAGAGATGATCGGCAATCCAGCGCCACCCGCGACTTCAGACAAACTGCCCCAAGTGACTTGATCGCTGCCTGACTCCAAATAAATTGCGATATCCCTCACGGATACCACATTATGCTTCAACTATGTCATGACTTCCCCAATCGCCACCACTTCAGCCTGGTACACGCTGCAGTAGTCAGGGAGACGAACAGAAATATTAACATTAAGTTTATCCCAGAAGACTCCGGCTCCTACCTTATCGTCTAGCTTCGAGCCGTCCGTGAAAAATTGCACTGCCTCGTTTTCCAGTATTAATCCGTCTCTCCAGGATTCCTTTGAGGGAAAGATGGTCCGGAAACCTTTATCGAAGCACACCGTTGGTGTAATATAATCCAGATTCGCCAGTTCTTCGCCAGCGAATCTACCTATCGTCGAGTGTCCCACCTGAAGACACTTCCAATTAGAGACAGCCAAGAGTCTCGTTGCCACGTTGGCTGCCATCTGTTTACCATGAAGGTCGATTGGAATAAGGTGGAACATAACCTCTAAAGCGCGTGTAGGTGTTGTCCTAAGTGCCCCGCTTATAAGCATACAGACCGTTCTTTGCACCTTCTCCATCATACCTCTATATGTTACCTTATCTAGAGCTGGTCACCAAACGCCCACCCCGTGCATTAGCACAAGAATCAAGTAAAGAACTTGCAAAAATGATCGAGTTTATTGCGGATGGTGCATTTTATATTTCCGGGATCAAAAGAGGAGATATAAAAGGAATAAAAATCTACCCGCTCAATATTGATGCTTGCGGAGCGTTAATTAAACATTTTGACTAAGTTGATAAACATTACTTCACGTACCAACTAAAGGATTGGTTGTTATGCCATAAAGGAATAGAGTGTTACGTGGATGCAAACAAAATGGAAACCAGCTGCTCTCGTTGAGAAAGGCTTCCAATGCAAATCTATTACCAATATCATTAATCGGGAAAAGGCGCCTCATCCATTGTTCCGTCTGGAATTAGAACCAGACAATAAAAAGGTCAAAGGCAAGGATTTCACCTAAAATATCTACTGCACAGAAGCGTTACCATCGAGGAACCCATCGAGGAGCGAGCTATAGCCCAGTGCCAAATCAGAACGACCATGGCCCAAACATATATAAGGTCCCTCAATCAGCCAAACGTGTTGCTCTTGGGATTCGGTAAAAGAGAAACAATGGATGTCAATCCATTGAAACACTCTATCTGTAAGGAAACTTCTGTAAATGTAACATTTAATCCTGAAGGGACCTACAACCCATCGATAATCTTTTTATTTATTACATTGTTTTGTATTTTGGTTCATTAATTTTTTTTAAACGAATTTAGCTGCCTTCTTACAATTTTGTTGTCAAAAATACATTTTTTTTGCAGATTGAGAACTCCCTTTTCCTTAGTTATGACAATAAATTATATCTATTTTAGCACTCTGTTCAAAAATTAATTTTTTTTTGTGTTTCATTTGATCGGGTTCAGTTCACTAAATTTAACTCTTTTAGTTTACTTATACTCATTAGTGTGTTTTCTTGTTTGAAGCACAAATGACATAGGCAACTTTCTAAAAATTGCTGTTGAACATGAAACAAAACGAAAGGCAAGAAGTCTACAACACCGGCAGATAAGCATGCGATCTTTAGCGAAGCTCAAGTTCCACCTTGCTCCAGCACTAGCTGTAAACAAGGCGAAATGAATACAACTTTTTTGTATGCAAAGGGCGATAGAGATTCCATCATTCTGGAAACCTAATCCAGAGTTATGGTTTTGTCAAGTAGAGGCCCAATTCATAACAAGTAGTATAATCCAGGACGAGACAAAATTGTACACGGCAGTTTCTTCAACAGAGAGTAGTATACTTTGGCATGTGAACGACATAATTTTGCAACCGCCTGAGACGAGGAAATGCCAGTCGTTCAAAAAGCGTTTAAGTGATCTTTTTGCGTTTCTAAAGAAACTCGTTTGAAAAATTACTGCACGATAGGTATTTAGGGGACAAGAATCCATCACATTTTCTGAAGGAGATGAGATTTCTTGCTGGAGCTATACCTAGCATTGGAAATGATTATTAAAATCTTTATGGTTACAAAAGTTGCAGTCACATATTCAAACCATTCTAGCTGTTAGCAACGATAATCTTGACAAGCTTGTTGCGTTGGCCGAAAAAAATAACGAGGTGTCAGTAAAAGTGTAGAAAGTTTCTTCGGCGAAAGAAAAGAACGAAACGAATTGATGAAATTCAGTTAGACCGATCTAGCTCAAAAACTAGACACGGATCAAGGTAAAATAGTTCATCCCGGTCTTCAACTGGACCAAAATCAGGGAATTTATTTGTATCATCGAATATATTATAAGGATAGGGCAAGCAAATGTCGTGAGCCATACAGTTGAGCTACCCAATTAAAAACATGAGAAAAACCGATCACTCTTGGCGACAAGTGATCTGGACCCTAAATATAGTCACCCGTAATTTATGATAAGTTCACACTGTTAAAGTGGATACCGGGCCAATGTTTCTGTCATTCCGGCACAACTTAACGTAAAAAGCGACAATAATGATGGGTATACTTTACAAATTGCGAATGGCAAAGCCATAGAAACATACGGTTCTAAAACGATAAAATTGGATATCAGTTTATGTAGTCGTCCATCTTGGGATTTGATTTTGGTTGCAGTATAAAGACCTATATTAGGCAATGATTTTTTAGGCCACTATGGAATCATCGTCAACGATGCGGTGGAATCGATTAGAAAATTTTCAGCACTGACGATGATAACGTCAAATTAACTTCCGTTTATTTTGAGCTATTATTGACATATAAAGAAATAACACATTATTAGAATTTAATTTTGCTAGTCACAAAGTCAATAATTTTATAGAAGCGAACGGACCACCAATTTTTTCTAAGGATAGCCGCGTGACGCCTGACAAGCTTTTGACTGGAATTCCCGGAGTCCTGTTAATTAACCGATTATTATGAAACCCGATTTATACATGCTATTTAGAAAAAGTTTTGGAATATGGCAAATTACGAAGAAACTCGGTTAAGGTAAAGAAAATCTGACTGATTTCCTCTTTAATTGGCCTCATTTCAGAACTTCATATAAAAATCATTTTAGAACCCCGTTTCCGTCGTGCTTGCAGAAATAATTCATTTTAGAATCCCATTTTCATTATGCATTCTGAATTTCATCATAATCGGTAAAGAAATTACCAAGTTCATGCCTAATAGGCCTGGATTTGATTTGAAAATGCTATCCATGGAGAAACTTCTAAACGGGATATTTAAATTTTCTACATTCGGATCTAAAAGACAAAAGAAAATCAGAACCCACATTTTTGAGACAAAAACGGGATCCCGAGATCCCGTTTTGAGAAACCCTATTGGTAAGTACACTCCAACAACAGACCGCATTGTTATAGTTGAGGTTATAGTTACTGCACGACTTGTATTGATAAGTTTATTAGGTGAGCTGAGGCGGCACCAGTAGCCGATATATTCGCGGAAACTATGACCCGAGCTATTTACACTAATTGGGTATTTAGATTCGGTGTTCCTAGTTATAGAAAAACCAACCAGAGACGACAGTTTGAGTCGATATTATTTGCCATATTGGGAAAGATGCTGGGAATGGAATGATGTAGATTGTCATCTTATCATCCACCAGCCAATGGAATAATCAAACGTTGGCACCGTGACTTGAAAACGGCACTCAAGTGTAGCTGACATAAAGCGGGTAGTCGGCAATGCAAGCATCTTTTAAGCTTGATTTGGGAGCAACCACCTCTGAATTAATGTACGGGCACTACGATCAGATTATCGGGAGAATTCCTTAATCCAACATCTCGTCCAGTGAGCGAAACCGATTTTGTGGCGCAATCAAAAAAAGACCTATCACCACAGCAAACTTGCTATTTTCGAACTATATATACACATATTTTTGTTAGGACTGATGTTGTTTGGGCTTCACTCCAGACTCCGTATGAAGGATCGTATTTGGTGTTGGAGCGAAACAATCTTTAAAGTTCGCGTAAGAAACAGAGGTTTATATCTCAATCGAAAGGGTAAAACCTGCATTTTTGATAGGAGACCTCAAGCCTTGCTCAAATTATTGCCACGCCAATCCAACCCTCAAATCAAACCCCAAATAATTCGCCAATCGAACCTTTTACTGAACCCCAACGTAATCTAACTCAATTTCAACTAAGCTTAGCTCGAACCAAATCTTAACCCTACACTCAACTCCACACTTAGATTTTAATTAGCAAAATAATTCAATAATGCAGAGGATCAATTCGGTTAATTAAAAAACAATTTCAAAAACCACTTTTTTAAAATTTATGATTAATTTTTCTGACTGTATACATAAATTACACCATTATACTATCACTCCATCATTCCATCATACAATCATACCACCATTTCATTATCCCATATTCCATTAGACCACCATAACATAGTCACATTATACCATCACAACATCATATTATTACAGCATCAAAACATTGTAATATCGCAACATCAACATCATACCATCCTACCACAGTACCATCATGTGATCATGTCATCATACCATCATGGCATCATACCACCATACCATCATACATCATAACATCATACCATCTTACCATCATGACATCATACCATCCTACCACAATACCTTCATAGCATCATGTGATCATGCCATCATACCATCAAACCACCATACCATCATACCGTCATACATCATAACATACTACCATCACCATCGCGGGTGAATTTGTTTAAATATCATACATAATACAAACATATAAAATATTTCAATATAATATAGATTGTTCAACTGCTCGCTAAACCCTAATCCAACCCCATCTCAACCCCAACTCAACTTCAACTCTACCCGCAAAATTGATCCCTAACTTAACCTTCAAGTCAACCTCACTCAAACCAGCATATATAAAAAATTGGTAACAACTTATATAACCAGGTGGTTTTGGTCCAATTCGTATGGCAGGTACCCGACCCTCTTGACGTACAGGTTCTAAAAGCTTTTCAATTCTCCGCCTTGACCATAGAAACAGATTGATGGAGAAAAAATCCAAATAAAACAAGCAATGTTCTCGACATATTATATTTACAGACATCCAGGCGTCCAGACAGACGAACTGACGTTTTTTGTTGTTGTTTTTTTCGGACTCGGCGACTTTCAAAACGTCGAGAAAATGGGTTTTGTACCAACCAAATGTTTCATAAAAAGCAAGTATATCTATATAAATATATGTGATTGAACGTTCAACCAAAGAGCTTGGCTTCGATATGGCAAAACAGTCGGATGACGTCCTAGAAAACCTCCAACTTTCATCTTTTGCTTACTAGCATCAGGCCTATCACCGGAATTTTAGCGCCAGCGGAGCAACTGCTTACCATGTTAATCTGTAATATGATGCAGAGGTGTAGTAGTTGTGGGACAAAAAAGATTATCAATTTTTGATTACCACATTACCCTCCTTCCAATAAAAATTCGGTGGAAACAGTAAAACTAAAGAAATGTACAATTGGTAGAAAAGCTAATTCATAAAATATTCTATGAGGACATTGTTCATGAATATCATATTTTGATTCAAAGTCGCAAGAAATATATGCTGGTTTAACCCTATCTATAGATATAGATGTGATCTTTCCATTTACTTCAAGTACGAAATATTTATGCATCTTTTTCAACACTGTAAAGGATCCTTCGTAAGACGGAGTAAGACAAACTCTAGCCTTACCCGCTGCTCCAAACTACCTGGTGTATACTTTATCACTCTCCTACACTGCTGCCCGCATGACCACAGGCATCGATCACGACACATTTCAGGCTACAATCTCCTTCCTGTTGCGTACAGCACACATCGTCTGGCTAATGATTTTGGTCAACCAAACATTTCAGCCATTCGATAAATTTCACGCATATGTACACATCACATTTACAGCGAGGGGAAATCACTCGAGGCGGAGTCCTGTGGCGGCTCACTCAATTATCCTCTCATTCGTTTTCCGCCACAATGAGCAGCTACATACATTGGCGACGACTTACCTTATCACCACTTCAACGTCATCACCTCACATACACTCACCATACACCATATAATAAACAGCTCTGGTGAATTGGGTTATTTTCCCCTTATAACCAATTTGCTGTACCAATCACAGCATGACAATTGACAAACAAAACGAATACGAACACAAAACAAAAATAAATTGATTTCTTCTCTTCAGTCTCGTCTCGGATTTCAAAGCAGAAACAGGTCGCTTTTTGTGTTGGCCACTTGACACATTTTTCTACATCACAATGATGTATGGTGATGACTGATGATTAAATAAATAATTGATCAGTAGTAGATAAATTATTTTTGTTAAATATGGTGTGTTCGAATTAATTATTTATTGTATACAATAACAGTTAAAGTTTTTACAACGCCACCAATTGCTACACCAGTTGCATCAGTAGTAATAATGTATTTTGCGTTTTTCTAATGGGTGAGCTAACAGTGTAGCTTATATACCTAAGTGCATTTTTGGCATTTTCAAACGCTATGCTGCATTCGTCAGTCCAAATGAATGGAGTTCTCTTAAAGATTATTAAGATAATTGTGAAGTGGAGCTAAATAATTTACTACTTTTGGTAAAACAGATGGCAATATTTTATCATTCCTATAAACTTTTGTATGTGTCGAATTGTAGTTGGTTCCGGGAAATTTCGAATAATTTTCACTCGGTCTTCTGACGGTGTAATTCCTTCAGGTGTAATTTTATATGACTTAGAAAGTTTAGAAAATTGACATTTTGATGGTTTGATATTGATTCCGTAAATGCATGTGAAGTTTATCTCCTAAATAAAAAAAATGGCGGCTAGTATTATTGAGCTAGTAAAAAATTGAGAGAAGTTCTTTAAAAATATTTTGGAAAAGGGGGAATTTACTGCTCTCTATTTACGTATCTGAAATCCAAGAGAAAATTCTAAAAGTTGGTTAATAGTTAAATTAGGCCTACATTTTATCACCTAATGAAGAAATCCCGCATGAGCAATACCCATAAATGCGTTTAATACGTCAAATTACGTCATTCGAAAATTTTGAAATCGGTTTTAGGAGAAATTTAGGATAAACATCACATCCCTTTCCGTAATCAGTTAAACGTTGAAAGAGTATGTTAAGATGTTCATAACTTGCTACTATCATCTGTATACACAACTACATCCACAAAATGTTGAAACGTCTGTGCAGCGTTTCTCAACCCATATGGCATTTTCATGATCTCAAATAGTCCAATTGGAACTGTAATGGTAGTCCTAAGGATTATCTTCTGAAGCCACCGGAATCTGATGGGTACTTAACAAATCGATCTGTAAATGTGTTATAATTTCGAGTATTATGGATATGGGGCAATGGGAAATGGTCTGGCAGTGTTATTGCATTTAGCAGCCTATAATCACCACAAGGCCTCCAGTCGTTACTGTCACCTTTCGGTACCAAGTGTAATAGGGAAGAATTACTGAAACTGGATGGTTGACACAAGACGGTTTTGTATAGTTCCGGCGCACTTTGTATTAACGCTCAATGAATTTAGCTTTCCGAATCATTACTTTTGTTTTTCGAAGAGAGATACTTGTACATTGTTGCTTGTCGTAGCCACAATTAATTTTAGTACTTTTTCTAATGGCATTCACAAAATTTTTCGACTTGTTGAGAAAGTGAAGAGGCCTTTTAACATTTCTTTCCTATCCCTCGGTTTTGTTATGTGTAAAAGGGTGTACGGTGGATCTGGCGTATCCGGGAAATTTGCCGAGGCTTGGTCGTACACCCGTATCAATCAATCAATCTTCAATCAGCAGAGCAACCGCTTACCATGTATTACATCGTGTCACACATTTAAAATGCCAAACAATTAAGAAAAGCCAAATAAATGAAGAACGCAAGAGCCAGCGCCATATTTTTGATTTAACGATTAGAATTACTATTTAGTATACATACTACGAAATTAACCTTATTGATTTTTTGCCTTATTTACAGGTTCGTCGCAATAGGCAATACGCCGAGCAAAGGTCGATGAAACCGGTTGATAGATGAGAATTTAATTGGGTAATAATTATGTAATATGAATTCGGTAAGTGGTGTGTATTTTTATTTTAGTTATACAGCTTGCACGACTATCCTATATATTTCTCAAATCAGTTCTGTCAAAGGTTTTGGAACTAATAATTAAACGGGGTGAAGCCTAACTAATTGCGCTGAAAAAACTTCATTTTACCATGGTCACGGTTTGTGTTTTGATCTAATATTATTAAATTTAAGTTTGCAACACGTTTTCTCCATTCCTAAATCAATTAATTAACATTATAAATAATATATGAATGTGTGGCGCTATTATTTTTACGCCTAATTGAACATGCACCACAACATAATTTATTGGGATGTTTTATTGGTCAGTTAATTATAAAACAAGAAGTGTCGAACGGTTTATAATGTTAAAGTTCCAATATAAATATTTTAAATTTATCTTTTATTATTTATACCTGACCACTTTAGTGGTGGGCTTGGGATGCTTAAAGTATAACACACGAACTAGAAAATTTACAAGTTCAAAACTCGGAATTATTTATTTTATGGTGGCTGCCACATTCGTAAACTACCTATATGAAAAAGCTAAATATCAACTGGAATACACATCACTGAGATCAATTCAACATATTCTTCCTGCTTCAACTGCAAGTTTTATACACCTTGTACAAACATATATTGCAACAAAATTTAAAATTTTTGTTTGTTTTATATCACCAATCATGTTGCGATATCGTTTATGTTATGGATTTAATAAGTTATCGGCATGCAACAATATATTTCGCATTGAATACAGTGATCGTTATGTTAACTCAAGTTTTAAATATTTTTTAGTATTCTTGATTAAAGAAATGATAATGCAATTGCTTTTGCTCTTAATAAATATTGGAACAATAATGAAAATGGTCACTAATTTGTCTACATTCCAAACCATAGTATATTGTAGCTTTTTCGCTATAACACCTTTTGTCACATCACAGTTTGTAGCCGCGCTGTTTAACATCAACCATTTGTATGACATAATAAATTTGGAGATTAATCAAATTTATCGGCGTGTTGAGCAAACGGAGAGGCCGGCGTTATTGTTTCAGTTTTGTGATCAGCTGGACAAATTATCGATACTACATGAAAAAGTAACAAGTGCTACAATATTTATAACAAAAAGTTATTCGATTCATTTACTTCTGCACATTTGGCTACAGTACCTGCTACTTATGCAAATTGTATTTTTCACCTTAGTACTCTTTCTAAACGAAGAGCGACGCGGTGTTTTTATCAGTATGCTTATTATGTCCGGTTTCAATGGGATCCAGTTTTATTTTTATGTGAGAATATTTCACATGACAGTGACCAAATCAAGAGAGGCTGCAAAAATTTTACACGAGACTTTAGTGAAGCGGAAGCCAAATAAATTATTTATGGATGCGGTAAGTGCGTTTTTTTTTTATTGCAGGTTTAAATCTCTTTTCGGGTTTTATTTCTCTATTGAGCTATTGTATTTAGCACTTTGTATGATTTAGTAGTTTGAAAAAGAATCGATCTCTGAAGGAAAATTTATTACACAAAAAAATTGACAATAGATTGACCTAAAAACATCGGGAAAATAGAGAAGTAAGAATTTGTGTCACGTGGGCACTGGCTATGATATTTAAGCACGAACTCAAACTTTTTTAACAACACAGGCACACAAAATAAAAAAGTTGTGACCCAGAGGGGAAACCCCACTGTTCCTACGTTTTCGAGGTCGCTGAAACCGAGTCCAATTGCCCATTTTCCCGGTACCACTCCTCTGGTGGTCGAAATGTCAATTTCAATGCAAAAATGAGATGGTTGTAAATTTCTATAATTTTTGGATCGCTGGAACCGAAAATGACAACAAAACGTAAATTTGACCCCTCCATCACCTTCTAGCACCCCCTTACTAACTCCGGGAGGGGTTGGAATTTATATTTTCTTCCTAAATCGAGATGGATGTGTATTTTTGTGTTTTACGTGCAGCTCACGATTCGGGGTGCTTCTTTAAAGTGAGTTCCCTGGCCTCTCTCCATTCGGGGTGCTTGTTTGAAGTGAGTCTCCTTGCCTCTTACTATTCGGGGTGCTTGTTTGAAGTGAGTCCCCTTGCCTTTCACTATTCGGGATGCTTGTTCAACGTGAGTCCCCTCGCCTCTCTCGATTTCGAGCGCTTACTTCTTCCTATGGTAGCGAACTCCCTTGCTTTCAAACGTCTGAGAGGTTTCCTCTTATTGGCTCGCCTCTGTTCTGGCAAGTCCGTTTTCAAATTCGAGCAGTAGTCAGCCAACATACTGACATCCCATTTACCTTGATAGCGAGGAAGTTCAGTTTCAAATTCATCAGGCAACCAAGATTCTTAAAGTTTGTTAGCAGCTTTTTAATTTTCTCTTGTAGTTCGGACTCTTTTGATTGCCTAGGAAATTTTGTACCACACTTTTAAAGCTGAGCCAAGCGTTTTTTTCTTTAACATCCATTGATTGGATGAACTCGGAGTCGAGCAGAAGCTTCTGAATTTCCGGCCCGTCGAAAATTCCTTCTTTAAGCTTAGCTTCTGATTTGTTCTGAAATTTCTTCTGTATGTAAATGAAAGTGGCTCCTTCTTTGTCTAATGATTTCACAAATTGCTTCATTAGCCCGAGCTTTATATGTAGTGGAGGAAGAAAATTTTTTCAGGTGGTACACGTGGATCGTTGAGAACATTCTCCGAGCCAGGGATTAAAGAGACTCTAGCAGGCCATTTATGGTTTTTATAATGCTTCTCGTGAACAGAAAATTGAAATTTCAACTCCTTTCTGGGGATAGTAAAGATGCGCTAGGATGTGATGGAAAGGTCGAATTTATTTTTTGTTATCATGTTTGGTTTCATCATGCCAAGAAACGTAGGAGTGCACATCCATTACATCTTTGCATGAAAATTGAAATTTCGACCCCCAAGCGGGTGGTAACGGAAAAATGGGCATTTGGAATAATTTTTTGTGGTCATATTCGGTTTCAGCGACCTCGAAAACGTAGGAATAGTGGGGTCTCCTCTCTGGGTCACGACTTTTTTTTGTGTGTACCTGTGTTACATTTAGAAATTATTCAAATAGTATTTGGTAAATTATAAATTATAATTTAATTCATTTTTATAGAAACCATTAAGACTAATGACATTTGAATTTGATTAATTATTGAATTCTGATGATTAGTTTCATAAAGTAATCGCACTGAACAAGATCAAAATCTGTTATTGTGCTCCGATTGTGGTTCTTCATACCTCTGATGATCGGTCTACCTCTAATGGTCATACCTCTTCATTCCTCTAATGAAGGTCTCTCGCTCCATAATAGTTCTGGTTATGGAATGTACTGCCCTACGTTTCATCTGAATTTGTCAGGCTGCCTGGGTTGGTCCAGCACAGTTTTTCAAGCGGAATCAATTGCTTTTACACTCTGTGTAATTGAGGCATTGAATCTCGCTGTTGCAAATAAAAATTTTGTTTTGTGTACAGACTGTGCTCAATTCTTTGGATAATCCCTTGACTGTGCCAAAATTTGTTAAGGACTGTAAATATTTTATACATCTTACATTTTAATATCATGTGGGTTCCTGCCCATGGCGGCACTGAGGGTAATGATATTGCTGATTCTCTAGCAAAAGCTGGGGCTGGGTTTAAATTTATCGATCCCGAACCGGTTGCTTCCTTACCATTTAATAAGTTAAGAAGTCGATTAAAAATCTGCGCTATAAGTGAATTAAAACAGCAGTGGCTTACTACTTGTAGCTGCCGTATTGCGAAACTTTTTATTAGTGGACCTATCTTGAGGGCACTAGGATTGCTTTATCTCTTAGCAAGAAACAGTTGAGAGTCTTGATCGCAACTCTTACTGGTCACAGCCATTTTAAAGTATACCTTCAGTGCCTGGGGCAATCTCAGGATGCTGTATACGAGGATTGTCTTGAAGACGATGATGATTGCATTCACTTCACGTGCAGTTGTCCTGCTTTCAACGGAAATAAGTTGCAATTATTTGACTCTAGGTCTATTGCTGAAGATCAGCTCGATTTAGGCTAGAATCACTGGTTTGCTCTATGGGCCCTTTGTGGCATTGAGTGCGGAACCTCGGTTGGTTCCAATCAATTTTTAATAATAATAATACACAATATAATAATGTCCTGAAAGAAAACATTAATATTGGTAGGTTTTTGCCTAGTCAATAAAGGTTCGCATCATTGGATTGTGAATAAAACAAACCACTTTAATTAATCACAAACGAATTTATTTATTGAGCACAAAAAATAATACAACACAAATTTATTAACAAAAATTCACAAAATCAATTATTATAATTTTCGCACAATTTAACTGTTCACTTATGATTTCAATATCGCACCAATTCACTTTTTAAACTTTACACTATCGCTTTCCAAATACCAATGATCTAATTCCATCAGAATAACTTATTCTATTCTACCATAGGTGTCACCGTAACAATAATATTACAGCCATGATGATGCACAAAATAAGCGTTTATAAAAATTACAATTTGATAAGGATTTTAAAACTATATTCATATCATTACAATAGAGCTGGTCCCAAGTCCCAATGAAGGATAAACAAATACATAGATTTGATCGGCTGCTCCGATTCCTCTACAGAATTATAAGGACCTTATATCGTTTGTAATCAAAAATAAACCAAAGTATTAAAAAGGATTTTACAGAAACAAATTCCTTTAGATAGCTTTGAAAATTACAAAACTAAGTTCCTACTTTCTGTTTAACAGCTTCCTTTATTTAGTAAGAGAATTAAATCTTGTCCCGCGAATTTTGGGGACCCGTAAATTTCGTGTTTTATTAGTGGGGTCGCCATCTTTTTTTCAGAACCACCTTTTATTTTTTCGAAGACAGGCTACTAACGTACGACAATGCATCACTGGATGTTTCCAGATTTCCTCATTGTTTTGGAACATCTGAATTCCTGGAATTTTTCTTTTTTAAACCTTGCTTAATTTCTGTCCATAAGTTTTTTGGATTGGGTTAAGTTTAGGGCTTTGCAGGGGCCAGTCTAAAACTTCTATTTTTTGATCCAGAAGCCTATGATTTGCGCAATTGCTGTTTGGGCCACTTTTGATTTTATTTTGAACTTTAGATTTGTATAAGTTGAACGTCAGGTCATAGTTGGCAATTGAACTTGTTCTTGATTTTGATAAAGTTAATTTTGTTATCATCAGCCTTAGTGCTTCTGATAAATTTATAAGATGCCGCCAGACAGTTACTGGTAAGTGCTGTTCCAAGCCTTTAAATATACCTTATCTTAGAAAATATCAAAAATTAGTATTTGTATTGTCTCCCAGTTAAAACTGATTAAGAAATTGAATAGAAAAGAAAAATTCGGTTTTTTTCGGTTTCGCCTCGGGCTACAAACTTCCATTTTGAAAAGCAAAAAAAGATACTTATCGCCACTTGTTACGCAAATAACAGGTATTTTCCAAATTGTTAGTTTTCATAATTTTAATTAATTCGACCTAATCGCAGCGCAGAATGAGCAAAACAAAATATTTTTATTCAAATATTATTTTAACGTTCTGCAAGTGCTGCACCTATATTTAATTTTCTCTGTAATTAGAATAACTAATGATGATGACTGTCAGCCATCATATCTCATAATTTATTCACATTAAGTAATTTAGTAAAGTGATTAGCTACAAATTCAAAGTTCAATAAATTTCTTGTATCGCCAAACTTTCACTATGTATAAAAATGTTTAAACTCCGTTACTTACATTACACGTACATCGTTATCTATTTGTATTGCATTGTAAAGATTTTGGGTCTTGGATGTTTCGTTTACGACCAACATAAGAAAAGGTTTCGACTATCAAAACTATCAACTATTCAAAGTTTAACTTCGGGATGCTTAATTATGTACATCACAGTAATATCACGAATTAAAGTGCATGCAAATGCTGATGACATCGCATATGATATGTTCCCGAAGGCGATTGTATATTCTTTGTATATACTTCAAGATCTATTAACTGCTTACCTAATGTAGTCATTTGTTATTCTGGACCGATAGCATTTCGGCATGCATTTGTTGCCTTATACAATAAAACGATTAAATGTTGTCGATTAATTTTGGGTGAATATGGTGATAAATATTTAGCTATAAGCTATAAATATTTTGCTGTATTCGTATTCAAGGAGATTATACTTCAAGTGCTGTTCTTTGTCGCGAATATTTTTGTTATGAAATCTGCCGTCTATGACCGCGTTACAATGTGGGAAATTGTTGGCATTGCGTATTATTTAACTTTAACCAAATTTATAACATCGTGCTTTACGTTCGGCCTAATGATTTGCATTCATTTCTTTGATATACTCAACAATGAATTAGAAATAATACTAGCTGATGTTTTAGATCCGGAAGCCCTCAAAATACAGAAAATTCAACGCATCTGTGATCGATTGGAAAAATGTATAGAACATTATAAAACGGTGGTAAGAATGACCGGATTGTGGCGAAATGTTTATCAACTACATTTTCTATTTCAAATTGGTGTACTATTTGTCGATACGATATTGTCGCTATACGTATTTTTTTTTCTTTTGACATTCGATTCTTCAGCGCATAACACAAAAGCGCTTATTGCATTTACTCTAGTTTTAAACGCGTCCCAAATATTCTTTTATGTGAAAATAATCACACTGCTGGAGGAGAAGGCTAATGCCTACGGAGAAATTCTACATCGGATGCAGATTTTGAAGGTGAGAAATCATCCCTTTCGGATTATGGTAAGTTCCTTTATAGATATAATATGTATGTACATATATTGTATTTTCTGGTTTTAGAAGCTTTGGTGAAAATGCTAAAATATTAGTTTACCTTATTAACTAGACATTTGTGGTGGATTCTTATTTGTCTTTGAGGTTGTTTCTTGTTTGGCCATTGACAGGCAACCGTAATGATGGTTACGCAGAACTGTGTAGGCCGTGATATCAGGAAAGCTTTCGTATTATCTAAGTAATTATCGTACAGACGTAATTTTCATTGTAAATATTCAATTTTTAAGAACAAGGAACCAAGGTTCAGCAAAGCCTTAAGCTGTCTATGGAACTTCTCCACTAATCCATTCGATTACGTATGGTATTGTTACGTTTTTACCTTGCCAATCAAGGTTCGTATCACTGGATTGTGAATAAAACACAACACTTCAATTTATCACAAACGATTTTATTTATTAGGTAACACCAAAAATTAACACAACACAATTTATTAACAAAAATTCACAAAATCACTTATTATATGATACTTTTCGCACAATTTTACTGTTCACTTATAACTTTTATTTCGCACTAAAACATTTTTTAAATCACTTTTTAATTTCCTTTTTAATCTTCACTTTATCGCTTACCAAAAATTTAATGTTCTAATTCGAATTCGTTCGCTCCTTATGTACTAAAATCAAAACTTCTCGAAATCATGAAAGTTCCGGTAAGAACAGTTTAGAATCATTTAGAACAGTTTTTAGTACTGTACTAAATTCCATTTTTGTACAGTAACACTTTGTGCTATCAATTAACTTATTCTATTCTATCGTAGGTATCACCGTAACACTACTCCCCATCTAACCCTGTTCGTCCCAAACGGGAGGAGCCAAATCACCTCCTCTGTATAGGGCCAGCCTTTCTAAATGCACCACCTTTGGTTTACCAAGTTGTGATGACAGTGTAAGGGCTTTCTCATGCTGCTTGCAGCTTCGGTGATAATCCCTTCTTGCGTTGTGGGTTGTGAAGCCATACCAATTGCCCTTCCTGGAAGCCTTGGTTATTTGCTCGTTTGCCATATAGAGCTTTCATCCGGTCACTTGACACCCGTATTTTCCCTCGTACAAATTCATGAATCTCATTAAGTTCTTCTTTCATCCGGTCTACGTAATCCTGTCCAAACTTTAAATCTCCAGGTAATTTGGGCTTTGATTTCCTCTCCTTGTTGTTTCATTTCTTGGTTTGACTGGTTTATTATCTCCAACTGTCGCTCAGTTTGTTGTTGAATGTCAAACTTTTGCTTCTTCAATTGTTGCTCCATCGTTTCGTTTGACTGCTCAATTTTCTTCATGTGTCACTTGTTTTGCTGTTTTATTTCACCCATTTGTCCCATCATTTGGTTCATAGCAGTCATTAACTGCAACAAATCGAAACTTCCAGATAGTACTTGTGCTGCTTCAACCAATTCTTGAGTTTCTTCTGTCTTTCCTACGGTTGCCGCATATACGTTACTTCCACGCCAAAATCATGATGGTCATTTTCAAGTTCCTTCTTTAATTCTGGAACTCTTAATTCGGAGAGAACACATATAACTTTTATTTCGCACTAAATCAATTTTTAATCTTCACTTTGCATACAGCTTACCAAAAACTAATGTTCCAATTCGAATTGGTTCACTCCTTATATACGCAAACCAAAACTTCTCGAAATTTCATAATTGTTCCGGTAAGAATAGTCTAGACACATTTAGGACGGTTTTATCATGGAAAATTCGATTTGTGCTATTAATAACTTATTCTATTCTTTCCTATGTGTCACTGTAATACTATATTCATTACAATAGAGCTGGTCCCAAGTTAAAATGAAGGATTTGATCCTTAAATATATATAATGTAAATACATAGATTTGATCGGCTGCTCCCAGAATTATAGAACCACCTTTTATTTTTTGGAAGACGCTACTAATGCACGACAATGCGTCACTGGATGTTTTTCAGATTTTCTCACTATTTTGGAACAGCTCGTCTGAATCGTTGCTTAATTTCTGCCCATAAGTTTTCTGGATTGGGTTAAGGTCAGGGCTTTGCGGTGGCTAGTCTAAAATTTTTATTTTTTTGATCCATGACCAATGATTTGCGCAATTGTTGTTTTGCGAAATTTTTCTTTCGTTTTAAGTTCTGTTTAGAAACAATTGGCTCTCGTGCACATTCGGTGAAATATTTATCAGCCCTAAATGGACAATTCCTTTCAGCAATTCAGCTGGTTTCGTACTGAGTTTGAAGTTAGTTTTATAAACCTGTTTAAGTTAAATTTCTTCAGCAATATCATTATTAATTTCTTTTTCGTATTTTTTTGGAATAATCTAACCGATAGTACAATGACATCTTCGAACTGATTACATAAGGAGTTAATGGATTGAAATCGACGCGTTAGTCCATCTATTATTGAATCTGCCATCTTGTTAAATATTTTGTGAAAGTGTGATTCAACAGCTGCTTAACACTTTAAATGTTGATTTTCTGCAAATTCAAAAGTGAACCTAAGCAAACTTTCAAATTTTGATAAATATTTTAGAAAAGATCGAATTTGAATTTGCGCTTCTGCCGAAAAACTATTCAATTCAAATTCATTTACATCTGATATTAATGATTTCATGTGCAATGCTACTGGTTTAACAGCGTCTACCTGTGCAGACTATCGGATTTTCGATATATTGTGTAACGAGACTTATCGAATATTTATTGCAGTTTGCTCTTTGTTAGATGAATCTGGCGTAGCATCGGCAATAATTGTATAATATTTGTTTTTTTTTGATTTCTTCGATGATTTTATTTTGAACAAACGAACCACAGATTTTGATAAACTCGTTTTGAATTCTATTTGAAAGGTAAAGAACTTGATGCTACGATTTTAATAAAATATCTTCATACTGATTGATTACAATAGACTAGACATATATCGACAAATTCATTGGAACCCTACCTTAGAATATTTTTTAGTTGTTGTTGTTGTTGTTGTTGTTATTTTCCTTTGTTCAGGTCGACTAGCACTTATAGCTGTATATGACCTATTTTTGTTTTTATATAAAACGGTTAGTCCAAACTTCTAGAAAGAAGTATGGATGTCCCGAGTCTAATTATTTACTTTCACTGAATCGCACTTTGTGATACCACCGACCAGCACGGATATATGGGCCTTAGACATTAAAAATGCAGTACCCAGTACCACTATCTATTTTATTAAGCTGATTATTGTGATACCCTCGCTTTTGTACACGATATAACGGGCCTTTTACGATAATGCGCAGTACCCGGGACCACCAGCTTAATAAAGATGTTAACACTACGAGATCTATATTGCGACTGATTTTTTAGTTGCTTATATTTAATATTAAATCACAATGCAAATAAAACAAAAATTGCATTTTTTCGATTTGACGTTTAAAATTAGTTGGTTAAAGTTTACATGTAGTTAATTTTATTCCATTTTTTTTCGCGAGAGAGGCGCTTGCCTAACTTTTATAATATTCATATGCAGTTAATTTTATTATTTTTTCAACGCGATAGAGGCACTAATTTTGTTTTTATAAATGCTACTTTTGATTGTTAATTTTTGTTACTTGAGAAAAGTTTAAAAGACAGAGGTCATTATAATGGTGAGGCCCGAAGATTTTGCCCCCTGCCCCTCTCTGATATGGCTTGTCTATACCTAGATAATAGGTAGGTTGATTAGAAAAATGATGCAAACAATTTGCTATTTCTTTTGGGAATTTTCTAAATAATTTGTTGGCGAGTAGCCTTTTGTTTATCTTACCAGACTGGTATTTGTATTTTCAGGGTCACAATATTTCACCACTCAGTAAATATTGATTAAGAAATTACTTAAAAAAAATAAAATTATGCCTAGTTCTGTTTGCTAAGTGATAGTTGCATGAATGATTAATCTTAGAGATATTGAAGCTAATTTCTTATAGTGAAGAAAATGTTATGCAAATCTTAAACGTGCGATATTTTCTTTTTCGGTTTCGCCTCGAACTACAAACTTCCATTTTGAAAAGCAAAATGATACTTACCGCCACTTGGTTCCCAAATAACAGCTATTTTACAAATTGTTAGTTTTAACGATCAAAACAAAATATTTTTATACAAATATTATTTTGACGTTTTGCAAGTGCTGTATATTTAATTTTATCTGTAATTAGAATAATTCATTAGTAACAATTTATCAGATTTCGACTGTCAGCCATCATATCTCATAATTTATTCACATTAAGTAATTTGGTAAAATGATTAACAAATTCAAAATTCAATACATTCAGTACCGCCAAACCTTTCACTATGTGTAAAAATGTTTAAACTCCGTTACTTACATTACACGTACATCATTATCTATTTGTATTGCATTGTAAAGATTTTGGGTCTTGGATGTTTCATGTACGACCAACATAAGGAAAGGTTTCGAGTATCAAAACTATCAATTATTCAAAGTTTAACCTCGGGATGCTTAATTATGTACATCACAGTAATATCACGAATTAATCTGCATGGAAATACTGATGACATCGCATTTTATATGTTACCGGAGGCGATTATATTTTCTTTGTTTATACTTCAAGATCTATTAACCGCTTACCTAAATGTAGTCGTTTGTTATTCCGTACCGATAGTATTTCGGCATGCATTTGTTGCTTTATACAATAAAACGATTAAATGTTGTCGATTAATTTTACGTGAATATGGTGATAAATATTTAGCTATAAGCTATAAATATTTTGCTGTATTCGTATTCAAGGAGATTATACTTCAAGTGCTGTTCTTTGTCGCGAATATTTTTGTTATGAAATCGGCCGTTTTTGACCGCGTTACCATGTGGGAAATTGTTGGCATTGCGTATTATTTAACTTTAACCAAATTTATAACATCGTGCTTTACATTCGGTCTAATGATTTGCATTCATTTCTTTGATATACTCAACAATGAATTGGAGATAATACTAGATGATGTTTTGGATCCGGAAGCAATCAAAATACAGAAAATTCAACGCATCTGTGATCGATTGGAAAAATGTATAGAACATTATAAAACGGTGGTAAGAATGACCGGATTGTGGCGAGATTGTTATCAACTACATTTTCTATTTCAAATTGGTGTACTATTTGTCGATATGATATCGTCGCTATACATATTTATTTTTCTTTTAACATTCGATTCTTCGGCGCATAATACAAAAGCGCTTGTTGCGTTTACTTTAGTGTTACACGCGTCCCAAATATTCTTTTATGTGAAAATAATCACAATGCTGGAGGAGAAGGCTAATGCCTCCGGAAAAATTCTACATCGGATGCAGATTTTGAAGGTGGGAAATCAGCCATTTCGGATTATGGTAAGTTCCTTAGGTACAATATATTGTATTTTCTGATTTTAGAAGCTTTGGTGAAAATGCTAAAATATTAGTTTACCTTATTTAGTAGACCTCTAGGCCCTTGTTTGCCTTTGCTATGGTGAAGAAAGGGCCAAGGTTCAGCAAAGCCTTAAGCTGTCTATGGAACCTCTCTACTAATCCATTCAATTACGTATGGTATTAATTTGTTCGTATTTTATGTGACCCGAGAACTTTTGTCAATTTCTGAAAAATTCAAACTGATTAGCCTGATCAGATACAATATAATTTCTAATTTCGAGTTCCTAACTCTGAAAGGTGCTAAATACTGGTTGAGAAATGCTAGAATCGCCGTAAGGCTATAGGCAAGCTTTGGACTCGTAACACATTTTCTGGTTGCCTATTGTAATTGAAGTTCAATGGATTTCTCTACATCTAACCCAACGAAATGAATATAATAATTCGTTGTAGTTCGTAAAAGAGTGTCTTACATTTTCCGACTCGTTTATGTGTCGAATATCTGTCGAAAATTGAACTGAGAAATCTAAGTGGTGTACTTGACACGGATTCTCCCGGATTTTTATGAAACGGCTAGTGACTACCGATCAAACTTTAGATATTTTGACTGAGAAAATTTTATTTTTTTAGTAACTACTCTAAAAATGCATTTATAGATGCTTTTATATTAACTCCGTACTCCAAAAGTTGTTTAAACAAAGTTCGCAAATGCTCATTATATTCCTCGCTTGATCTGCACTTTCCACCAAAATATCGTCCCGATAAATAAACATGAAATATCACATTCCTCACTTCATTCATAAACCGTTGGAAGGTTTGATCCATATTACGTAAACCGTATGGTATCTATACGTATCTATAAACTCAGACAGTTCAAACCAGAAAGCTGTTGGGTGTTTTACATATATACATCTTCTAGCGTCATAAGAATTTGGTGGTAACCTCTTATGAAGACTACTTTCAAAAATATCGTTTATCCTTCAAATTGGAAGTCGTGTTTTAGAGGTATAAAATAGCGTTCTCATATGGTCCTGCATTCAACCGCCGGTTATTCCGTCAAGATCACCACGTCATGACCTCGAAAACCTTCTGTGACTTTTGCCTCACTATTGAAAATGGTATACTAAATTGCCGTTGTGTGAGGTAAAATGTAGTGCCACATGTAAAACGAAGCCGTTCAAATTTTATTTTACATTTTTTGTGTGCGTCCTTTCTTACGTTCGCTCGGTTGGCATTGGTACTTGATACATGACGTATTTCGTTTTAATAGACAGTGTTACTTATACTCGTGTAGTTTCTATATTTCTATTGCACAATTGACAAGGAAACTTTTATGGCCAGATTTAGCATTTTGCGCCCTCTCCGTATTTAGTTTTTATTTGCATACATCTTTATTCACCCTATATACAACAAAATTTTAAATTAAGTTAAGAACGTTACGTACGAGGGAAGAGTGAATGTCAGCTACTTATTATATTTAAAAAAATACGATTTGTCGCAAAATATGCTTCGTTCGTTGTGAACCACCATGTCATTTTTCACGTCCGAAAATAGGAAACTTCTTGCTAGGGGAAGGAAAGGGGTCAAACCTTTGGTGAATATGACGAATGAGACAGCACATCATAGCGTAATTCGACCAGTTTGGTGGTGGGGATTACGGACGAGTAAGCAGGGTATATTGTCATTTTGGAAGAGCATTTTTTCTTGCTGAAAAGTCTATATAGGATGTGTAGAATAATGCGACGACCCAATTATTCCAATAATTAATAAACACCGGGATAATTATAGCTTTTTTCTTTATTACACATAATTCACTCTTTTTTTACATGTGCGACTTACTTTTTAGGTTACTAATACTACTGTGAACATCGCACGGATGAACACCCAATAAACATAGTGCAAATAGCTCCCAACGAACAAGGCCATAAATGCCCTAATAGCACATTCCTCATTTTAAGTTTTTGTTTTGTTTTATTTATTAACATAATCAGACATCCAGACGGGATGTCGAGATGATCTTAATGATTTTCTAATATCTATCTGAATTTCGGAATTAACATTTTAATTTTCATTTGATTGAACATTTCTTACATTATCATTTTGATTTTGATAATTTTCAATACTCGAAGTTGCTGTGGGATGGATTAATATATTCTGTTTCGTTAAACAGATTGGATTGCTTATACCGCGAATGAATCAAATGCCTTCTATTTCTCCTAAAATTACCCTAATTAGTTTCAATAAGATAAGTTCGAGCTTCCGACAACTGTTTCAATATCGTACCATAAATTCTCAAATCTACAATCCAAACAGCATCCCCTTTTTTGAGTTTTGGTAAATCCTTAACCCTCTTAACCTATGACGTTTATTATAATTAGTTTCTAACTTTGAATTTAACTTATTTTCAATCGTAACCACTTCTCTGCGGGTCACTACCAGTAAATTAGGATTTGTGAAAGGAGTAGTCCGATAATTCAAAGGCGCCATATCTATGTCCCCATTCAGTTTTATGAGTCGTTTAGCTGTCTTCACAGCTGCTTCTACAGCCCCATTTGACTGGCTGATGTAATAAGGACTAAACGTCTCATGGATAAAATTGTAGTTTGAAGCAAATTCTTTGAATTTCACTTTAAATTGAGGACCGTTGTCGCTAAGAAATTTATCACAACTTCCGTAACGAGAAAACATCTTCGGTGAAAGAAGACTGTAAAGGAAAAGTTTCAAAAAACGCGAAAAGTAGTCGAGTATTATGACATACCAATGTTTATGTATAAATAAATCAACTGCGACTCTTTGCATTGGCCTAGTCGGAAATTCTTCCCTAAATAAAGGTTCCCTAATATTGATTCGTTCCTCAACACAATTAGGGCAGTTCCTAATCAAGTTCTCTAATTGAGTGATTAAACCAATCCACTATCCACCATACTGACAACTGTGCTCGTCTCCGACACTTTGTGATTCCCTAAGTCAATTACTTGTTTTTGAAAAGGTGCTGGAATTATAATGATGTCAAACAAAAATAATTAATCGGAGCCTTTAGAAAAACATATTAAATATTTTTGCCTTGCGAAAAGAAGTAAAAAATTATTGGTGAAAATAAAGAAATTTAAATTGTTAAACCTAAATTATAATACTAACAACAACAAATTGTGTTCACGAACGTATAATATAAAACCAATAAAATCGTGTGAAGTAATAAATATAAGAGTGAGTGTTTGATTGAGGGTCTGTGGGAACCCATCCGCACGGGATAACTCGAACGACACACAATAAAGTATTTGCACCAATGGTTTGTGATCTGTTTCAAGCGTGATATAAATTCCTGTGATGCAGGCGAACATATTTCCAGCCGCCCATGTTAACCCGAATGCTTCTCATTCTATTTGGGCATAAGGACTTTTCGTTTGGGTCATTGTTCTAGAAATATTGTACGCTACGATTTCACGATCACCGGATTTATCGACTTGAATGAAACAACTTCCTATTACATAAGATGACGCATCCGCATTCGTCCGCATTTGATGACGTATCCGCATTGATAAGTTGTATTATTAAAAAACCTGAGAAGTTGAGATTTATTTTCTAGAACGGGAAAACCCTTGATAGCCTCTACTCGATCTGGATCAATTGAAATTTTTTTTTTCTGATAGAACGTATTCTAACCATTTGACTTGTTGGACACCAAACACGGATTTTGATTGATTTATTGTTATGCCTTCATCACTTAAACGTTTAAGAACCATATGAAAAATTTTATCATGTTCTTCCTTTGTATGGCCATAAATGAGAAGATCGTCAATGTGTGATGTAGTATTCTCAATATCTCGGAGTACCTGTGCATATTTGGAAACGAAATACTCCGGTGCACAAGAAATTCCAAATGGTAAACGAGTAAATATATATCTACCAAATGGTGTAATGAAGCAAGTTAATAAGCGACTTTGTTTGTCAAGCTTAATCTGATAAAATCCTTTATTGACATCGATTTTCGAAAAATATCTCGCTCCCGTTAAATTGGCTAATGTCGCTTCGATCCGTGGTGGCTAATGTCGCTTCGATCCGTGGTATCAGATAATATGGTCTTCCCACTGATTCATTCAACTTAGTATAGTCAACACATAAACTTATTTCCTTATCATATTTAGGTACTACAACGATAGGTGACACCTAATCTGTCACACCATGCATTGGTTGAAGAATTGGGTTGAAAGACACCTCGCATTTAAATAGTCTCATTTTCCCAGTTGAAAATGGTTGGATATTGCTTCGTAAGAGTTTTGCTGAGATGAACACCTCGTGCTCTTGATTTCTACAGAGCTAGGTGGTGGTTGCAAAACTTTAAGTAACTTGATTGCTTCCAGTCCTTATAGTAGAATTCTTAAGTTTTTTATTACGTAAACTAACCATTTTGCCGATAAATTGTTATACGATAGAGTTAAATTCAAAGAACCTAAAACCTCCAGAGAAAATCTATCAGGACCACTTGCCATTGAATTTGTGTTTAACTGTTCAAAAAAATTGTTAGGTACTAAGTGCTCCCGAAGGGAAACATTACTTTCACTCGTATCAATATGAAATGTTGCTGTAGCCGGAAATTCTTGAGTATGATAGTCCACCTGCCAATCTTCAGTCTCAGAAGGACGACATAGAATATGACCTATGAAAGAATCTTTATAATTTGTCTCTACTTGACATTTATTCTCACTGTACCTGTATAATTCCTAAAATTCCTATTAGTAACATTCACTGACTTACTTGAATTCCTATAATGACCCTTAACCCCGCAATTATGACAAATCGCATTCTTGGCTGGACACACGTCTTGGATGTGATACGGCTGATGGCAGAAGAAACTTACCTTTTTTAAATTCTTCGTTTGTCGCCGCTTTTGTTGTTGAATATGTAGCAGTTGTTGCGGCTGACGCTGTGACTGATGCTGTCGACGATCACCTACACCGCTCATATAATTTATCGGGGCCTCTTTTTTCCTAATTATATGATTCTCAATTTACTGTCTTTCTGACTGTCTGACCAACTCGATTGCGGATTGTAATGTTAAATCCGATTTTAATTGCATTGCCTTGCTGGCGCGAATGTACGTAATGCCCACAACAATCCTATCGCGTATTATTTCCTCTTACAGCGGTCCAAATTGGCATCTTTCCGCGATTGTGTGCAAATCCGTGATATTATGTATCGATTGGTTCTCCCGGGTTTTGTTTTCGCGTGTTAAACTTGTGCCGCTCGAATATTACGTTTCTGAAAGCCTCCAATGCCGTTTTAAGTGTTTTAGGTGTTTGTTTCATTTGAAGCAATATTGATTCTCCTTTTTGTTCCATAACATAAGGTAAAATGTCAATTTGTTCCGCATCCGTTTTTTCATTTAATTCTCTACAGACATATCGCTCAAAGCGCTTATACCACACACTCACGATTCGGGATCATCAAAATTAAATTGATCTGGAACTGGTATATTAGCCATTGTTTCTTAAGTGTTTTTAAAAAAATTTAAAAATGGGTGTAATAACCTTATAAATATGACAAACGGAAATGACGTACTTAGTTTTAATATACAAAACTGCTTATATTTGTCGTATTTCCATGAGAAAAATGAATTCAAATTATTTTTGAATTATTTTTTCTCATGGAAACAAGTCACGAATTATTTTTTCGAATTGAAATAAAACAACAAGTAGAAAGACCAAGTTGGCGTCTGGTGTCGGGTGGTATAACTAAAATTAGGAATGATTTAAATAATTCAAACTTTTGGTTTGAATTATTTAATTCGTATCGCGAGCAATTGTTGTTGTAAAATTCTCATGGAAATACGACTATTATCTTACAATCTCTACATTGTTAGTGCACTATGGTCTGGAGTCTTGGAAAACACAAAATTTAATACACAGTTTTTTTACCCGGTTTTTTTTACACGGTGTTTGAAATTTTTTTACTCGGATTAATTGGTTTTATATAAGTATATTTAGGGTCAGGGTAATAAGTTTGCAATTCAGTCACTATAGCCTGATGAGATCACTAAAAAATGATTAATTTTTCGTAATCCCATATCGAAACAGAATTTCAGAACTCTTTTAACAATTTCTTCTCTTCGTATTAATTAATTTATTGATTTCATTCATGAATTTACAGTTTTTTGTTCAGTTCAACTAGATTTCGATTTAGATTCAATTTTTCGGGAACCAACTAATTCGTTAATCGTGGGATTGGTGCATTGATACATAAATGTAACCGCTTTCAAATCTTATTATTTTGGCTGGATGAAACATGAATATTTACATTTTAAACTTTAGGGTATTCCGGATAATTTCACCACTTTGTGTATAAATTTAGTTTTTCATGAAATCATGATTATATTTGAGTTATCGATTGCATCTAAAATTCTACAGTCACCAAATAAATTAATCATAATCCATAATTAATTAAAATGTTCTTAAGGTAGCTTGAGGCATAATATAACATATTATAAATCATTTTATCAATCGAAATGAAGCAATTTAAATACAATTATTTCGTTTACATATTTTATTATCTGTACGGGTTAGTTAAAATTTTCGGGCTCGGTTGTTATTCGTATGATATGCAAAAATGTAAATTCAAGTGTTCGAATATTTCTGTGGCATATACATTTATCACAGGAGCTTGTATTTTGTGCGTAACAATTTGGGCTAAAATTGTATTTCATAATTTGACGAAATTTTTTGAAGATCAATCATTACCACGGTGTATTCTTGTCACTCTGTATATATTTCAAGATTATGTATCTGCCTACCTAAATGTGATCATCTGTTTTACACTACCAATTATTTTACGCCTCCGGATGGTTCGAAATTTTAATAAAACATTGAAATGTGCTCGATCAATGTGGAACGAATTTGGTGATAAGCATGTTAATTTGTCGATTAAATATTTCTTAGTTTTCTTGATTAAAGAAATTTTTCTACACTGGCTCTTTTTCATAAACAAGCTGAATATGTTGTCGGTTACACTCCAAATTTTGTCGAAATTCCAGGTTACGGCACTTTCATACTATTTAACACTAACCCAATTTATAACTTCCCATTATGTCTTTTGTATTTTACTTTTTATCCATTTCTACGATATTATCAATAAAGAACTGAAATTAGTCTGCCAAATGGTAACAACGTCAGTCGAAAAAATACATTTGCCACAAATACAAATTGATCGAATAAAAAAATTAATGAAGCTCCATAAAAAAGTGACAAATGTGGCAACTCTAGTAACACGAACATATTCATATCATTTCCTTTTTCATATTGGAATGTTATTTATCAATCAGATGATTTCATCTTTTTTTATTGTGTTGTTCATTCGAAATGATTTCAAATATCAAGTTCCATTAAATATGTTGCCAAGTACTTTGACGTTGAATGTGCTACAAACGTATTTTTATGTAAAATTGGCGACAATTGCTGTGCAAAAATATAAAGAGGCGGGACTTATACTAAATCGAATTGTGCTCGCTGATATTGATGATTGTTACAATATTCGTGAAATGGTAAGTGAATCAAATTTAGTTTAACTGTTATCTAAATAACTCATAAAAATGTCTTCCGAATCAGAGAAACTAATTTCGTTGAGTTAAATTGAATGGATGACTTAGTGCGTTTATAAAATTAATCGTTAATCATTTTAATATAATACACACCTTTTTGTAATGTTATGAAGTTATTAACGTTAACAGAAAAGGGGCGTTGTTGTGGCAGTTGATACGTCTCTTCTTGATTGGTTTCAATTTCGTAAATAATATTTTTTCAAATAGTATTGAAGCTTATTGGACGAAATGATCACTGATATCTTCCATTTTAGAGGAATATAACCGAACCGCATTTTTCGGGCTTATGTAATTTTTAATCGAATTCCTAACTAACTTTCTTCCAATCCTTTAAAAGTTTGAAGGACTCATCCATTTGCTCGGGTAGTACGAAATTATTTATTTCCTCGTGTGGTAAGAATACTGTGGTTAGATAAGTAACAAAAGCATTATTTTTTTCTTCACTCCTTCTCGCCCAATCGTCAGTTCGACGTCTAGTCGGTGGATTCGAGTATGTTGGTCGTTTTGAATTTTTTGTTGCCTTTCACGGACGGTGATTTTGTTTGTTGCCATTGACAGCAAATTTTTCTTTCTTTGAGTTTATTATTTTTTTCTGAACTACTTATGGTTTAGCCTTTCCAGCTTATAACGCCACGATAGCAATTATCTGATGTCGTTTGTGTGATAAGACAAAATTCAGTAGACAATTTTGTTCGACTATTGTCCTTAGACCGTCGGTGCTCAGCTCACTGTCACTTTTACCGGTAAGTGATCAGAAGACAGATCAGAGTAAACGGTTTTCTTCACATTGTTCGTGGAATGTTTTTAGTTACACAGAAGTCATTTAAATCAGAAACTTTCTTTAGATTCGTGGGCCAGTAAGTTGGGATAAATAATCCAGAAACTGCTCCTCAGTAGTTAAACTATGAGAGTTCTAACGGAAAAACACATGTAAGCTTATATGGAGGTACCAAAATGCAAAAGCCACCATCTTGGATTTTTGGCCAGTTCGCAATATGAATTTAAATACAATTCTTTATTATAGTATATAAGAGAAAGTATATCTGGGTATCCGATTTGTATCTAGATACTAATGTGAAGGTCGTTCGCAACAATTTATAAAAATTTAGTCTGAGAATTGTTATAGTGTGCAGATCTAATTTTACAATTTTGTATTCATATTCTTTACATAAGAATAAATGTGATATATTTATACACAGAATTGTTCTTTTATCGTACAACTACAAATGAATTACACTAAAATGAACTTTATACTGAATGAGACATCTAAAATCTGACGTGTGGTGTTGAAATAATTATGACTATGATCATGAGTCATCTAAACCCTTGAACATAGGAATATCCTTTATTCTCATCCTTTAACTTTTACTTTTAAACATTTTAAATCTTAAACTTATAACTTTAACTTTTTTAACTTAAAGTTTTTAACTCTAACTTTAACTTTTAAAGTTTAACTTTAACTATTTAACTTCTGCTTTTTAACATTAACGTTTTGACTTTAACAGTTGAACTTAATCTGTTCAACTTTAACTTTTCAACTTTAACTTTTTCACTTTAACTTTTTAACAAGCTTTTAAACCTTAACTTTTTTAACTTAACTTTTTATCTTCTCGACTTTAACTTTTCACCTTTAACTTTTTATCATTAACTTTTTAACTTTAACTTTTTAACTTAACTTTTTAATTTAAACTTTTTAATTTTAACTTTTTAATTTTTTTTTTTTAACTTTAACTTTAGCTTTTAAACATTTTAAATCTTAAACTTCTAACTTTAACTTTAAGTTTTTAATTCTAACTTTAACTTTTTAACTTTAACTTTTAAAGTTTAACTTAAGCTTTTTAACCTTTAATTTTTAACTTAACATTTTTAACTTTTAAGTTTTAACAAATTTTTGAACTTTAACGTTTCAACTTAACTTTTTATCTTTTCGACTTTAACTTTTCACCATCAACTTTTTTAACTTTTTAACAGACTTTCTAATTTTAACTTTTTGATTTAACTTTTTAACTTTAACTTTTAAATGTTAAATTTAAAATTTTTTAATTTGTAACTTTAACTTCTAAACTTTTTAAATTTTTTAACTTTTTTAATTTTTTAATTTGTAACTTTTAAACTTTAACGTCTTAACTTTAACTTTTTAATAAACTTTTAAACTTTAACATTTTTTTAAACTTAACTTTTAATCTTTTCGACTTTAACTTTTCAACTTTAACTTTTTAACAAACTTTTGAACTTTAACTTTTTACTTAACATTTTAACTTTAACTTTTCAACTTTAACTTCAACATTTTAAATCTTAAACTTCCAACTTTAACTTTTTTAACTTTAACTTTTAAACTCGAACTTTAACTTTTAAACTATAACTTTAACTTTTTAACTTTAACTTCTAAACTGTAAATTTTTAACTATGTATAACATTTTTAACTTTAACTTTTTAACTTAACTTTTTTAACTTTATTTTTTTAATTTTAAGTTTTTACATTTTTTAATTTTTTTAACTTTAACTTTTAAAATAAATTTAAAAGTTAAAGTTAAAAAGTTAAAGTTATAGTTTAAAAGTTAAAGTTCGAGTTTAAAAGTTAAAGTTAAAAAAGTTAAAGTTGGAAGTTTAAGATTTAAAATGTTGAAGTTAAAGTTGAAAAGTTAAAGTTAAAATGTTAAGTTAAAAAGTTATAGTTCAAAAGTTTGTTAAAAAGTTAAAGTTGAAAAGTTAAAGTCGAAAAGATAAAAAGTTAAGTTAAAATGTTAAAGTTTAAAAGTTTATTAAAAAGAAAAATTAAAAAAAGTTAAAGTTGAAACGTTAATAAAAGTGAAAATTTAAAAGTTACAAATTTAAAAATTAAAGTTTAAAAGTTAAAGTAAAGGAAAACTCGCTTAACGAATTTTAAATTGACGTTATCCAGACCAGAAGATTCCGATTTAACTAATTGCAGCGCAGAACGATCAAAACAAAATATTTTTATACAAATATTATTTTGACGTTTTGCAAGTGCTGTACATTAAATTTTCTCTGTAATTAGAATAACTAATGATGATGACTGTCAGTCATCAAAACTCATAATTTATTTACATTAAGTAATTTGGTAAAGTGATTTAACTACAAATTCAAAATTCAATACATTTCTTGTACCGAGAAACCTTTCATTATGTATAAAATGTTTAAACTTCGTTACTTACATTACACGTACATCGTTATCTATTTGTATTGCATTGTAAAGATTTTGGGTCTTGGATGTTTCGTGTATGACCAACATAAGAAAAGGTTTCGACTATCAAAACGATCAACTATTCAAAGTTTAGCCTCGGGATGCTTAATTATGTACATCACAGTATTATCACGAATTAAAGTGCATGTAAATGCTGATGACATCGCATCTTATATGTTACCGAAGGCGATTGTATTTTCTTTGTATATACTTCAAGATCTATTAACCGCTTACCTAAATGTAGTCGTTTGTTATTCCGGACCGATAGCATTTCGGCATGCATTTGTCGCCTTATACAATAAAACGATTAAATGTTGTCGATTAATTTTGAGTGAATATGGTGATAAATATTTAGCTATAAGCTATAAATATTTTACTGTATTCGTATTCAAGGAGATTATACTTCAAGTGCTGTTCTTTGTCGCGAATATTTTTGTTATGAAATCTGCCGTTTTTGACCGTGTTACCATGTGGGAAATTGTTGGCATTGCGTATTATTTAACTTTAACCAAATTTATAACATCGTGCTTTACGTTCGGCCTAATGATTTGCATTCATTTCTTTGATATACTCAACAATGAATTGGAGATAATACTAGATGATGCTATGGATCCGGAAGCAATCAAAATACAGAAAATTCAACGCATTTGTGATCGATTGGAAAAATGTATAGAACATTATAAAATGGTGATAAGAATGACCGGATTGTGGCGAAATGTTTATCAACTACATTTTCTATTTCAAATTGGTGTACTATTTGTCGATATGATATTGTCGCTATACATATTTTTTTTTCTTTTGACACACGAATTTTCGGTGCATAACCCAAAAGCGCTTCTTGCATTTACTTTAGTTTTACACGCGTCCCAAATATTCTTTTATGTGAAAATAATCACAGTGCTGGAGGAGAAGGTTAATGCTTCCGGAAAAATTCTACATCGGATGCAGATTTTGAAGATGGGCAATCTGCCCTTTCGGATTATGGTAAGTTCCTTAGGTACAATATATTGTATTTTCTGATTTTAGAAGCTTTGATGAGAATGCTAAAATATTAGTTTACCTTATTAACTAGACCTCTGTACTGAAGACAAGTGTGTGCCTTTGTGGTGGTTTCTTGTTTGCCTTTGTGGTTGTTTCTTGTTTGGCCATATCGTGTTTTGTACCATATCGCGTTTTGAAATATCGCGTTATGAAATATCGCGTTTCGTACTTTATCTCGTTTCGTCATATCGCGTTTTGAAATATCACGTTTCTAGCGGATCCCTATTGATAAACTTCGGTGGAATGTATCTTTGCGTTGTTTCGTTTCATTTCTTTGTTTTCCCGAATTTTTCGAATTAATTGTTAGTACACATAAAATCCTCGATATGAAGCCGGATGGCTCGTCTCTTTACAATTTGTACAATATGGTTCTGAAAATTTATCGATCATTGCACATTTTCCAGGCTCGTGCTCTAAATTATATTTAACACAGCGATATTGTAGATGGCAATTACTTGTCGTATGCCCAAAGCGCTGACAATTTTTGCATTGCATGATGACGTTATTATTAGTGATATTTTCCCAAGAGAATATTTGGTAATTGAAATATTTGATATCAGTTAGTTTAGATACATGGCTATTTGCCGTTATTTGTACCAAGTATATAGAAATTTAATTACATTCAAATATTGGTTTTCAAATTCTTTTAGCTGCTCGCGCAGAAATTCAGTAGAAATCTTTTGCTTTTTTAAATGATTCTACAGTTTGAAGGAACACTCTATGTTTGTTATCGTTTATGCGCTGTATAGCGAAATCCTTGATATCGTTTTTTGTCAAAAGTTTAATAGATGATGTTTTCCGAAAGAGGCAGCACAATCAAAGAAAAAGTACAGAGCGTTTTCCGAAGGAGGCATTAGGATCAAAAATGAAGTACAGAACGTTTGCCACTAGATGTCACTACACCATCAAAAAGATATTACTAACATTTTTCAAAAGAGGACAGATAAAATTAATTTAATTATCACGTATTACACGTATTACAAAATGTACACATACAAATATTGACAGCAAATATTTAGTGACACCTAGTGGCATAATGTGAAAGTTGCTTATGCTTTCGGAGTTTTACGAAAGATGGTAGCTCTTACGGTTAAAGAAAATTTAACATTTAAACATGATGTATTGACGATTGGAGCATCACGGATTCCACCTAGTGGACATTTTTTAAACTGCACTACCTGATAATTTGATTTTGGAATATAAAAACAATTTTTAATTGCCGCATTGCCGCATTGCTAAATTTTCTTTTGTCGTATTTGTGACAAATGTCATTTTATCAGGTGCATCATTTTAACTTTTTTCCTCGAGAGGCACTTTCTCTACTTTTACAACCGTCAATAACACAAGAGAGATAAAATAAATGTTGTTTAGTGTATACTGCGTGTTAAAAAAGTGAAGTCTATTGACATGCGGCCGCCTTCAAAAACGGCATCTATTATTGAACCTGTTGCCATCTATGAGTGACTAGTATGAACTAATCAACTTTAGGCAAGCATCATCTAAAGCAAATTAAATTCCGTTTAGGGATTCAATAAAACTTTAATATTTGAGTTATCGAATGCATCTAAATTTCTTGTCACCCAATCAATTAATCATAATCGATTTTATTAATTGGTATAACCTTTAGTCATCTCAGGCGTAATAATAATACGCATACATTAAATCATTATTATAATTGAAATGAAACAGTTCCGATATAAGTATTTTGTTTACGTATTTTATTACTTATACGGGCTAATTAAAATTTTGGGGCTCGGTTGTTTTACCTATGATTCGCGAAAATGTAAATTCAAGTGCTCGAATAGATCTGTAATATATACAATTTTCTCCGGTACTTGTATTTTGTATTTAACAGTATGGGCTAGAATCGTATTTCATAAAATGACTAAACATTTTGAAAATCGAACATTACCACCGTTTACTGTTGTCACTTTATACATTTTACAAGATTATGTGTCCGCTTACCTAAACGTGATAATATGTTTTATGCTACCGATTATTTTACGCCATCAGATAGTTCGAATTTTTAATAAAATGATAAAATGTGGTCGATCAATGTGGAACGAGTTTGGTGATAAACATTTTAATTTATCGATTAAATATTTGTTAGTGTTTGTTATCAAAGAAATTCTAATGAACTGGATACTTTTTGCAGTCAGTACCAATACAATGGAAACGGCTACAACACAAGTTTTATCAAAATTACAAGGAATTGCGCTTTCATACTATTTAACATTAACAACATTTGTAACCACTCATTATGTGTTCTGCCTGCTACTGGTCATCCATTATTATGAAATAATCACGAAGGAACTAGATTTGATTTGTCGGCAAATCCTGATTGAGGATCAAACATATTTACGGCAATTAAAACTTGATGGACTTACAAAATTATTAGTATTGCATAAAAAAATAACAAATGTAGCAATGCTAGTAACCCGAACGTATTCATATCATTTCCTTTTTCATGTTGGACTTCTATTCATCGATCAGATGATAACATCGTTTTTTATTTTGTTCTTCACCTGCAAGGATTTTAAAATTTCAAGTTCGTCACTGACGCTGGCAACAACTCTAAGTCTGAACTTGTTTCAAATGTATTTTTATGTTAAACTGGCAACAATTGTTGAAGGAAAATTTAAGGATGCTGGACGTATACTGAATCATATATTGGCGAACGATAAAAAATGTTTTGATGTTCGTGGTATGGTAAGTGAATCATCTTTTACGTGAAATTTTAATATAAAAATTTTTAGTCTTAAACATATATGTAGAACGTATGTAATTTGATTTTAGTTGTAAAAGCAACCGAAACCCGACAAGAAGTCATACAATTATAGCGTTTTGTATAAATTTATTTTTAGTGTTTACAAAATGAAATTATTTATTTAGCTTGAAGCTATTTAGTTTTCAATATTTGCTTTACATAATTATAATAAATTTAACAATTAATATTTAACTAAGAAAATTTAATCTACATTTTCTTTTATAAATTTGACTAACAACCTCTTAAATACTAGGGCAAACTTTATATAACAAATCGAATTTTGGCTTGATATATCAAATTCTGAAATAACATACATAAGTGCGAATTTTATTATGTTTTATTATTAAAAATAAAATTTTTTTTTGTGTTTTCTCTTGGTATGTCAAATTCTGATATGATATACCGTACTATATACTACATCAGAATATTACATATCGAATTCTGATATGATTTACCAAGTTTTGGCATGATATATCGAACTCTGACATCATAAATTCAAATCCCGAATTCACATATTGAACTATGCCATGATTGACACATTTAATACATAAATTCCGACAGCAAAAATGTGAATTCTGACATAATGTATCAAATTCTGACACGACATATCGAATTCTGGCTTGATATCATGATATAGCGAATTTTGACATCGGATATTTAATTTATGACATGACGTTTCGAATTCTGACATGAAGTAACGAATGGTACAATTTATCGGATTCTGGCGTAATATCTCGAATATGTGACATGTCGATTTCTTGCATAATATATCTAATTCTGTCACAGTATATAGAATTCTGACATCATAAATACAAATTCTGATATTGCATATCTAATTCTAACATAAAGTATAGAATTTTTCATGATAACTCGAATTTTGACATCAAAGATTTAAATTTTGATAAGACATATCGAATTCGCTTATGATTTTTCGAATCCTGATATGAAGTATCTATTTTTGGCATCAAAAATTCAAATTTTGACATGACATATTGAATTTTGACATGATATTACGATTTTTAACATTATTTTAAAAACTTAAATTCGAACATGACATATCAAATTCAGACATAATATATCGAGTTATGACATGATAAATAAAAATTATGATATTACAAATCTAACTCTTATATCATTTATCGAATTATGACATGATAATTCGAATTCTGGCATCAAAAATTCAAATTCTGACATGACTAGGATTCTGGCATAATATCTTAATATCTCGAATATGTGATATGGCGAATTCTGGCGTGATATATCGAATTTTGGCACCAAAGATTGTAACTCTGGCATGGCATAATATTTCGAATTTTGATATGATGTCAATTTCTGACATAATTTATTGAATGGTGGTAGCTTGGTTGCATAATATCTCATTGGGTTGACATAATATGTAACTGGTAGTTAATTTCTGTTGGTTTTGTGGCCGCAGCCGTGAATGGATATATAACGCCCTTGGTTATATATAATGTCGGACAAATAAATAGAACGCACTTTTGTTGTGTTTTACAATAAATGCAATTTATTTTATAAACTTTAACACTTCTTTGTATTACATAATTAATTCCGATTTAGTGATTGTTGAGTTCACGATTATTATATTATTAATATAAATTAAATTAGTTTAACTTTCCTTCACCACTAAAATTAATACGCGCAAAATAAAAATAGAAAATGGCGAGTTTTGTTTTATTTGGTTTTTGCTGTCTGTTTTCACGTCGAAGCTTGTTAAGAGAATGTGCGTTCGTATTTTGGTTTGTTGTGTTTTTGTTTTTCGTTGCAATTGGTATGACTGCAATTGATATGGAAAAGGTGTGTTCTTTTCATTTGTGCGTGTTCGCGTTAGAACCAAACTGTGTTCGCGTAAGAACAAAATGTTAGTAATGTTATTTTGTTTATGTATGATTGTAGCGTTGCGTGAATGTAAAGAAATGACTGAATGAGTGAATGTTTGAATTTCAACGATATAGTTTAAATGAGGGTAATCGATGAATAAATGAATGTACGAATAAATGAATGAACCGCTACATATATATCAATTTAATTTTTACATAAAACATTCAGCCAAGCAATCCGAGGGAAAAAACTCCATTGATTTGGATGTCACTCCTTTTAGGGTGTTCAGTTATACGAAGGTTCTCATATGAATTTAGATGCAGTTCTGGAATATGGCCAATTAGGATGAAACTTGGATATTTTTTAACTGATTGTGATAAACTTTGACGATAATTATAAGAAGTTTTGAACTATGTAAGTTCTGATAATTTTGGATAAAATTTGGCTATTTTTTACCGATTTTCATGAAAAATAACGCATATACGATGGAAATTGGATTAAGTAAAATGTTTTAATTGGTTTTAAAATTATTTTATTAGCATAGTGGTTATACACCAGAGAACAAAATTGTTTATAGGGTTTAGGACTGAGCCTTTCGATCGTTTTTTAAATGACACCTTCAGAGAATTTAAATTTTCGATTCAAAATATACCTAAGTTTTTAAAATCGGAAATCTTTTCTACTCAGAATTGTTAAAGATAATTGCTGGTTAAATATAAATTTACAACAAGCTAATTAATAACAAAGAGAAAATATATTTTATTTTATTGAAAATAATGAAGAAAAACAAAAACTGAATGTTGTATGTTACACAGTTAGTTTGCGACTAAACAGCGAGTATATAGGGCGCGTCCACAATATAATTGCGCATGGATTACCTACATACTTTATCACCGCCCCTTAATCTAATAGAAACTATATTCAATTTAAATTCAAAAACTTACGATGCTTAAGAAACAAATTCTTTCCAAGTCCCTTTGTCATGATGTCCGCGACTTGATCACCCGTTGATTTGTATTCAAGTATAACTTCGCTCTTTGAAATCACCTCGCGAATGGAATTATATTTTATGTCCAAAAGTTTCGTTCCCTTGCGTTCCTTTGGCTCATCGGCTATTTTGATGCATGACTAATTATCCTCAAATAGGGTTACTGGTTCAATTTAGAGATCAACCAGTACTTTTCGAATCCACTTGAGTTCAGAAATTACTTCAGTCAATGCAATGTATTCGGCTTCTGTTGAAGACAAACTAACAGTTGGTTGTTTTCGTGAAGCCCAACTTACGGTGTTCCCAAACAATTTGAACACGTAACCCGATGTCGACTTTCCATCATTTTTGTCTCCACCCCAATCCGAATCACTGAATTCAATCAATGTTTCTGCTGCTTTATTCTTTTGGTAAACCAACTTCAAGTCGAGCGTTCCACGAATATATCGCAAAATGTGTTTCGCATGATTAAAATGATTTTCATCGAAACAACTTTGAAAATGACTGAGGTATCCCGTTGCAGCACACAAATTCAGTCGTGTTGTTACTGTGGCATAAAATAAACAACCAAACAGCTCTCGATATGGGTGCTTCGAGCAATTCTTTTCAACACCTGGCTCCAAATGCAAACTTTTCTCCATTGGCGTTGACTTTTGTTTGCAGTCTTGCATATTGAATTTTTTGCAAAACCTTTTCCAAATATTTCGACTGACCCAAAACAATTGTTGCCGGGGCCGGTGGCACAGTTGTTAGCATGCTTGCTTTAAGCTCCGGAGGTCCCGGGTTCGATTCCCGGCGGGTGATGAAAAAATCACGGCTGGTTTAATGTAAGGATCAATGAACTAATCACTCATTATCCGTTGTAAAAATGATTACGAAACTTCAAAAATGAAGCGGCCAAATCCCTCCATGGGATGTAGCGCCAGCGGAAAAAAAAAAAACAATTGTTCCTTTTCCAATGTTTTGTTCGATGCGCATTCCCAAGAATGTGCTCGCTTTACCCATATCAGTAATTTCAAATTCTTTGGACAACAATTGCTTTACAGTGTTGATCATCTTAGCTGCAAAATATCAAAATGTCATCGACATACAGCAAAATGTAGATTGACATTCTATTCTGCACTTTCACGTACAAACACGCATCTGAATGACATTGTTTGAATGCAATTCGAGTCATGAATTCATTGAACTTCTTGTTCCATGCACGTGATGCTGGTTTTAAACCAATCATATTGTAGTCGAATTCAAATTACTGCGTGAAACTACACGCAACCAATCGAACCTTGTACTTATCGATTTGTCCGTCAGATTTCCGTTTTAGCTTGAAGACCCACTTATTTGTGATCGCTCGACGTCCCTTTGGTACATTACAAACCGTCTAAGTCCCATTTTTGATAAGAGACTTGTATTAACTTTGAATGGCTTTATTTATCACCACTCTTTGTTTCATCGATAGTCATTGGGTCATCCTCGACAAATTGTTCAGCTGACAATGCAAACTGAGCCGTTTCCGTCATCGTTGCCCAATCACCATATTTATCCGGTGTACGACGAGTACGCTCCCTTCTTCGTGGAATATCTCGTTCTTGATTGTTGTTACCAATGCAATCCATATTAGCATTGTTGATATTATCTCTGTCGTCATCGGCGCGATCCGTGTTCGCACCGTGGTTCATTGCATTGCGGTTACCGGCACCATCCAATTCGGTGTCATGGATATTTTCACCATCATCAGCTGTTCCATACTCTGTGTTATTCAACTCATTGAATCAACAGACTCCTCATCACAATCGTCACAATTCATTTTATTCGATTTACCGTCTCTGAATCTGATACTTCGATCAAATTTATTTGTTTAAATACAGAGGACTCGTTGAATGTCACATGCCTTCCCGCATTACTAATTTGTTCTTCCCCGTATCCCAAAGTCGATACGTACCAATGGGCGACCCATATCCCAGCATCAAACACTTTCAATGGATTCATTTCAGGGTTATCCGGTACGGTACAAATCATTTCAATTCCCTTTTCTTTGCAATATCTCTTGAATTCATTGCTCGTTTACTCACCAGTCACCACCATTGTCGTCCTTGTGCTTCGCAATTTTTACTCCGTGCAATGATTCAGCAATCGCCTGGAATTCCTTGAACTTATCCAGCACTTCACTTTTGCTTTGCATAAAATAAACAATTGAAGCTCTCGAACAGTCATCCACGAATGAGTCAAAATATCTCGAACCATCATACGCTGTCGTTGGCATCGGGCCACATACATCACTGTGAATCAATTCCAATATTCGCGTCGAACGAGTATTTTTGTACTTTGGAAACGATGAACGTGTGTGTTTCCCAAAAATACATATGATTCACAAAACTTCGAATCAGTGTCAACGTTCACTCGCTCCAATCCATCGATCATTTATTGACCAATCATCTTTTTCATGTCAAACATTTTCAAATGTCCCAGTCTGAAATGCCATTAACTTTGTGAGTTTTTGTTCAAGTTCTTCTCACCGGAAACACCGGCAAAAACATTTCGATTAACATTCAGCACCACTTCATATACCTTTCCATTGGTGTGTGCCATGAATTGAGTTTCACTATCAATTGATCTATATGCGTAATCTCCATCGAACAAAATGATATAACCCTTTTTGGTCAAACTTCGAATTGACATCAGGTTACATTGCAAGTCTTTCACAAATAAAACGTTCTTCATTCGTTTTGTTGACGACTTTCCATCGTAAAACGTCTTAACAGAAATATTGCCTTGCTGTTTCGCCACGATACTTTCATTTTTCTTTGCAACTGCAATATTCACATCATCGATGGTTTCCAAACAATCAAAATACCGTTGATCATTCACCAAATGCTGTGTCGTACCAGAATCTAACACAAACTTCAGTTGTGTTACATGATTGTTTCGCTGTGCCGCTTGTGCTGACTGTACCGTTTGATTTTTATTGAATGAACTTACACGTTCGTTCACAACGGCACTCATCGATCCATCGCCTCCTTTGTTCGATTTGTTTTCGTTACTAAAATCCTGCTTGCCCTTCTTTTGAGCTCTGCACTGTGCTTTTATGTGGCCGAGTTTTCCGCAATTAAAACAAGTGAGCCGCTTCCTTTTAACTTTTGCATTCATTGCACCTGGTTCACTTGATTTGCTTGATGGTTCATATTCATTCCGTTTGCTATATTCGTCGAACAACCGATTCTTCACAAACTCAAACGTATAACATCAGTGTGTCTTGCAGTTTCAATTGCTGTCACCAAATTGCTGTAGCTATCCGGCATCGTTAGCAACAAATGCACAATGAGGCTAGAGAGCGATATGCTTTCTTTATCCCTCCAATTCGAAATTCCGGTATCAGATACTCAACTATTGTACATAATACGCTGAAATATGACAGCTGGACTGCAGGATAAGCTTGTAGATAGACATTTTCCAACTCTAGAATAAATAGCTCAATTGTGTGTGTCGTACGAGATACTTGAGCCAGAACTGACAAAGATTATGACAAAGAAATTTATTCCCTCAATACAGATATAAGAAACTATCGCCTAGTTACAAACTTGTTTATTAATAAGAAACCTCCCACTAAGGCAAATGACGACTGTGGAAAGTTTTACAACCCTGCAGTCATATTTTCAAAGTTTCCCTGGGTCTTTTAAAACATATACTTTGATTTAGTCGTGGTACTCCAATGATCCTTAAACTATATTGCACCACTTGGAACCATAATTCGGAAAATGCCAGTGAGGGGACAGAGATATTCTGAACCTAACCTCCGAAAGTAACAATAGCCAAACAGCCAATTAGCCCACATTATAGTGCCAATAACATTTATGGAACAAACTCGTTACCTAATCTTACACATTGCGTCAAATTTTAGCCAACAACTTAATTTAGGAGTTGATTTCTGGGTAGCGTTTGGATTCAAAATTTATGTTTCGCCAAGTCAACCAATTCAAATTTTGAAAATAATTAAACTGGTTCCTTCTGCTGGAAATGTTGTTCCTGGAGTGATCTTTCATGATTTGTCACCATCACAAAACACCAGATTCAATATTGTAATAAATGAATTTCCATCATCCCAAATTCTTGGGTTAGGAAAAACTCAGATAAGTAATTCTGTAGGTGATTCTGTTCCAATTAAACAGTGCTATTATAAAATCTCCCGCAGTTTAAAGGGGACTTTACAGAGAATTGGATGGGATGCTCGCTCTATGTAGGTATGATCGAAGAAAACTTTAATTCATGGGGCTTTGTCACATTGATGAGGAAAGCGAATGGTAAAGTCCGTTTATATACCTTGACGGCAGATCCCCTTAGATGAGAGATCAAGGAATAATACGGCTTTTACAGTTCCCGGTAGGCCCATCTATCAGGCTCATCGAAAAAGTTATACTCTACTTAGACGATTTGCTGGTAACATCCGAATCATTTGACGAACACCTAGAGCTTTTGAGTAAAGTTGCTAGTCTTATGTTGGAAACAGATGTGCAGAATTCTTCAAGCATCGAAATTAGAAAACACTAGTTTATATGGAATGAAATACATGCATTCTGCTTGCCTCGCAGAACTCTGCAAGTTGTCTCTATTTCTAATTTTGCTGTGAATCAGTGGGCTACATTACGTAAATGAAATCAAATCTAGTACAATTTGTATACTTTTTATGTTTTCCAATCAATTTTTTAAATTTGTTGACATAAAATATGTTTTGTATGATTAGTGACAAAATGGAGGATACAAACAAATTAATTAACACATGTGTTTTGAATGCATATCTTCGTGCATCACTGCATGCAGAAATACTGCACATCTGTTTCCACCATTATTCACAAAGTAAAACATTTTGGTTATATTGTGGGAAATGGTGTTTTTAAGCCGAATTTGAATAAGGTAGCTGCAATTACAGATCCCGTTCCGAAAACCATTCGTCAACTGACTGCCGCGACCCTTATAGATCAACTTAAAAAACAAAATTATATGGAATTCAGCCGCCCAAAAATCATGCGAAACCCTTAAAAAAGCATCTGTACTGTATCTGTATTATGCCATCCAAATTTTGCTCGTCCCTTCTTCATACAGTGTGCTGCCTCCAAAACTGGAAAAGGGGGAGTTTTATTCTAGAATTCCGAGTCAAATGCAGAAAGACCAATAGCTTACGTTTCAGCTGAACTCAATTCCACCCAAAGGAGTTACAGTACAACCGAATTAGAGTGTTATGCCATGGTAGTTATAGCATCAAAAAATTCAGGCATTATGTTAAAGGGTTTGAATTTATTGTAACGCCAGTTTGACTTATAGTTAATGAGTCAAAAGGAGCTAACACGGTGACTGGCGGGGTGGTGTGTCAAATTACAATGCTTTAATTTTAAGATACAATATTGGAAGGGGGATGAATTAGGGGATGAAGGGGATGAATTATGTGATAACTTTAAACCTAGTCGTTATATGTTCATGCAGCTTAGCCCTTATGTCAACTATTTTCTTGATCCTGATTGTCAAGATTTCGGACTACATGCGGAGTGAATTTGTTTTTTATCCGCAAAATTGTAATAATGCTGTATTTCCTATAAAATTCTATCCAATTATGCTAAATTAACCGAACTGTAGAAAGAGACGGCCGCCTAATAAATACCAATTGATTACTTTAATATATCCATATCTAGCTTAATAATGCACACCCTAATTACAAAACTATTCGATTAGTAATAACAACAATTAATTGAATTAGGCGCATTACATATTCATATTGTACGAGAGCATAACAATTCAATGTACCATGATATAGTGTTATGTGAACAGTTCAGAAATGAAAACCAACTCACTAAAAGTTTCCTATCGAATACTCTTCAAATATTTTTATTATAGTGCACGATTATTTGGGTTAGGGCCATTCGTCTTTCATTGGACGGCTGCTCAATTTCATCCATCAAAACTGGCCTTAGTCTATAATGTAGTTATATCTGCAGTTTGCAGTTATTATATGATAACAACAAAATATGAATTTAATCAATGGATAGCTGGTTTTACACAAGCCTACGTTTCTAATTTAATCGTATACGTTACATTTTTCTTTCAAGATATTATTGCAATTCCTTTTATAATTTTAATTGCTTATGGATTGCCATTAATCTTTCGGCATTATGTAATTTATGTGGCGAATAAAATATGTGCATGTAATAAATCGGTACAATTACAATGCGGTTATATAAGAATGAGTCAGAAATTGTTAACAGTGTTAGTAGTGAAAGAAATTGTTTTTAATTGGATGTTACTCTTAATGGGTATACTAAATTTTCAAGTTGGTTTAACAGGTGATTTCGCATTGCACAAATTATTTTTTGTATGCTTGCCGGCATTTTTATTGCGTTACCTTGTATCACAATTAATGGCGTGCCTGATGAATATGGTTCAACTATTTGATAGTGTTAATGATGAGCTTGGGCTCACTAATAATTTACCTATGGATTCAGTTCGAATAAATCAGTTGTTAAAACTTCATACACAAATTATGGAAACAAGTAAATGTATCTGTCGTATTTTTTCATCATCATTGTTACTACAGATGTTTATGCAATTTATTAATGCGGCACTAAATTCATATTGCATTATAACTGCCATTATAATGCCGGGATTTCCGATGAGTATCGTAGTTGTTAGCTTTTTTGAATTAATTTTGTTAGGAGTTGAAATTTATTGTTACACAAAAACTGTGGATTGGCTGATGAAAAGCAGTGCTCAAACTGGAAGATTGTTAACACAAATGAAACCAAATTATGAATTGGTAAGTAGAGAATTATTATCACTTAACTTGATAGTTACTATAAAGTTACTGTCAATTAGAACAGTTTTAAATGTTATAGCCATTTTACTTGCGGTTTACTTGTTTATTATAATTCAGAGTCTATTGTTATTGCTAAAAATTACTTGCCGGTGGTGGTTGTACTGAGAGATCTAAAAATGAAACACTGAAGTTGATTTCATAGTGTTAATATCTGATCCATCAATCAATGTAATCGGCCCGTCATTTGGGAAGTTCAACTATTTGAATCGTCTGATTTATTAACTTGTTGTTATTGATGATTGAAATTTTATGATTAAACGTTTGTTGCAGGGTTGAGTGGTTGATCGACTTCAAGTTCTACATAAACCAACTTTGTAAAAGAATTACCAAATCTTTGAATAAACTCGCATGGTTTTGTAATGGTAGTTGTGAAAGTTTCGAATGACTTCGTTTCGATGAGGCTACTCGATGGTAATTGAAAATTCTTGATTGACCATTCAGATTGTGAAGTGTTTAGATATTCAGAAAATTTATGGATTTCAAGTTCGAATGCAGATTCTTTGACAATTTTACATGACTCTCCGAAATATTAAATCGGGTGGGTTTCTTGTTGTGTCGATAGGTTGTCCTTCTAATATATTGAGTTTCCATATGATTCTTTGTAAAAAAACACTGATTTTGATCGATGCGAATTTGACGGTACATCTTTTCGATGACCGCTGTGAATAATTGCGGAATCGAAGCAAAATTTGAAAATAAATCGTCTTCTGTTCGAAGTCTTACCATCAATGCAATGAAATTCCGATGGCCGAAATCGCTGACGTAAGGAATATAATAATTGGGTATAGTTCGCTGGATTGGTTTGTGTCATCATCTACCTTAATCATGTTTTTTAGTGTGCAATATATTGGCTCGTAGCTTCGTCATACATGATCTTAAAGGTAACCTTAATCTCTTCTTCAGCTAATTGAATCTCTGCCCTGCGTGTTGTTTCGCTGCTTCTAATTTTAGGGATCTCAATTAATTTAAACTTGTCTCTAATGTTTTGGTGGTCATCATTTTTTTTTAAATGAAGCAATTGTTGTATGTAAATGCTTTTGCAACGACCCTTCACCTTCATCTATCTCGCGATCACTTAATGAAGATGAAAAATCGCTATGGCTTCCTTTTCCCTGTTTAAATGCCCATTTTCGCATAATCCCATTTTTTCCATCAATTTAGTTGCATGCGCCAGAACATCTTTTCTTGCGCAGAACGTAAAATCGCGATTTGATTTCGGTATCTTATCAGTTTTTAGATAAATCAATAAAGTGACTAAGTTTTGATTTTTCCGTTCGTCCATCCTAAATTTGGGTTAGTAGCTCTTAAACTATCTAACATAAATTTTTATACCCCTCGAACGTTAATATTTTCTTTACTTAATTCTTAAACTTTATTTTAAGCAATTCTTCTAAACTACCAATATTTTCCTCAAAATCGAATGTGATTTCTAAACCCTCACAAGCCTATTTAATGTAGTTATTCAATAAGGTAAATCGTTTTAGCATAGAAACTAACAAGTGTTTTTCTTAACTCCAATTTTTTAATAACACTTTGGGTTTCAATTATATCTTTATTAATAGTCTTGTGGTTAAATAAAGGAATGTTCTTAGCCTTACTGTGAAAATCGTAGTTTTCAAAAATTAAATTATCATCATCTGTAAGTTACAATTCCGTTACAAATTATTTAATTCAATGTTATCGGGGGAACAAATCCGTCATCAATATGTAGGTTTCGTTGTTCTTGTTCTCGTTACCATATACGTATTCTTCGCCAACGCTAGTAGAATAAATCATTAACCGCTAAATGTATTCCATGATTATGACGCCGATTTCATTGCCATATTTTATCAATAGAACTACCCGGTCATGAGTTGACTCTGCGATATGGATTTCAATTTCAAATTTTAAACCGAATTCGGCTAATTTATTTTCTCTATTAAATTTCTTAGCTTGGCCGCAGTGCAGGAACCTTAAATTTCTATAAGCCCCAAAACATGGTATCGCACGATATTATTTGATAAGACAGAAATTCCGTTTTTAGCTGCACATTTTGCTAATATTTGTCACAATGAATTATATTTATAATTCTGTATATGTACTTGTTTGGCTACTTTCAGTAGACTTAACTTTTTTTTGTAGGGTTCAAATTATCTGGTTCAGATTCGTTGATTATTTTTTCCAAAATAATATTGTGCAGTTTCAAGTGTGATCTCATTCCTTTAGTAGTGAATCACGTACAACTTATGAGATCATCACACGTTAAACATTTCGCTTTTCCAGGTATCTAAAAATTTTCGAAATATGACCAAACTGCTGATCTTTTAAACATTATTAAGAGTAGGATTGGAAGAAATTTATTTGGTTTCAAAATATATGAGAAAAATAGAAAATAATTTTCTTTACCTTAAACGAAAATTCCACAATATTAGTTTTCTTGTAACAGACAAAATGCCTCAGTTTTTCATTTATTTTTAATAATAATGTACGACCGACATTCAACAATTGACAATTTATAATTTCTAAACTATAAAACAGTCAAAAATTCACAATTCAAACATGAACAAGACGTGTTTAGTTCGTATTTTAAATTTGTTTCTATTTATTGTGAAGTTTCTTCGTGTGGTTTGCCATGCACACAAAAAAAAATTTTTGTTTTCAAATAAGAATCGTTCTCATCACAAAAAAAAAAGAAAATTAAGGACAAGTTGCTTGTTGTCTCTTTCCTTTCCTAATTTGAATATTCTAACGAATAATTTTAGAGTTACCATATGAAATCTTTTTAGTTGAATACCGGATCGAATTGTAGAATGGCGCTGGAGCGTTTTATTTTGGAAATTAAGCAATTTCCTTTATTTTGACTTTGGTTTTTTGAATTAAATGAAAAATTTATTTTATCGCTAAATCATAAATGTTTTATCGATAATGGATAACCTATGTGTAATACAAGCATTAGAACGAAGTTGTCATTGGATAATGTACCTATCTGGCGTGATTTGTTTGTGCGAGAGCCGACGAAATGTTGTTCACTATATGTAGCTTTTTCTTCCGCTGTGAGGACAAAACTGATATTTACTGATTCTAACTACCAAAATTGTTTGACAAGCACTGCAACAATTTTGTATCAATGTCCTTTGGAAATCCTATCGTGGTTTTCAAGCTAATTAAACAGAAATCATTGAATTTTCCGAAACAAAAAGCAATGATGCAGAAATTTGAATTTTTTTTGTCAGATGTGACTTTTTATTAAAAAACAGAAAGTGCCTTTCAAGCTAATCATTAGCATGTACAACACAACAATTATAACTTATGGCCGAAAAACGGCCGCAGTCACTCATGAAAACCGTCGCCGATTGGGGTAGCTTGAGCTAATTTTTCTAAAAATGCTAGCCTAATTCAGCACAAATATGTCCAGCACCCAAAGCATGTTATGTGGTAAAACTATTACCAAAAGGACCAAAGTATACAGAATAAATTACTGTGGTCACATCCACCGTCGTGAAAACCATATTCTGAGCACCGCGTTAACGTATACCGCTGGACCAAAGAAACCAGCACGCCTGCTTTTCACCTGGAATAACTCACTTAATCAGGATTTACAATAATAGGACCGGCAATCAATGGGCAAATCTTCTGTCTCATCGAAGTAAACTGAAGAAGGCAGCTGAAGATCTTTATACTCTTCACGAATCCGATGACAGTGACCTATTCGAAATCCACGACGGATAAGATAAAAACAACATAATTTGGATAAAACAAACTCAGCGATCTTTACTTCATCTGCATTCCCTAGTCATGATATTAAGATACAAATAAATAACGTACTATGTACTTGCATCAATTTTCATTTTCCTTTTATTTTCTCGGAGACAGTATTTCACATTTACATCAATTAAATTATCAATTTTTGGTCTATATAGTTTAACACAATCCCAACAGTTTGTTCAATGAACAGCCTTGAACAAAATCGGCAAACTGAATCATTCATTAAGTATTTGTGGTTTCAACTGAAATTGCCTCAATTCACCCACTAAGCGTTTCATTGAGTCATATCACTGCCACAGCATCACACCACACAACTATCAACAAAAATGGTCTTACTTTCTTTGGAAGAACAAACTACATTTTTCTGCTCGTTTTGAAACTTCAATTGCTCTTATCGTATGTAGGGTTGTGTAATTTTGTGTGAAGTTATATAACTTTTAAATTCTTGGAAGGTCCTATTATTTCAAAATTTTGCTCCAATAAATGTGATTTCATCAAACCGAAATTCTGGGACTGCGATCATATAATGCCACGATTGGGGCTTATCCCCCCCTGGAAGTTCATTTCAAAGGTATACCTAAAATTAAAAAAGAAAAGAAAAAGGAAGAAAGAAGAAAGTAAAAAGGGAGCAGAAAGGTAAAATTGAGAGGCGGATGTTAAAATTGAAAAGGTTGAATGTATGGAAGTTAGGACATAACAGCGTGGAAGGTGACACCGTGTAAGTGGTTATAGAGAATTGATGTGGATTGCATTGTGGTTGAAAATGGGGTGGTGTACAGTGGGGGGAAACTATGTTTGCATGCTAGTAGAGTTGTAGGTGTATGTGGTTATAAGCATGGGTGAAAGTGTTGTTGTGTTGGGGTGTGTCTGATTAGATAGAGAGGATACTCTTTGGGACTAATAAGTGTTTCTTATCCTTCGGTTTTGATGTGCGCACTGTACGCACATAATTTAACTTAGATCTATGTTATAAAGGGCATCGTCCCGTTTAAAGTGCAATACAAATTTCCAACGCTTGAAACGAATATTAGTGGGAATAACTGAAATCCTCGTAATGAATGTGCGTTCTTTTTTACCTAGCCATATACGAAGAAGCATATAGTACTGTGTAATGCTTCGTTATCAGTCTTAATTGCTAATTGATTTGTATTAGGTTGATATATTGAAATTTTCAAATATATTGATGATATATTCAAATATTGAATGTGAGCTTGTGAGACTGGTTTGTCATTAGATGAGACCCTCATGATTCAGTAAATTGAGTTCTTTGTTTATAAAAATGTTTCCTTCAAGTTCATCATTGTCTTTACCTTATTGCTCTACATTGTGAAAGAAGTTGGCGTAAAACTCTCTCGATGAGGCGAAGATTTGCAGATAAACTCATGTGTTGTTATCGAAATTTGTTTGAAATGCTTCCAAAGGCGAATTGTTCGAATGATGCCGTTAACAACAATAATCATACAATCCGTTATAGAAAACATCGTACCATTATACCATAACACCATCAGACTATCCTACCATCATACCACCATATCAGAATTTCAGTAATACCATAACATCACCATAACAATATACAATAACAACATCGTATCGGCATACCATCAAACCACCACACTATTATACCATGTTACCATCATACCTTCATACCATCATAAAATCATACCACCATACCTTCATAACATCATACTATCATACCATCGCACAATTATACCGTCATACCATCTCAACATATAGCCTTCATAAAATCAAACGACGATGGAATGATTCATACTAATATTCCATTAACCATCATACCATCGTAACATCGTACCATCGTGCCATCATATTCCATAAACCATCTTCCATCATCTCATCATACCATCGCACCATCTTACCATCAAGCCATCGTACATCATCACCATCACCATCGTCATTACCATCCCTATCACCATTTTAATTTTCATCATCATCATCAACATCTTCAACACAATCCTCATCACCACCACAACCACCGTTAAAAAAATAATGATACAATCGGTGAATTTTTAGAAATTCCTCCATAACTTTGAACCTGATTATCACCCCACAGGAAGGGAGTTGAGCCGTGAGATATTGACAGTGGCGGTCTTAAGGAATTTAACAATAATATGAGTGTGAAGTTTATGCTAAAAAAAAATAACAAAAAATTACACTGTTAAATTAGTTATTTTTCCAATTGGAATTTAGATTATATGAAAATTTAAATTTTTTATGATTTTTAATTTTTCGTACTGTCAAACCCTGCATAGGAAACAGGTTATTCTCATCATTTTCAGATAGCTGAACCGTCTGTTTATCTCGTTGGCCAAAAGCGTTCAATTTTGTTGAACCGCATTGTATTTCAGATAATTTGAAAGTTGACTGATTTTTGATAATTAAACAATTGTTTAGCGTCAATCCTGGAGATGTCCCGAAGGTCCCGCACATTTTCTAGAATACCTAGGCCATATAGCTGTATGTGTCACCAAGATGATCCAATTGTGATGAACATACCATATTTCACAGAATGTGGAATTTTTAATAATTGTGGATGATTTTAGAAGTTGTTATATCGCCCACCATACAAATGTTCACGAGGTTTTCCCTGATTCTCGAATAGCACTTATTTTCGGATAACTTGGTCATATGCCAATCTACGTGGCAAACCTGATCCAGTTGTGTTATGATGAACTTTACTATACTTCACAGAATTTAGAATTTTTAATAATTTTGATGGTTTTATAAATTTTTGTATCTCCGATCACAGAGATGTCTGAAAATGATGAAAATAACCTGTTTTCTATGCAGAGTTTGACAGTACGAAAAATCCAAAATCAGAAAAAAATTTAAATTTTCATATAATCTAAATTCCATTTGGAAAAATAAGTAATTTAACAGTGTAATTTTTTGTTATTTTTTTTAGCATAAACTTCACACTCATACAATAATTGTGTGCAGTTTGGATTTGTATAACAATCAAACATACATACATACATACATACATACAAACAATCACCTTTATATAGATTTCCCCGAATGTAGTGTCTACATCAGGAATCCGTGACTGCATCTCGAACGCGTTAATGTTAATTATCTTGCTAGCGTTTTCTTGCTTTGTGAGACGAGATTTTATTTACCCACGTTTTTTGATTAAATTATCTAATACTTTAGCATATCATTTTCCATAATGAATTTAGTGTTACTAATTTTCGCTTGCAATTTCTGAATTTCCTAATCTAACTCTGATTGATACAATAACCTACAATAAATTCACTCTTCGACGCTTCATGTTAGGCGTTTTCGGAAATAGGCCATGAGTAAATTCACAGTAAATTTCGACCATTAAATTGCACTAATTTAATGGTATAAATTTACTCAACGTCTATTTCTGAACACGCCTGTTGTAAATTATATCAATCGAATTGTTATTGTGTTCGCCGACAGATGTCGTTGTTGATAACTCTAGAACAAATTTCAAAACTTGTTTTTTGTTCGAAGTGTGCGAACCTTTAGAAACATTTGCACAAGTTACCTTTATTTTGATTATTTTCATACAATAAATTATATTTACTTTTATATTATTGTAAAATTCTACCCATTTATGCTAAATTAACCAAACTTTAAAAAGGAAAAGAGAAGACCGCCTAGTAAATACCAATCGATCACTTTATTTATCATATCTTGCTTAATGCACACCCTAATTACAAAACTTTTCGATTAGTAATAACAAAAATTAATTGAATTACGCCCATTACATATTCATATTGTACTAGCGCATAACAATTCAATGTACCATGATATAGTGTTATGTAAACAGTTCAGAAATGAAAACCAACTCACTAAAAGTTTCCTATCGATTACTCTTCAAATATTTTTATTATGGTGCACGATTATTTGGAATAGGACCATTCGTCTTTGATTGGGCCGCTACTAAATTCCACCCATCTAAACTGGCCATCGTTTATAATATTGTTATATCTGGAGTGTGCATTTATTACGTGACTACAACAAAATATGAATTTAATCATGAGTATGCCGAACTTATACACGGCTACGTTCCTAATTTAATCACATACATCTCGTTTTTCTTTCAAGATATTATTGCAAATAGTTTAATAGTTTTAATTGCTTATGTGTTGCCGTTAGTGTTTCGACATTATTTAATTTATGTCGCGAATAAAATATGTGCATGTAATAAATCGGTGCAGTTGCAATGCGGTTATATAAGATTGAGTCATAAATTGTTAACAGTGTTAGTGGTAAAAGAAATTGTTTTTAATTGGATGTTACTCTTAATGGGTATACTAAATTTTCAAGTTGGTTTACCGGGTGGTTTAGCATTATACAAATCGTTTTTTATGTGCATGCCGCAATTTCTATTGCATTTCCTTGTATCACAATTTATGGCCTGCCTAATGAATATGATACAACTATTTGATACTGTTAATGATGAGCTTGGGCTCATTAATAATTTACCTAAGGATCCAGTTCGAATACGTCAGTTATTAAAACTTCATACACAAATTATGGAAACAAGTAAATGTATTTGTCGTGTATATTCAAAATCATTTTTACTACAAATGTTTATGCAATTTATCAATGTGGCTATAAATTCATATTGCATATTAACTGGCATTTTAGTGCCGGAATTTCCGTTGGGTATTGTATTCGTTAGCTTATTTGAACTTATTCTGTTAGGAGTTGAAATTTATTGCTACATAAAAACTGTCCGCTGGCTGATAAAAAGCAGTGCTCGAACTGGAAGATTATTAATACAAATGAAGCCGAATGATGAATTGGTAAGTAGATAATTAAATTTATTAAACAGTGTTTAAGCAAAACTATTGTTTGCCACTAAAATAAACCTTTAGGTAATAAACCATTCCGCCTTTTTATAGGAATACAGCTATCAGTTATCCTCCTACCTATATGATAGACTGTTTTCTTCTATATGAAGTTAATCCGGTTAAGTCAGTTAGTTAAAATGGTGCCGAGTAGAATTGTTAGTCGTGCTTTATTTTTTCTTTTGCCCATTGTTTAGCACAGGAGCAAGCACCTTTTTTAAAACGACAAAATTAAAGTAAAACGATTTTAATTTAATTTTTATTTACAAGTTTTAACGTTTTCGAGTGGCAAACTTTTTTTCTGATGTTCATACCACCGCATAAGGTGGAACATATTAAATATGTCCCTGTGCTAAACAATTTATTAAAATGGAAATCATTAAATATTAATTTCATTATGATACTATTATTTGGGTAATGACAATTTCTTTATTTTTAATACAGTCGAGTCTCGCTAGTACAATGGTTAACTTATTATATAAATGTTACAAATATTTATTTATCTATGTATACCTGGTCAATCGGATTTTTGGTCTTGGCTTATTCCAATACAATCGTAACGCCCAAAAATTTGAAAAAAGTAATTTAGCCCGTGCATGGAACATATTTATGTGTGTTATAGTGAACTACAATTTTATGGTAGCCTGGACCAAATTCATTCAAACAGTGGGCGAAAATGATTCTGGCATTTTCCGTTATCCGGGTTTTGAAGTATTCCACACATTGATAAATGCTGGAAAATTTTATGGCAACAGTATTTTCTTTTTTGTTGTGGTACAATGCACTCACAAACGTGGTATGTGCACCATAAATCAATTGCTTAAATTAAATCAATTAATTATTAGTAATAACGGAGAAAAAACCGCCAATTTTAGTTATAAATATTACATTGTCTATATGACAACTAGTGTTTTGTTCAAATGGATTTGTTTCATTTCGTGCTCATACTCTTTATATTTAATGGCATTTAAAACAGTACCGGTATTTGAAGCGGCTTTGGCATGTACCTCATTTTTTTATTTATTTCTACTGGCATCACAACCATTTGCCGCTGTGCTCAACTTGAATCATTTGTACGACATTATTAATTATAAACTTGACACCATCATAAGCGCTCAAATAATAAAAAAGTGTGCTAATAAGGAAGCAATTTCGACTTTATTTGCAATCTGTGATAAAATCGATCGAATCGCGTACTTACATCGAAAAATTACAATGACTACGAAAAATATTGTACAAGTGTATTCGATTTCGATATTTCTGCAATTGGGTGTAGTATTTTGGTGTCTTGTGTGCACAGCTTTTGTTTATTTCAATGCAGAAATATTACAGGAATTAAATAGTCAGGAATTTTTATATATGATATTTCCTTGAAGTGCGATGGCTTTTCAAACGTTTACGATGATTAAATATTTACATTTGACCGCTGAGAAGGCAAGTGAAACGGCGCAAATCTTGCATGGCATGGATTTGCTGCGGAATAAGATATTTAATGAAACGGTAAGTATTTTTAACGAAAATTAAACAAGTTCGCTTAAAATTAACGAGGGTGAAGTTTTTTTTTAAATGTTTACTAAATTCTTGAAAAGAAAGAGAAGTTTGTTTGGAATAAAATCAATAAGATTCTTTCGGCTTTTTATAGACAAAATATATTAACAATAATGGCATTCACAACATTTTTCGATTTGTTAATCAGAAAAAATGAAGGAATCATTTATAATATATGACGGTATTCCTTGACTTTTTAATTTTTTGATTTAGTGAATTTAATTCGCTAAGTCAGTGCGTTCTTGCCTCATACTTAATGTATGAAGTTAGAATTGTATTTTTGTAGTTTGGTCGTAGCTTATACCTACCTGAAGAGTAGACCGAATTTTTAAGTCAAGGAAGGTTTTCGTGGGGGAGTACGTGGGGGATTTTGATATTTTTATTTTTTCCTCCATTATTGTCCATATATTTTGTCTATAAAAAGTCGAAACAATCTTATTAAATTCATAAACTGTCTATGTGTACATATTAGAAAAGTCAACTCCTGCGTTAAACGGAAAATGAACTTTATAAATGTCTATTCGTTTAAAAATTTCACTAAGCATAATCAATCCGTTTATCTCAATAAAAATTTAGTAATCATAATTTAATCAATAAATAGCAAACTGATTTATTTGTCTGACAAATTTTTACGCCAATCTAATATGAAATGGTTAATGTTTCTTTTCGAAATAATTAGCAAATAAGAATATTTCTACAAAATAAATACAAAAATCAAGATAATAAATGAAGTAACAACATTTATTATGAGCAATTAATTACACACAGAAAATTATTTGTAATTATTCATTGCCAACGAATAAATATCTATAGGTTAATCAAAAATATTCTGTGGATCTGATCCTAGATAAACTTCCTACATAAAGTACATAATGAAGTAACTAGGAGCTATCCCAGTATAAAAAACTCCCTTAGTTTTGCGGATCGTAACCTAAATTAGATTAATAAAAAATTCTGCGGTTTTGATCTAGAGATTTTAATAATTGGCCACATATATTACTTCTTTATGAATTTGGTCAACTGCCAAAATTTCTAGGATAAAAATCGCAGAATTTTCCATTAACCTAATTTTGATTGGGACCGGTATGACATCAAACGATTTATAAGCCCCATACGATCCGCACAAATAAGGGAGGTGCCAGAACAGCTTCTAGTTACTTCATTATGTGTGTGTCCATTTGGAAAAATCTCTAAGGTTAGATCCATTGAATTTTATATTTAGCCTACTTTCATTGGGAACGATATAGAATCAAATGAAGTTGTACGCTCCTGATGAACCGCAGAAATAAGGAAAGCGTTTTTTGATGCTGTGATAACTTTTCGTTACTTCATTATGTTTGTGGCCAATTGGCGAAATCTGTAGGATCAAAACGGCGGAATTATTTATTAATCTAATGTTGATTGCGAACGATATGACATTACCGAAGTTATAAGCCCCTGACGATCCGCAAAAGATTAGAGAAATCTCTAGAATCAGATTCACCTATTTTAAGGTAATTTTTGATCCTAAGACAGGTTTTAGTTGTAACGTAAGCTAACTAAACCTTAACTCAACTGAACTTAGCTCAAACCAAATCTCAAACCTCCATTCAATACTTAACGGCTAACTCAATCCCAAAATCAACTCGATACCATACCTACAAGCATGTATGAACACAACTAAAACAACAATCTAACCTCCCACTAAACAAACTTAACCTCGACTTAACCCAACCCTAAACATAACCATAACTCCACTCCAACACAATCTTTAACTCTACTCCAATTTAACCCTCAACTCAACCTACAATGAACGTTAATCTCGAACCATAAATCAACACGGTTCAAAAACTGGATAAGTACATAATCTCAACAATTTAATCTCCACTGCAACCCCCGACTCAACCCCTAAATAAATCCCCAACTGCACTCCATCGCTCCACCCCAACTCAAAGCTCTACTCGACAACTTAACCCTTAACTTAATCTCCAAGTCAATCCTCAATTTAATAAGGTCCGAAAAATTAAATGCATACATGAGCTCAACTCAGTACAAGTCAAGCTAATTTTTAAGACTCAAATTCCAATTCAACCCCCAAATAAATCTCAATAAATTTCACTCAATCCCTGGTCCGAAAAAATACATGCGCACGTGAACTCAACATAAGCTAATTTCCAACTCAACCCAGAACTCTCCCAAAATAAATCCACAACTGGAAGTGGAACCGCAGTAAACCAGAAGACAATCCCAACTATTATCTAACTCAACATCAACTGAACCCCAAACTCAACGTCTAACTCATTCCTCAAATCAAGGCGGCTCGAAAAACCGTTGCTCCATCATTCCATCGTAACGTTATTCCATCATAACATTATTCTATCATTCCATCATACCATCGTGCGACTATACCTCCGAACCATCGTACCAATAAAACATTATACCATTACACGATTACATTATTACACTTTACTTTTACCTTTATACCATTACAATTATACCATTGTACCATTATACCATTATAACTATACCATTATGCTATTACACCATTATTATTAGGCCATTACTGTAATATCGTGATTGCATATCGGGTAACACGAAAATCTAGTCGAGAAAAATACGTACATATAACCTATAAGTTTTGACATTTTGGTCATTCTATTATTTCGGCATCAAAGAAAAGGAACATAAAAACTAGCATCATTCTATGTAAACATTTTTGAACTAATAAAGTTGAATTATACTTACTGTATTTTATGGCGTGCTATTATTAATTGTCTTATCTCAAATAATACACAGCAGAATTGGCGACGAGGATATAAACAAATAAAAAAAATAAAAATGTGAATGTCATTTATAACATAACCTTAAAATCAAGATCGAAATAAAATAGTGCATGATGGAACCAGCACAATTAAATCAACTTATTCAAGCTATGAGTGACGTTGCAATAGCAATGCGACAGCAGCAACAAAATAATACCAGTATCAATATACATACATAATTTCAAATTTCGACGCATTTGATCCAAAAATCGAAACTTTCAAAAATTACAAAGAACGTCTGGAAATTCATTTCCAGGTCAAGAAAATAAACGAGGATAACGTTTTACGTGCAAAACTGTTACTCCAATATATCGGATCATCGAATTATGCACTCCTTGCATCTTTAACTGCACCAAAAGACATGAAAGAATTAACGTATAAAGACATAATTAAGCTCCTCGAACAACATTTTTGTCAAAAAAAGAACCAGTTACTTGAACAACACCGTTTTTGATCTAAATTTCAAAAAGAGAAAGATTCAATCGCTGATTTTGTTGCTAAGCTACAAAAACTGTGTGTTGCAACTGTTACAAAATCGGTTGCTAATATTTTCCTTCGAGCACAGTTTATTAGAGGCATGCGTGATAATTCAATTCGAGAACAACTTTTACAAAACAGTGAAATGAAATTCGACGAAACCATAGAGAAAGCATTAACATTAGAAGCATCAAAACTCAACAGCAAAGAAATATCAAATTCATCGTCAACAAATGTAGATTCAATCAGATAAGACATCCAGCAAACAACAATCAATAATAATAGAAGGTCACAGTCAAAACCAAAAATCAAGAGTAAATGTTACCCGGTTAGGAATAGATGGGCTATGCTTGCATTGTTGTTAAAAAATACAGAATTGATCGAAACAACTTTAAATGTCAATCATGTAATCGAACAGGTCACATCAAACGAGTATGTCTTCAACATTTGCTAAAGGAGAAATCAATTAGTTCAATCCAAGAAAACAAAATCAATGCAACAGATAATGCCTAAGTCATATAAATATAAATCTACAAGGTCTTGATACAGAAGATGGAAATGTAAATAGTGATCAACAGATAAATAAAGATGAATCAATCGAAGAAATTATCAACAAATACTCGGATATATTTCAACCAAGAGTAGGTTGTATTCCTAATTTAAAGTGTTCACTTAAGCTGCAATCAAAAGCGAAACCTGTATTTTAAAAGAAAGGGAAGCACGAACTCGATGAATTGGAAAGAGATGGAATAATAACAAAAGTTAATACAACTGGGGATCGCCACTAGTTGTAATTCCAAAACTAGATGGGAATATGCGTTTATGTGTTGATTACAAAATAGCAGTGAATCCACAATTGGAAGCAGCACATTATCCAATTAAATGAATCGACGAAATTCTCAATAATCTACGAAATTCATCATATTTTTGTCGATTAAATTTATATAAAGCATATTTACATGTTCAAGTAGATGAAGAAAGTAAAATAATACAAGCTATTTCAACACATAGAGGCACTTATCGAATGAATATCATTTGGAATTAAAACAGCACCAAGTGAATTTAATCGGATATTAGATCAAATACTGTGTGGTCTTGAAGGTACATCATCATATTTCGACGATATTATCATACATGGATCAACATTAGAGGAATGTAAATTACGTCTAATAAATTGCCTTGATAGATTTATAATTTACATGTAAATAAACAAAAATGTAAATATTTCAAAAAGCATATTCAATATCTAGGCTACGTGATAAGTCATAATCAAATATCTAAATGTCCACACAAGACCGAAGCAATAAAGAATATTCCGCGTCCAGAAAATTCCGATGACCTCCGAAGATTTTTGGGGATGATAACTTACTATTCTATATTTATTCCAAATACATCAACATTAACTTATCCACTTCGATGCTTACTAGAAAAGGATAACAAATTCGTATGGACAGCGTTATATGAAGCAGCATTGTTATCAAATTAAAAGAAGAAATTTCAACAGATAGGATATTGACGCCTTACGATCCACAACTACCAGTCACTTTAGCACGTGATGCAAGTCCAACAGGTATAGTTGCAATTCTATCACATGTTAGTGGTGGGGAAAAAAAATTCCCATTGCATTTATATCAGGGGCTCTAACAAAAGCAGAACAAAATTATAGTCAATTAGATAGAGAAGCGTTAGCGATAATATTTGACGTCGACAAATTTTTTATGTATTTGTATGGAAGACAATTTACCTTAATTACTGATAATCGACCCTTAACAAGTAGATTTCATGAAAATTCAAAGACACCAGCTATGACGTCAGCAAGACTGTTGTAATATGCATCTTTTCTTCAAGGGTTTAACTAGAAAATTTCAACATCGAAAGGCAGAATTACATGTGCATGTCGACTGTTTATCACGAGCAACAACCAAGGAGTCAAACTACAAATTCGAACATTTTATAGATGAAGTAGTTAGGATTATTCAAGAACAAACAATTAACCAAATTTCTACACATAATATTACAGCGAGATCAATTGGCAGTGAAACCGGGAAAGATCAAGAACTATCAAAACTGAAAGAAGAATTAATTAAAGGATATAATATCGAAAGGGAATATTGAATTTAAGATGGAGTCATTTTTAAAGGACATCTAGTTTTAATTTCAAACAAAATACGTAATAATATTTTAAAAGAGTTACATCACACTCATGTGGGTGTTGTTAAAATGAAAATATTGCTATTGGAAAGGTATCGATTCTGATATCGAAAAAGTTGTTCGCTCATGTAACAATTGCGCTTTGATAAAGAAAAATCCACCAAAAGTATCACATATAGAATACATATAGATTATGCAGGTCCTTTTCAAAATCATCATTTTTTAGTGCTTGTTGATGCAAAGTCAAAATGGCATGAAGTCAAAATATTAAAAGAAGCTCCAACGTCAGAAAAAAAAACAATTTCTTTACTACAGAAGATTTTCGCCACACATGGTTTACCACAAATATTGGTCTCAGATAACACCACAATTTATCAAAGTCAAGAGTTTAAGAAGTTTGTGTAGTATTGTGAAGAAAACGGTATAGTTCAAAAGTTTATAGCGACAGGTCACCCAGCAACTAGCGGGCTAGCAGAACGACATATCCAAACATTAAAAGAAAAATTGAACGCAATGAATGACGAAAATTTACCTCTACAAATCAAGGTACAAGAAATCTTATATCGATATAGAGCCACTCCACTATCAAGTGGTAAAAGTCCAGCACAGCTGTATTTAGATCGGGAGTTAAGAATCAAATTAGATGCCCTGCGCTCTATAAAAAGGAAAGGTAATCAACAGGAATCAATACGAGAGAATCTTCACATTCATTGTCTTAGCGTGGGAGATAGGGTGCAAGTAAGATGGTATACAGGAAATAAACCTACATGGCGGTTTGGGACAATTCAAACCAAATACGGCCATTTACATTATAAAGTCAAACTTGACAATGGCTACGTGTTAAAACATCATATCAACCAATTATATCGATCGGACGTTTCTCAATTACCAAAGAAGACAGTAACATTTGTGGACAAAACGAAAAAGGAGACAGTGATAAAAGAACCTATGTTGGAAGAAATTCAAATAGAGAGAACATCGACTGGTTTTCTTCTTCAGAGGCAAGCCAATTTCAGTGGAGTACAATATTCTCCGTTACAGAGACGACCTCGACGGACTCGTCGTCCACCATCATATTTAAACAACCAAGTTCTTTATTAGCGTGGGAGACTGTAATATCGTGATTGCATATCGGGTAACACGAAAATCTAGTCGAGAAAAATACGTATAACCTAATATAAGTTTTGAGCGTGCTATTATTGATTGTCTTATCTCAAATAATACACAACAATTCCCATTATAACATTGTGGTTATACCATTACCATTATACCATTACATTATGTTTATACCATTACCATCTTCCATGTCATACTTCACTAAAACCGGTTAAGAAGTGCCAAATTCCACCTCTATTAGCTATATTCCGGAACTTCATCCAAAAAATCTTTTAGAATCCTATTTCCCACACACATGGCAATTTTCAAAACAATCGATAGAAACATTTTTTGAAAAAAAATCTAAAAAAAACACTTTTTTGATTTGAATTTTTAAATTTTGACCTTAGATTCGTGATCAGGGACCCCGAAAACCCCTAGGTAAAGTTTTCATTGATTTCTATGAACGTCGAAAAATTACCAAGTCTTTTTCGGCCATATTCGATCCGCATCATGTTATATCCGCACCATGTTATATCAAATTCGTGATCAGCAACCCCGAAAACCTACTAGGACAATTTTGGCGGCCATCTTGGATCTGCCATCTTGGAATTTTATAAAAGTTATACAAAATTTGTAATCTATGAACCCAAAAACACTTTTGAGTAAATTAACAGAGTTAAAATTACGTTATTATATCAATTTTATTAAAAATTAAAATACTTGTTTAGCAGATATGGTCCGCCATTTTGAAAATACAAGGACGCCATAAAATCGCCATACGGCATTAAAAAGTAGACATTCTAAGGAAAATTCTAAGCCCAAAAAAGTTTATTTATCTCAAAAAATCAAATGTGCAGGGGGGGGGGGGATGGCCGATTTAACAGAGAATGCCCCAATTTATTAAAGTTTTTTAAGGTCGTCATGGTATATTACTATTTCGAATGTACCACGGAGCATTGGTTACTGTGAAGTATTTTCGCTTGGGTTCGTTGCAGGAATTCTCTGTTTGAAGCACTGGTGGATCACCATAACTGAATACCATATGTCCATATGGGTTTGATTATCGCTTTGTACAGCAATACTTTATTGGCTAATGACAACTGAGATCTACCCATCAGCCAATACATTTTGGAAAATGTAATTTTTATTTAGTTGCACTTTTTTGTATGATTTTCCACATTAACCTTTTATCCAGTTGCAAAAATAAGTATGTGACTTTCTTTTGTTGAGAAATATTTTTATCGTTTAATTTCACTGGTGGGCAGGTGCGTTTGTTCAGCGTGAATGTAACGAGAGTTGATTTATTTTCGTTCACTTTTATTCGCCATACATTCAGTCAGTCCGCGAGTTTCTTTAAATGATTTTATAACTCCGTTGAGGCAATTTCGGGATTATTGTGAGAAGCCAGGATGGAGGTATCATCAGCAAATGTTGATATTAGCTGTAGCTGTGTTTTTTTGTAAGTCTCGATAGATCTCAATAGATCGCATCCAGATGTTCTCTATTTTTGTGGTTAAACTGCAATTGATTCAGCTTATTTTAATCAAGAATAACTTTTTATTCAACATTTTATCGTTTTTAATTCATTTCTTTGAATTACACAACTTACTAATTGTACATGAAAATCTTGCTTTTTATCCAGATATGCTATCGAGACTACAGATTTTCCCTTTTATGAGTAAAGACACACATTAAAAATTTGTATTTTAGCATGGAAGCATACCAAAGTCATATTTTAGTACATCTATCATACAATAGGAAAATAGTAGCTGATTTACATTTAATCTTTTGCTCTATTTTAAAAGACAGGAGATTTACGATAAAAGTATTCATTTCTTTATTATTTCCTTCCATTATGAAGAGGCATATTCAAAATGTGTTATTTAACACTATTTACCGCAATCCACAAGATTTTTTGGCTAAAAAGAATGGAAAAATCGAAAAATGAACCTATTTAACATTTTCCGTAAAAGTAGCTCAAAATTTAAATGATTATAGTAACATTTTGAATGACAGGAAAAAGTTTTAATATGTCCGTCTCATTTTTATACATATATGGATAAAATGTATTCGCACTTCTCCTCATGTATTTATACTTTTGGAATAACAAAATATAGTGAAAAAATAAATACAAATTCTTAGTGCTGCGAGTGCCAGTATTTTTAAGTGGATGATAGTAGTAGTTACAATTTCCCATTTTTTTTTTTTGGCAAATATCTGAATAGATCTATCGAGATTTATAAAAAAACGCAGCAACGAAAATAGTAGCTGATTTACATTTAATCTTTTGGTCTATTTTAAAAGACAGAAGATGTACGTTTAAAGTATTCATTTTATTATTACATATTTCCTTCCATTATGAAGAGGCATATCCATAATGTGTTTTTAATACTATTTACCGCAATCCCCTAGTTTTTTTTGACGAAAAATATGGAAAAATCGAAAAATGAACCTGTTTATCATTTTTCGTAAAAGTTGCTCAAAATTTAAAAGATCAAAGTAACATTTAGAAAGAAAAAAAAAGTTTTAGTATGTCCGTCTCATTTTTTTATATGGATAAAATGTATTTGCACTTTTCCTCATGTATTTATACTTTTGGAATAACAAAATATAATGTTGTCAAAATAAACACAATTCTTAGTGCTGCGAGTGCCAGTATTTTTAAGTGGATGATAGAAGTAGCTACAATTTCTCATTTTTTTTTTTTGCTAATATCTGAATAGATCTATCGAGATTTATAAAAAAACACAGCATGTGTATAAAATAAAAGCAATTTTCAGTTGGTAGGCTAATCGGTGGATTCGAATTTGTTGGCATTTTTAAATTTTTTGTTGCCTTCCACAAAGAATAATCTGTCCTCTCGGTTGCCGACAGATCACATAAATAATTCTGAACACTTTGGTTTTCTTCTTGCCCCAAAGCAAATCTTAAGGCCTTAATAGCTCGATTTCATTTTCATTTTAATAAAGGTGGTTTTGTTTGCTGCCATTGACGGTAAATTTTTTGCTTTTCCTGGATTAGTTCCTGTATATTATGTGACAGTTTATTAACTTTTTCAGAACTACTAATGACGGGTGTAGCCCTTTCAGCTGATAATTCCTTGACATCTTTATCTCTCTCGTTTGTAAGACGGTTCGGCATTTCGTTCCTTAGGTCATCTGTACTCACTGTTACTATTACCAGTGAGTGATAAGCAGGCAGATCATAAACAATCGGTGGCCTTACCATATTTACGTGGAATGCCCTTAGTTACACAAAAGTTGGGTTACTGGCAGATAAATAATCCAGGGACCTGGATCTACAATGTGAATGTTTAGCGTTGAAGGCACTCCTCGCATGAAATTTATTTATTATTTATTACCAAATTCTATTATGTGCATCATTAATGTTCAACAATTATTCAATGCAAATAGAAATTTCAAATTTCAATAACTATAATTCAATTAAATAACGTGCTGATCATTTATTTTATTATTTTTTAATTAAATAAATGACCATATGGATTGTTAATTACATTTAACTATTAATAATGCGTATAATACAACAATTTTGGGAGGACGTTTAAATCGATGACATACCTTATTTAGTATAAATGGTTAGTTGTTGCTTGTATGATGGTTAAATTTCTTTATAATTATTACAAATATTTATTTATCTATGTGTACCTGCTCAACCGAATTTGTGGCCTTTTTGTATTCCAATACAATTACCGTCTGCAAAAATTCGAAAAAAGTAATTTTGCCCGTGCCTGGAACATTTTTATGTGCTTTATAATAAACTACAATTTTTTGCTGACTTGGACCAGATACATACAAGAAGTGGCCATAAAGGATTCTGGCCTTTTTTATAGTTCCAATTCACAAGTATTTCTTAGATTGCTAAATGCTGCAAAATTGTATGGCAATAGTATTTTCATTTTTGTTGCCGCACAATGCACTCCTAAACGTGATATGGACGCCTTGAATAAATTACTTAAATTAAATCAATTAATTGTTAAGCATAAATACGCTAATTTTAGTTGTAAATATTTTATTATCTATATTTTAACCAGTGTCTTGTTCAAATGGTTTTTTTTTATTTCGAGCTCATACAATTTATATTTAATGACAGTTAAAGCCATCACAGTATGTGAATCGGCGTTAGCATCTAGCACATTTTTTTATTTACTTTTACTCTCATCTCAACCATTGGCCGCTATGCTCAACATAAACCACTTGTACGATATTCTTAATTATGAACTCGATACCATCATAAGCGATCTGATGCAAAAGCAGAATAGTACGACACAAATATCGAATTTATTTGCAATATGCGATAAAATTGATCGTATCGCATATTTACATCGAAAAATTACAGTGACCACAAAAAATGTCTCAAAAGTGTATTCGGTAGCGGTATTTTTGCAATTGGGTGTAATATTTTGGTGCCTGGTATCTGCGGGTTTTTCTGCGTTTATGTTTACTGTGAATTTGAAAACAATTCAGATTTTTAATGATCATCGACTTTCAATTGTAATATTTTCTTGGTGTACAATTGTATTACAAATGTTTACGACAGTTAAATATTTTTATATGACAGTTGAGAAAGCAAATGATACCGGACACATATTACATGAGATGGATATACCACGAAATCAGATATTTTATCAAACTGTAAGTAAACTATACAAAATATTTATTATTGTTAGAAACTCAGAATTTCAATTACTAAAATGGATAATAAATAATTGCTGATCATTGTTTTTATTACTTTTTAATTAAATATTCACCTTCACACAAATTAATTTTTGAATATTAATTTTTATTTAGGAGATACTTACCTTATTTTTAGTTCAGTCTATTCTCCTTTGAACAATGGTTAACGTCCTGGATAAATGTTACAAATATTTGTTTACCTATATATACCTGCTCACGCGAATCTTTGGCCTTGGTGTATTACGATACAACCATGGTGCACAAAAATTCGAAGACAGCCGATTTGCCTGTGTTTGGAATATTTTTTTGTGTTGCCTAATAAATTACAATTTTTATCTGGCTTGGACCAAATTCATACAAGAGGTAGCCTTAAATGATTCAGGAGTTTTTCATACTGGTTATAAAGTACTTCACACGATAATAAATTTTGGAACATTATATGGCAATAATATTATATTTTTTGTTGTTGCACAGTGTATACATAAACGTAGTATATGTGCCTTGAATAAATTGCTTAAATTAAATCAATTAGTTACAAAGCGAGAAGGATGCGGTGAAAAATATGCCAAATATAGCTATGAATATTTCATTGTGTTGACGTCTTCTAATATTGTACTCAAATGGATTTTTTTCATTTCGAGCTGTTGCAACATACGCATAATGTCATTAAATACTTTAACGATTTATGAGGCGGCTTTACCATCTAGCACATTTTTTTTTCTATTCCTTTTATCATCTCAACCATTTGCCGCTTTGCTCAATCTGAGCTATTTGTATGACGTTATTAATGTTGAACTCGACACCATTAAATTTGTGACGTTACAAAATCGTGATAATAAAGTTTGGAATTTATTTGCGATATGTGATCGAGTCGATCGTATCGCTTATATGCATCGAAAAATTACAGTGGCCACAAAAAGTGTAGTGAAAGCTTATTCTATGGCGATAATTTTACAATTGAGTATAGTATTTTGGTGCTTGGTGCTCACTGGTTTTTTTATATTTTTGTTTATGTTCAATGGGGAGTTGAAAGAGGTTTTAATGGATCAATTAATAATGACGGCAATGTTTGCGTTTAGCACTGTTGCATTGCAAATATTTACGATGGTTAAATATTTTTATATGACAGCTGAGAAGGCAACTAATACAGCACGAATATTGCATAAGATGACGGATGTTCCTCGAAATAAGATATTGTTTGAAACAGTAAGTACCTATTTTTCAAAAGTAATATTCCTTTGTTTTTGGATGACCTTGAAATCATTTGTCAAGGTCGTCTTATTTTTTTTAAATATGTTTCAGATTGAAGTTGTCATTTTGTTGTTTCTCATAAGAAACTATACCAATAATAAGTTTATGTTAAAAATATGAAATAGACCTTGATAGTCATTTTTGCCAATAAAAGAATTATTTAATCGTTGGTCTATTTATCGGGTTCGTCTGCTTCCGTGTCCACAACAATGGCATAAATACAAAAATCGGGCCCTCTCCCGCAAAATTTTCTCCGACCCCTAAAAATTCTTCTTGATGTACCTAACCATATTTTAAATAACATGTTCACAATTGCTTTTTATTGCGCTCCTTAAACCAATTTATCGATTTTGTAGAACTATTTAATCAAAATTTCTAACCCCATTGCATCATTTGTAAATAATTCTGTGTATAAAAATGCCAAATATGTGATAGAGAACTGGTGACAATTATGGCCCACTCTATGTGGATATAATAAATCAAATCTTGATTCTATTGTTTGTATGTAACTGTCAGAGCTTTTTCTGACTCATTTATGGTGCTGGAGGTTCTAGTTGTCGCATTTTTTTCATCTCCTTCATTGCATCTTCGTTGCACGGTGTTTTGCCAGTGATTTTTGAGCAATCGAGCTCCTCTATTTTTAATCCATCCAATGATTTGGCACAGCTTAATGCGACATATGCCTGTCCTTTAGCAAATAGTGCAGATTCGAGGTGCATTCGTCTATTTTATGGACTGTGCAGGCCCAGCACAGTATTAAAGGGAGCTATGTTCGCTCGATTGTTCCATAGTTTCAGAGTGCCGGAAACTGAATTGATTTGATGAAATGAAATGAATTCTATCTCTACCAAAGTCAATACGAACAGATGGAATGTCGGTATGTTACATCTGATCATGGCAGAATAAAGGCCAAACAATTTCAGTGAAGTGTCCATTGCACCATTCATAAGACCTTGCTCTATATTAATATTTGAGCGAGGCATCACTCTCGCTCCGTTGAAAATTTTCAACTTCTTTTGTAATACTCCCGTCTTGTTGATATCGCCTGACACAATGTTGTCCATGTTTACTTTATCCGCTTTTCTTGTCGCATTCACCAGCAGATCCGGAGCCCGAATTCTAAAAACTTGGGCTCGATATTGTTCAAGGACGGCCGTGTTGTTTGTATCAACTTGTGCACGAGTTTGATATATGCGAATTGCTCTATCCAAATTAAAATTTCCAGATAACTCTGTCAACACTTTTGACATCAATAGAGCAAAATGCGGCGCCTTCAACTTACCGACGCGTAGAGCATTCAAAAGATCGGCAAATGTTGTGTCGCCTTGATGTCGCATGCTCTCCGTCAACCCCACAAGGCTGAGGGGTCTCCATAAATGAGTTGCCGGAATAAATCTTGCAGGCTAGTGGAATGCCTGAGCTCCTCGGATAGGTGGCAACTGAAACAAACCTCCAAAAACCATATTGTTAATGGCACCGAATGGTTCATTTTTCTTCTTTTTTAGTTCTTGCAATCTAGAATCGATCATGCACAACATTTCGTATGGAACCATAGAAATCTCATCGATGTACATCAATGATTCGATGTCCTTCCACTGTAATTTAAATAATTTATGCAGCGTTATTTCACCAACAATGGTTATTTCAATATCAATAATAGGTGATGGGGGTGGGGGTAGGGGGGGGTATACTCTTACACCCATCTTCTAAGCGAAACCCCGTACCTGCTAGTGCTGATATGCCTGAACTAAATTCAACCCTGGAACATTTTTTGACACAATTAAAATTTTTTTACTCTAATTTGAATTAATTAATTAATTCGTGTAATTTCTTAATTAATTTAATTAATAATTCAAATTAGAATAAAAAATTGTTAATTGATAAAATTTGCTTACACAGGAATAGAGCTGTGTGAATGTGAAGAAGAAAAATTTGGAACAGAGTTTATAATTCGCTAATACAACCTGTATAGTACATTCTGTATTTATATAGAAAATATTTATTGGGTGTACAAATATATTTTCGACCTTTTTTACTGAAATAAAAGACATTAGTTTGTGTAGGAAATGAAAGAATGTTTTATTCAAAGTATGCTCCTTCGGAAGCTATAACCTTCGCCCATCGTTCAGGCAATAAACATTTTTTGACGTTTTCATATGAAGTGAAGTTCTGCTGTGCCAGGGCTGATTGCATCGACCGGAACAAGTGGCAATCAGAGGGAGCCATGTCTGGTGAATGCGGCGGGTGGGGTAGAATTTCCCAGTTCTGCCTGTCCAAGTAATTTTTGACAGGTGTAACAACATGTAGCCTAGCGTTGTCATGTTGCAAAATAATTGTATCGTGCCTTTTGTCCCATTCCGGTCGTTTTGCAGCTAGAGCTTGCTTTAAAGCCATCAGTTGTCGTCGATAAACTTGTCCCGTAATGGTTTCGCGCTATTTCAGCAGCTCATAATAGACGACACCCTTCATATCCCACCAAATACAAAGCATCACCTTCGAACCATGGATATTTACTTTTGGCGTCGACGGCCCTGGTTCACCTGGCTTGACCCACACTGGTTTGCGGTTTGGATTGTCATAATGGATCCACTTTTCATCCCCAGTGATGATCCGATGCAAAAACCCCTTCCTTTCCTTCCCGTTCTTTCAATTTGTGTGGCACCCAATTTCCCAGCTTATGAACCAATTCCATTGCATGTATGTATACGTTTCGAAACACATTGTTGGCATTTTCAATTAAAAGAAAATAGTTGTTGTTTATGCTTTGAACAAATGTCACTAGTAATTATTCAAGCTTGACATTTAACCTCCAAAAAACATGTATTGCCCGATTGAATAATATGCAAGTAGTGATACTATCGACACGCGACACCTATCTAAAAAGGTCGGAAATATATTTGTACACCCAAAATTGTGGTACAATCAGTGCAGCCGGGCCTGATGAGAAGATTGATTTTTTCAAAATCATAGGCTCATCAGTTCAAAACTGGATTAAATTCTCTTACAATTTTTCGGAAATAGTAACTTCAAATAAATTAAAATTTTTTTAACACTGTAACGAACTTTCTATGAAAGCATACGTTCCTCAGCCCAAGCACGCCTTCCAAATATAACTGTATGTACCGACAATATCAATATTCACCGTCATTTCAAGACTTGTTCATGACAACGGTATACGCTAGTACAAATCTGAGTAACGTGCACGATGATTCATTATCAATATTCATATTCAATCATTTTTCGATCTAAAATCGTGTCAGCAAGCAATTAAGGTGTATAGCGGAACACTCTGAAGAGGTCATCCGTGGTTTATGAGCATTGGATCCTGATGCTGAGACACGGGATTCATAGCTAATTTATATCATGTCCAATTTTGGGCAAACCATTCACTCGATAATTTTTTTTCATCATTTAGCGAATTTATTGATTTTTTAAATGTAAGATGTGACTTATTGGAAAAGTATTAGCCAAGTACTCAGAAATCAGCCACAACTGAAAAACCAGCAGTCAGAAATTGTCTAACTACCTAGCAGTGACGTGACAAGCGTATGAACAATACATTAAAAAACATACCACTAGCATCCTGCCATAAAACTGCATTTGAGCTATAATTGTCATATTAGTGACAAGTGCTATAATAAGACATGCTGTCTCATTTGTACTGTCATCACAGTTTGCTTCATAATTCTTACCTGACATCGACAATATCACCTAATGATCCACCACGAATCACAAATCATCTTATTCATTGTGATGACCCACTGAATCCGAACAAAGTTGACATAACAACAATTAAACCAGGTACGCACATAGCGGTATCTGAACGTTATAAGGATATCTGAACGTAGTAAGGATATTGCTTAATTTCATTTTTGTGACCGAATTATGTATACAACGGCTAGACCTAAAACGAACGCATGCAGCCACTCCTATTCACGGTCTAGCAGCAACGCCAGCTGTAATTTCGAAGGGCAGATCGATATAACACTGATATCACGTCTAGATAACCAATACAATAATACTCTGGAAGCTCATAACATAACACAAATCGCCAGTTTGGTACCCACAAAAGTACCTCCAGTGGCAAACCATCCAATTTTTACGTCACTACAGTTGGCAGATTCTGAATTTCAGAAACGAGATGTTAGGTGCCAATCTATTCTTCGAACTATTAAATCCGGAAAGGCACATAGTTTCTGGTCTGCCCACTCTCCAAAACCCAAACAAATTTGGTTGGCTCATCGCAGAAAGTACGTTGAAATTAGATCCTGCCGATCCTACATATGTTTGTGAAGGTCTTAGGATATCCACTGTGTTGAAGACATTTTGGGAACTTGAAGAAGTTTCAAGTCAACCTTTGGCCAAACAACTACACGAGAAACCAATGGCAGATTTTGTGTCAGGCAGCCATTTTAACGCCGAAAACCACAACTATATAGGTAACTCCTGGCATGCAGCTCAACGAAGGTTATTGGCTATGGAAAGAAAATTTACTATGTCGCCAGTGTTCTGCAAGAGTTACAAGGAATTCATGTGTGAGTACATCGAGTTAGGTCACATGAGTCACCTACCCAATGGAGGTCAAAATAGTGGTCAAATATTCCTGTGGGCGACGGCGACAAATATTTCATTCCACATCATGCCGCGCCGTGGTAAAATTAACCAGCCGCATTACTAAACTACGAGTAGTGTTCGATGCATCCAGCCAAACACCATGTCAGTATCGATTATTCAGTCTGATAAAGAATATCGAAATTCAAAAAATTGGTCCTGGTCGGCGTCACCCTGAATCCTGTTAGATTAGACAAATATTTCTTAGTAAAATAAAACGAAGTGGAGCAAGCTTGGATTATGTTTTATTTGTTAGACTCAAAATAAGTTCAGGTAACCCTCATATATCCTACGGTTCACTTGATTAGACGCACTTGCAATTTTACTTTTAAATTCATAAAAAATTTTAATTCTAAATTATGAATATTAAATACTAAAAATATTTTAAACTAAAATTCAAAAATCAGTAACTAAAAATTCTGAAACCCCATCCCCCTTCCAAATCTATAGCTGTTGACTTTAGAAATTACATCTAAAATCAAAATTAAAATAAATAGTTGCTTATTGCTATTCTGCCAAAAAATACCACTGCGAAATAATTTAAATTAAATCTGGAACTCGTTAAATAATAACAGCTTTAAGTTGTCCATACTACATTCAATTAAATAATTTGAGTATCCATATTAGTATATTCTTATTAGAACTATACATATATGACAAACAATTAGCACAAATATATCATTTGGCTAATAAACTTTATTTTAATTTTAAACGCACAATCTGCTAAACAAAATTCCCACTACAAGATGATATACATACATTTAAATTCAGAATAATTTTGATTTGGAAATCTGAAAATTTATTAACCTTGCCTGAACCAACAATGTTATGAACAAACTATTTGAATCCAAAAACTCTTCACCTTGGACGATTAAAAAAAAAATTCAAAATTTGTAATCTCAAATTCCAAATTTCAAACTTTAAACGACAAATCCCATATTCCCAATTTGCAATTCCAAATTCCAAATTCTAAATTTTAAATTTCAAATTCGAAATTTCAAATTCGAAATTTTAAATTTCAAATTCCAAATTTAAAATTTTAAATCTCAAATTTCAAATTCCAAATTTCAAACTCAAAATTTCAAATCCCACATTCCAAATTCTAAACTTCAAATTTTTTATTTAAAATTAAAAATTCCAAATCCCAAATTCCAAAATTTCATATTCCAAAAATTTTAATTTCTAAATTTTAAACTTCAAATTCCAAATTTCAAATTCTAAATTCCAAATTTCAAATTTCAATTTCAATTGTGAATTTCAAATTCCAAATCCCAAATCCCCAATTTCAAATTCCATATTTCAAATTTCAAACTCCAAATTTCAAACTTCAAATTTTTTAATTAAAATTTAAAATTCCAAATCCCAAAATCCAAAATTTCATATTCCAAAAAATTTTAATTTCCAAATTTAAAACTCGAAATTCTAAATGTCAAATTCCAAATTTTAAATCTTAAATTTCGAATTTTAAATTTCAAATTCTAAATTTTAAACTACAAATTCCAAATTTCAAATTCTAAATTCTAAATTTTAAATTCCAAATTCAAAAATTTTAATTTCTAAATTTCAAACTCCAAATTCCAAATTTCAAATTTCAAATTCTAAATTCCAAATTTCAAATTTAAATTTCAGTTGTGAATTTCAAATTCCAAATCCCAAATCCCCAATTTCAAATTCCATATTTCAAACTTCAAATTTTTTAATTAAAATTTAAAATTCCAAATCCCAAAATCCAAAATTTCATATTCCAAAAATTTTAATTTCCAAATTTAAAACTCCAAATTCTAAATGTCAAATTCCAAATTCCAAATTTTAAATCTTAAATTTCAAATTTTAAATTTCAAATTCTTAATTTTAAACTACAAATTCCAAATTTCAAATTCTAAATTTTAAATTCCAAATTCAAAAATTTTAATTTCTAAATTTTAAACTCCAAATTCCAAATTTCAAATTCTAAATTCCAAATTTAAATTTCAATTGTAAATTTCAAATTCCAAATCCCAAATCCTAAATTTCAAATTCCATATTTCAAATTTCAAACTCCAAATTTCAAACTTCAAATTTTTTAATTAAAATTTAAAATTCCAAATCCAAAAATCCATAATTTCATATTACAAAAATTTTAATTTTAAATTCTAAACCCCAAATTTCAAACTACAAATTTCAAATCCCACATTCCAAATTCCAAACTTCAAATTTTTTATTTAAAATTTAAAATTCCAAAATCCAAAATTTCATATTCCAAAAATTTTAATTTCCAAATTTTAAACTCCAAATTCCAAATCTCAAATTGTAAATTTCAAATTCTAAATTTTAAACTACAAATTCCAAATTTCAAATTCTAAATTCTACATTTTAAATTCCAAATTCAAAAATTTTAATTTCCAAATTTTAAACTCCAAATTCCAAATTCTAAATTTCAAATTTAAATTTCAATTTTGAATTTCAAATTCCAAATTCCATATTTCAAATTTCAAACTCCAAATTTCAAACTTCAAATTTGTTAATTAAAATTTAAAATTCCAAATCTCAAAATCCAAAATTTCATATTCCAAAAATTTTAATTTCCAAATTTAAAACTCCAAATTCTAAATGTCAAATTCTAAATTCCAAATTTTAAATCTTAAATTTCAAATTTTAAATTTCAAATTCCAAATTTTAAACTACAAATTCCATATTTCAAAATCTAAATTCTAAATTTTAAATTCCAAATTCAAAAATTTTAATTTTTAAATTTTAAACTCCAAATTCCAAATTCTAAATTTCAAATTCCAAATTTCAAATTTTAATTTTAAATTCAAAACCCCAAATTCCAAATTTCAAACTACAAATTTCAAATTTCAAATCCGACATTCCAAATTTCAAATTTTTTATTTAAAATTTAAAATCCCAAATTCCAAAATCCAAAATTCCAAAACTATTTATTACGTGTGCAAATAAAACCACGAAGACACTCAAACCAAAAAATCACTCACGAAACTTTTATTAATTTAAAGTAAATTAAATTAAAATATATAAGTATAAAATATGTACATATATACAACATTTGACACCAAATTAAATAAATTAATAAAACAAAATTAAATTTTCCAAGAATACGACAAAAACACGTCTTTCCTATTCGAGCGTCAACGACCGACCCTATTTAAAAAATTTGTTAATATTACAAATTTTCATTAAACAAAACACATTGTTTATTTTGTTTTCTGAATTTCCACATTTCGACCGATAAATGAAAGTTTTATAACTTTGATTTAATATGGCGGACCGACATGTTTTTATGGGGCCTTTATAAATTTTACTTTCTTTTACGAAGTAAAATAAAGTATAGTAATCATGAAAATTTTCGACCTTGAGATTATTGAAGATTTATCTGTTTTGAGGTCCCCTGAGTCCGAAAAAGTGAGTTTCGAAATGATGTCTGTCTGTCAGTCTGTCTGTCCGTCTGTCAGTCTGTGTCCTCTCTACAGCCCAGATGGCTTAACCAATCCAGCTGAAACTTCAGATTTAAGCTCTTTTGATAAATTGGAAGGCCCCAGTGAATTTTAGTCCAAATCGGGCAACCGGAAGTGGCCACTCCCTTGGGCCAGAAAATTTGTTTTGCAAATATCTCAAAAAGTATAAGGTTTACAAAAAACTACTAAAACAAAATGTTTCCAAAAAATAAAAGTAAAAAAAAATAAAAAAAAAAAAATTAAAAAAAAAAATTAAAAACTTTTATAAAAAAAATAAAATTGATGTGTGGCCAACACATTTCTTCTACGAACAGGGAATTTTGAGAAACCAATTACGCAAACTTCTTACAAATTTATTATTTTTTATTACTTTCTTTTACATAAGTAAAGCTTAAATCTAAAGTTTTTTGATCGATTGGTTAAGCCATCTGGGCTATAGAGAAGACACAGACTGATAGACGGACGGACAAACGGACAGACAGACATAATTTCGAAACCCACTTTTTCGGACTCAGGGTTGAGGTCCCCTGAGTCTTAATCTTAATAAATTTTGCAAGAAATTTGCATTATAATAGTTTCTTAAAATTCGCTGTTCGTAAAAGAAAGTCGTGTGTTGGCCACACCTCCATTTTTTTATAAACACTCACTCGTGTCGATGGCAGCCAAACATTTTCATCTTGATATAATGTCGATTTTTTAATTTCAATTTTCACTAAATCTCATCCAAGCTCTGAATGATATAGTAGAAGATATTTGGATAAGTACGCCGTTAAACGAACAAATTGATCGAAAACTTCGGGTGGAGCGTAAAGCATGAAATAAATAAATTCGTGAGATAATCACATTATTGCGCTCAAAACTTTCACCCTTTCGGCCCTTCTAACAAACACTCTTTACTATCACACCACCATACCATTAAACCATCACATAATCAGACACAATCGTGCCGTATCATCGATATACTATCGTACCATGATACCATCACATCAACACACCGTTATACCATCTTACTATACTTGGGCTGAAAAGTTTCCTGAATTGATAATAAAACGCAACTTTTTTGGGAATATTTTTATTTAATCTTCAATAAAATCTCCTTTTAACTCAATACACTTCATCCAACGATTTTCAAACATTTTTTCCAAAATATTGCTGTGAAGTGGTTAACCGTTCACGTTTTTGATCGACATTGAAGGTGTGTACATGGTACATTTCTGGTGAAAAATGTACACCACGAAGCTAGCTACTAGCTAGTTGAATACCTAACTAAATGATTGCTAGGTTTAGACCCTTCGGGTTAAATTTGTGTCCTATGAACCAAAATTGTTACCCTGAGAACCATTTTGGTTACGTTATGTTGGTAAGCCTATGTAGTCCATTTTTTTGTTCCATCATCATGTATTTTTTTGATCATTTCAAACCTGCAACACCATTTGTCACCAAAAAACCGGCAGTTTAATAGGATGGTGCAGACTCGTCCAAAGCTAGGGTCATATATCCTTCTTGATATCGGTTGCTGACAGGAATTTCAAATTGTATCACGAATTTGAAATTTATCCGTCAATTTTGTTAGTTGTGAAATGCAAACGGAAAAAATGAAAATTGTTTCGTAAATGCAGGAAAGTTTTTAGCCCGAGTAACACAAAATTTTCATTTAAAAAAATTCGTTTTTATAAGCATTTGAGAGGCAGGTGTGCCACATGAATAATTCTCTATATAAATAGTGATTTTGCATTAGTTTATATTGCGATACACGTTCACACTTAATAAATGACGAATGATTAATGAATAATTAAACATAATTATATTAGTAGAACTATCAGACGTAATCCATCTATCACTGTACAAAATTTTAGTTCAAATTCATGCATTGCAATGGCTCAGATTACGTACAAGTACTACTCATTTTTATACGGTTACATCGCAGGAATTTGTAGTGTATCACTGTAGAAATAGTACATAGCTTCAATTTTTCGGATTCAAAATTTAAGCGCAGCTTACCGGCAAATATTTATTTACGCCATTCTATTTTGCTGTGTCTTAATCAATACAGGCATAGCCTTGGTCTTGTATTCGAAGATTTTTTTATTAGTTATGGTATTCATCAGTTGAACAACTTAACAAACTTCTTAATACAATTACTGATGCAAAATCAAATTATATCGGCTTTTAACAAAATCATTTAATGTAGTGGCATTGTGCATAAGAATTTTCGCGACAAATATGTTGGCTTTAGTGCTAAATACTACAAAATAATTTTGGGCGACCGCCGTAATATTATCGTGGATGTTTTTTATTGCACACATTTTTAATATCGGTCTAATCGGATGGAATACATTACCAGCATTAAGATATAATCAATACAAAGTTATTGGACATTTTAAATGATAATCGAAATTTCGCAAGCAAATCAGATGTGATCGTGAACTTGACTTACCTACATCATACTATTATCAGAACATTAAAATCCACTTTCCAAGTATTTCATTAAATAGACTCCATCTAATTCAAACATCTATGAATGGGTTGATAAAACGAGTAAAATGATGCATACACAATGTAGATATCGCAGGGTGAACTTGTCAATGAGATTGTAAGTAAATTTTGTATGATTACATATTAAACTAGCTGAGCCCGGTCCGCCTTGCTGGCCCTAAGTCCACCGACTTTATTTTGTACAGCTTGCATGTAGGTATTTTTTCGCTCAGACGCACCGTTTTCGAGATACATATTTGCAATTTTTCGATTTTACGGGTATTTGTTGTTGTTGTTTTACAAAGAGCGAGTTCATTTCAGGAAAAAAATCATAACTCGAGAATGACTGGATCGATTTTGGATTTCAAAATCAACTAACCATCATCACTCCTCCCTTCACTTTCCCTAAAAATGTTATGGCAATCGGTTGAGCCGTTCTCGAGTTATGGAGTGACAATCAAAATGTACACTTCTTTTTATATATGTATATATATATAGATATATAAGAACCATTCCGATAAATTACGACGCATAATCTAACAATTGGATAATTACAGAATTTCTGTAACGAGATTAAATCGAATTTAATCAACCTCTATTCCTAAGCGGGTTGATTTACATAATTAATAATAATTTATAGTCGTAAAATGTATCAGGCTTAATTTAATTAATCCATATAAATAATTACAGACTATTACAGTTGAAATTTTAGCTTCGGGCAACATGTTTAAATATTGTTATTTCAAGTATATCGCTTTGTATTTATATGTACTAACTAAAATTACCGGATCCGGTTCCTATGTATACAATTTTCACAAAAATTCTTTTAAATTTTCAATCCGGACATTAATTTATAATTTATTGTTTGGAATTATTATTAATTATTTGTTTTATGAAGCACGCGCAAAATTAGGCGCCCATAATACTACCCAAAAAAGTCACAAACATATGCCAATCGTTATTACCAAATTGCATCAAACATCAGATTTTTTAAATAATTTTTTGCAATTTTTATTAATTTTAACAACGGGACGACATATTGTTAAAACGCTCAATAAAACAATTCGATTGAATGAACGATTTTATCATAAGTATCAGGATCGCTATCAAGCGGTGAGTTCGAAATTTTTTATCATATTTCTTGTAAAAGAAATCATCCTGAAATGGATTTTGTTTGGGGTGAATTTAATTGCGACGAAGCTTGTTTCATCAAACAAGATAAATTTGTTCGGTGCTATGCTTATAAATAAAGGGCAATTTGTAACATTGTTCATGGCGTCCCACTTTATGGCATGCGTATTAAATTTAACGCACATTTATGAGGTGATAAATATCGAATTGGATGTTTTAGTTATGCAGCTGAATGATAATAAATCGTTTAAAATTAATTCGAAAATTTCTGAACTTTGTGATCGCCTGGATGAATTGATGTGGCTTCACAATAAGGTGACTCAAGTTTCGATGGCTATTAATAAAACGTACGGTGTATTTATGGCAGTCCAGCTGCTAGCACTATTTTTAAATATTTTGATTTTTATGTTTTATTTAATTTTTGTTTCTATTAATAATACGGTAAATAACCGGAAGTCATTAATCGTGATGGGAACTTTTGTGATAGGTTCGCCAGTTATGCAATTATGGTTGTATACAAAATTGCTCGGTTTATTTTTGGAACGGATGCATCGGACCGGGAAATTACTACATCAATTTGATAATGCACGAATGGGTAATAAACGATTTAGGGAAACTGTAAGTATTTATTTTTATTTAATCTCAGTTGGTATTACCATTGATTTAGGTGCGACCCGGTTTTGTATACCGTTTTTTGTAAAATATTAAAGAAGACATAAAGAAAGTCAAAATAAAGTTCAATTTAGTAAACTATATCTGTAAATAATTCTGCAAGATGTATTAAGTAAAATTTCAAGATCATTCAGCTCAATACCCCAAGATAAATCGTCATTTGCAGGTGACCAAAATTCATTGAGAAAATCACATGTAAAATTAGCATATTTTCGATTTTTAATTTAAATTGAAAATTTGATTGTTTAATTATAATTGTTCAGCCGTATGTTTTCAAAATCAAGCTTATTTTGAATTAAAACAGGTGCATCTCTTTCGCCAAACTCTGAAGTAAAAATAATACTTATACTGTAATTCAGAGTAGCATCTCTAGAGAGAGCAGTAATTGTCTAAAATTTCTAAACTCCAATGTACAGGAAAGATTAGAATTTGTTTTTGTTAATTGACTTATTTATAATCTATGAGTCCAATTACAATAAAATTTACATAATTAATTTCAATTATTGATTGTAATCGATCCAACCTTACCTACTTATTTACCCATTATTTAATCAAACGTTTTTGTAATTTTCGGTTGGAAACATGTTCAAATACGCTTACTTTAAATATATCGGATATTATTTGTACGTCATCACTAAACTTACCGGTTCCGGATCATATGTTTACAGTCGTCGAGAAAACCGATTTAAATTCTCAATCGCTTCGTTCACGTATAATTTAATATTTGGCATTGTGACAAATTATTGGTGTGTTATTGAACAGAGACGGTATGAAATGGCTATCGTAACCAATCCTCAATATGTAATACCCGCATTCATACCAAAATTATTACAAACCGTCGATTTTTCGAATAATTTTCTAATATTTTATCAAATTTTAACGGTTGGTGCACGAAACGTGAGACTTCTAAATAAATCAATTCAAGTAAATAAATTATTTGTTGCTTTGTTTCGGGATAAATACGAGCGCAACAGCATCAAATTGTTTTTAATATTTGTCACCAAAGAGATAATTCTTTCGTGGACTATTTATTTTGTGAATGCTCAAGCGACGCGAATAGTATCGGGCTACAATCAGACATGGCTTGCGGCATTCATATCAAATAAAGGTTTATTTATTTCGTTACTTTTGACGTCTCACGTTACGGCGTCATTATTAAGCTGTAAACATTACTACGACATTATAAATATTGAAATGGATAAGATTGTGGTGGAATTGACCGAGTGTCGTTTAAATAAATTGAATTCTAAAATGATAATATTTTGCGATCAGCTCGATCAACTTTCGTCGTTGCATAGAAAAATTACAAAATTAGCGCGATCCGTTAATGAGACGTATGGTATTTATATGGCATGCCAAGTTTGGACCTTTTATGGCAACATTTTAGTCATCTCATTTTATGAATTGTATTTGATGCTAAACGAATCAATCATGAATCAATCTCAATTGCTAATTATAGGTTATTTTGTTATCGGGACGCCCATCATGCAATTAAGTTTGTATGTAAAATTAATTGATATGTTTTCGGAGAGCGCTCGTCGAACCGGATGTCAACTGCAGAAAATTCGTAGTACTTGTTGCCAAGATATACGATTTATTGAAACTGTGAGTAAATCATTGAAAATTTGTATTAAACATAAAACCGTAATTTAAACGTTATTTAATAAATTATCTAAATTTAAAGTTTTCCGTTTCTGGAAGGCTTTGAGCAGTATAGTATTGGTTGTCGAAGCATCCTCAGGATCGGTTTCTGGTAATTCATAGCTGGATATAGGGACACATTCACTATTCTCTGTGTCTACTGTTATTATCGTTCTTATAAATGACTGTGGTTGCTGTGGGTCAGGTACCGAGTGTTTGGTGAAAGAACCAATTTCTAGATGAATACATTTGATTGCGATCGACTTTCTTATACATACATATTTTGTCCAGTGCAAGTTTAATTAACAACTTTCCTCTTTCACCCATAATTTGTTCTCCATATTGACGTTTGCAGTATCTATGAAGAAAAAAAATATCTGATATTTCATTTTCGTTTAGCAACAACACATTAATGATCATAATTATGGATCTAGTAGACAGACGAAGGTCACTGCACTATTGTTTATCTACACCACATTCTTATTACTTATCTCAATTTATTTAAAATCAAAATCACATTAATAAACAATTAAATTAATTAAAATCATGCTAAATGACAAATTTGTTAAACTACAATAAATTAAAGTCTAAATTGTTGAAACAGTTTGTGATCAATACTGGTGATACCGATATAACTAATAAAAAAAAAAACAGCAAACATGTATTTTCTTGTCGAAAAAACAAAAAAAAATATTTTGATGAATTTTGTGTATAACTTAAACTGAATTTAGGTACTTTCTGTATCGTCAAACTCTTCTGTGAAGTTAGCCGAATATCGTTCATTTTTTTCTTTATTAAATTGATATAAACTAAACTGAGCAACCATCTCAAAATAAACGTTACTGTGGGTTTCCACTTGGGATGCCTTTGCGAATAATCGCAATCTGTTTTAAATTTTTTCACACGGATAGTATACATTGAAAAAAAAATGCGTATCGGTATATAAATTTATCTACGCAACCATAGACAAATTTACAATACGATTCGCAATCAAAAGTAGTCATGCCTCCTACATCTTTTTCCATTGCAAATTTTGCATTTACAAAAAAAAATAAAAATTTCCCTTATTTTGTTTAGGAACATTTTCAATCCTGCGATAAACAAAGCAAGCTGAAATATTTTTCCTATGTAAATACTTTATTGTTTTTATTGTGATTTTTTATTGACGTCTAGAAATGTCTAAATTGATAAAACTATTTGATAATACAAATACAAAATGTTTCTAACACAGTGACATGAAACAAAAAATTTCCCTTTGCGAATATTCGCAAAGCATCCAAGTGGAAACCATAGGTTAGCCCATTTATGTCAAAAGCAAACTAAATAAATTCATTTATTTTAGTTTGCTTTTGCGCTTTGATGTACATATACATTGTATTTAAGTTAACCGAAAGTGTTCAGTCGAAGTAAAAATATCGATAATGAAGATAGTGTCTTTGCTCTCTCAGCTTAATACAACCGACTTATTTTAGCCGAAACATATTTTATACAAAATGAAAAATTAACAAAACAATCTACAAACTGGTATTTCAATAAAGTGTTTTTACGGCTGGAAGTGACAGTTAAGTTTCTGGAGACTCCCAATTATAAGATGTAAAAATTTGTATAAATTTCTTATTATGTCATATCTGAAAAGTGGTTCAATAAGATGCGAATAAGATGTGCTTTGCCAATAGTTATCCGTAGAAAAATTATCAGATCTGGGGGTCAATTCTCGTTCCATGAAAAAATGGAATGAAAAAAATCTTTCCATTTGGTTTCCATCACGTATTTCTCATTAGTATCTTTTCACGCAACAGCAATATGCGATTCTCGTTGTCCAAATGAAAAAGAACGCTGAATACTACACAGCAAAACATATTTTATCAAGTTGCATATATATTTCCGCTAGGCGCGCTAGGTAAATGGTGCAAATAGTAGCTAAATAAATGATAAAAGAGATTATAATTTGTAATTAGATTTAATCACTCTCTCAAAGAGAGGTAAATTGAGAGTTAAACCAGTTTTCGTCATTGCTTGTCAAAATATAAAATAAATTAATAAAATGGCCAAATTTTATTTAAACTAAACGAAACTAATTATTTAGGGATTTTTCTTAAATGAATTGAACTTTGTTTAATAAATTTGCTTATAAACTAGTTTTAAAGTGACTAGTATTATAGTTTGGTTGCACATTTAACATTAGAATTGCAAATTTAGGTGTTCTAAAACTTAATTTCCATATTCATTTATATTCCCACGACCAAAATACTCGGTGAGAAAGTTTTTTTCATATGAGAAGGTTTTGACGTTATTTTTCTCCTTCTCATGAAACATGAATCGGAAATCTGTATTTCTCACTGAAAATACTTTTCATTGTACTTTTCACAGAACGAGAATTGACCCCCTGGACAGCGATTTTGGTCGCAAAATGAGGATTGAGGATTGAAAATGTTTTATATGTACACGGCGTATAATATACATTTTGCTATTGTGTGCCGTCAAATATTTTTATTGTATTCTTATACTTCTAGTCTAAGTATCAAAAATAAGCGAAGCGGGTGAAATCGGTCCACATTTTTGGTGCTTACGCTCGCCTTGAGTCATTTTTCCCTTTCTTCTAACATGAGGAGTTCATGTTTTTGTGGTTATCGCTGTTCTAACCGACTAATACAGTGCTTTTCAAAGTTATAACCGCATCGCTCACAACTGTGGTTCATAAGAGAGCAATAATGAAAATGATTGATATTAAAGATTGCGCTCTTAAATGCTCTCAAAATATACAAAAGAGTTATTGTACTGATAACGGTACTTTTGCTGTAAAAAATGAAAATATCATAAAAGTGCGCAAAACAGACATTTCATTATTATAACCGCACATGACTTTTTCAAAAAAATAATAGAAACAACGAACATAACGGTTAAATTAATAATTTATTTGTCCACCATTACTTTCTACAATTGCGAGAATTCGTCTTGGCATGGACTCTACGTATGGCATCAAAACCTCTTTTGTTAATAACGACCACGCATTTTTGATGGCGGCTTTTAATTCCTCCACGTTATTAAATTGACGGTTGTCGGCGTAGACTTTGCGGACGAGCCAGCCCCAAATATTCTCAATTGGATTGACATCTGGACAGCGATTTTGGTCGCAAAATGAGGATTGATTTGAGGATTACCGGAAGGCAATAGTATTGGTAAATTGTATTGGTGTTGAATGTGCATTTTTCTTTCAGTTTTTCGTTTAATATGATGCAAATAAAAGAGATAAAATGACGCGAGTAATAGGGATAACATGATACAAATAAGAGGAATAAGCTCAGAAGAGAACGATTGAGAGGATGTATTAAGAGAGACTATAGTTGCGCTTGGATTGACCCCGTTTAAGCAAAGCAACTACAACACTTATATTAGTTTCACTCGCACTATGAGTTTTGATAGTTAAATAAAAAACTTTTTATTTTGATTTTATTTTTAATTTATTTATTTTATTTTGAATTAATTTATTTTTTAAGAAAAAATGAAACTCCGAGTTCAAGCTTTGTACTTCATCTAAATTTACAAATTTTATTTTTTTTTTAAATTACAATGTTCGTACAAAATGAAGTTTTTTTAAAATCGTCAGTTTTCCCCAACTGGCACACATACTAATTAACACGACAAATTTATAGCAATAATTCATTGATTAAATTTATAAAATAAAATATAAAATAAATATATCTTGCTGCTAGTTGGTTTGGTATACGTAAGACATGATGGTAATCACTTAATCTGTTCACCAATACCTCGATCATATATTGAATTGCATTTTATTATATGAGTACGGAATATTTTGTATTTTGGGAATCAACAACAATAAAGGATTTGTAATAGGGTGCAGTTGGGTAAAATGAGGAAAACCGTGATTGGTATGCAAAGAACATATAATTTTTGTGTGGAGTCAAATTGATTATATTTTGAGTCGCCACAGACTGAGACAGAACAACAAATTCCGAAGAAAAAAAAATTAAAAATATTACGAAGCGAGAGAGACTCAAAATAAAAAATATTAACCAAAAAAAACAAAAAAGCTAGAAAACAAAACGATTTTGTTTATTTTGTTTAGTATTGTCAGAGACAACATATTTACCATAGATTTCTCATTTTTCTAAAAACTATGAAAAAAAGTAAACTTCTGATATTTCCCATCTTATCGTTGTATTGCATATACGTATTATATACGCAACGCATTTAAAAATCATTGCCATATAAAATACACCAACACAATGAAATATCAGAAGTTTATTTTTTTCATGTTTTTAGTCAAAAGAGAGATCTATGATAAATGTGTTGTCTCTGGTATTGTGTTGCAACTCATGATGGTCGGTTGCTCCTATACGATGTTATGGCCGAGGTTGGAGAAATTTTATTCTAGCATATACACAGCAAATAAAATAGCGAGATGGTTTATTTTATTACTTTCCTTTTTAACTTGCGTAACCTTTTTTTATATACAATTTTTTTTGTTTAGAATAAAATGTCCACACACTTCGACATAACATCGTAAAGGAACAACCCTCACGAGCTGCAAGGCAACACAATACTAAAAAAATAATAAAAACAAAATAATTTTATTTTCTTACTTTCTGTTTTGGTTCCTTTGTTCAAAATTTAAAAATTAAAAATATTACGAATGGAGCCGACGAATGAAAAATCATTCATTTATGTTGCTTTTTGTTTTTTTTTTATTTCCGAGAAATTGTTTTGGTTACGTTTATGTATTTTGTTTTGGTTTTTTATTAACGAATGAATTCCACTAGTAAGAAGAAAGGGAAAAATAACTCAAGGCGAGCGTAAGCACCAAAAATTTGAACCGATTCACCCGCTTGGCTTGTTTTTGATACTTACCCCATGAGAAAACGCATGAGAAAATACACTAATACAATATAAATATTTGACGGCACACAATAGCAAAATGTATATTATACACCGTGTACATATACAAAATTCTCAATCCAATCCTCATTTTGCGACCAAAATCCCTGTACTGGAGAACGAGCTGGCCAATCCATCAAAATAATGTTATGGTTTAAAAACCAAGCCTTTGTGGGAGCACTCACATGAATCCGTGCGTTATCTTGTTGGAAAGTACGGCGATTTTCACTAATTCGGTGGAGGTATGGCAATAGCTTTGCTTGGAGCACATCCTGGTACTCGATGCTGTTCATCCGGCATGAAGAAAATACCAGATCAACAGTGGCGTGGCTGCTAAAACCTCTCCAAACCATCACAGAACCACGGCCGATTCTTTTTTTTGAAAAAAAGCGCGATTCTTTGCGTAGATCTCTCCAGTATCCGTTTAGACTATCTGGACCATCAAGGTTGAATTTATTTTCGTTCGAAAAAATCACCTAATGCATGAAAAAAATTTTAAGTTATAGGGAGTGAATAACGAATTTCAATTCATTTTCATTTTACATTGTTCCAGTCTTGGGTAATGCGATCGCGAGCAAAGGCGAGCCGCGTAACCTAATGTTGAGGGTCTAGACGTGGTGCCTCTTGCATGTACTCACGCATAATCTTACGGCTGTTCTTGATTGCACGCCAAATCGTTGGAACGGATGCAGAAAGTCCCACTTTCGTTTGATCGAAGGAATTGCGATCGTTGAGTTGGACGCTGTTCTGCGAATTCTCCTCTCATCTCTCTCTTGCAGGCTTCCTATATATGATCTAGATCCATAATTTTCTCGATCCGCTAAATAATTTCGGACAACCCAGTCGGATCTTTCAATTTGTCTAGAAATTTCCCGCTTTGATATTCCTTGACTCCAAAAGACGTCGATTTAACCTTTTTCCCTCTCAGAAAGAGTACTACCACGTGGCATAATTAATAATACTTTCTGTAATTATTATTATTAAAATCTAAGAACAGATAACAAAAAATATAATTTCACCTACCTCAACGACTGCGGTTATAACAATGAAACATCTGTTTTACGCACTTTTATGATATTTTCAATTTTTACAACAAAAGTACCGTTATCAGTGCAATAACTCTTTTGTATATTTTGAGAGCATTTAAGAGCGCAATCTTTAATGTCAGTCATTTTCATTCATGCTCTCTTATTTTTTCTGAACTACAGTTGTGAGCGATGCGGTTATAACTTTAAAAAGCACTTACATTCTTCGTCGGCCGCATTCGTAATATTTTTAATTTTTTTTTGTTTTTGAATATTGTTGTTTCTTTCCAAGTTATGTGTGAGTTTATAAGAACATAATAAAGTGAAATCTATATTTTAATATATTCTCTCGAACGTTCTCTTCTGAGCTGGTTTATCTTATTTGTATAATGTTATCTCTTTTATTCTTGTTATTTTATTTCTCTTATTTGCATAATATAACATAATGTTAACATTCGACACCAATATACAATTTACCAATACTATTATCTTTCAGTAATCCTCATCTCCATCCAGGTTTCACGTGGGGAGCTCGTGAAAACTCGTTTGAATGAAGAACCCACTGTACCTACTGCTAAGGCACACTATTTGAATCAATTTCCAAATGTGACACTTTAAAGGTTGAATTTATACAAATTTTTAAATTTTATATGGGCTTTTCATTCAAACGAATTTTGAATGAAACTTGACCTGCACCCGAAGTGCGGTTCTGTGCCAAATGATAATCAGCTAATCCACACTAGGTCTCATGAGTCCGGTATCATTCTTCGTTTCTTCCCCCTTTTGACTTTTTAAATTTTGAAGCTTTCGCTATTTTCTCACAGATGCTAGATGAAAAGTCAATTTACGAGGTTATTTTTCGACGAATTTTCAATTTGTAGGACGTGCTGTTTAAACCATGTAGTATGCATACTATGTATTGTAAATGTAATTGAAAAACAAAGGAAATTTATTTTTATGTGTCATCCATCGATAGCGCTTAACAATTTCGAAAATATTGAAGTGGTCGATCTTCGAATAAATTGTTCGCCAATAAGACTATACGAATCTAAACTTGACAATTTTATTACTTTTTATAGCTTCACAAACATATCAAGAATTCTGGTTTGAAAAAAGAGTTTGGCTAAGAGTTTGCGGTTGAGTTGGGTTCCGTTTGCGAGTTGAATTAGGGCTGGGTTGGGGAAGGATTATAGTTTATAGCAACTAAACTTGATTTGTGATTTTTTTTATAAAAATTGTAACGGGATTCTATATCTTATTCGATTTTGATGAATTTCAGTATTTCCAATGGAAATGGGATTCTCAAATTCTTTTTAGATAAAGTTCTGGAATATGGCCAAGTATGATGGAACTTAGTTATTTCTTAATCGATTATGATGAAATTTGACATTTGCGTTGGAAATGTAATTCTAAACTTAAAGTTGTGGTATATGGCCAAGTATGATGGGACGGACAAAATTTGACATGTGCGTTGTAAATGGGATTCTAAAATGATTTTTAGATCAAGTTCTGGAATATGTCCAATTAGGACGGAATTTTTGGCTATTTCTTAACTGTTTTGAGTGAAATTGGACATCTGCGATGGAAATGGGGTTTTCAAATGATTTTTGGAACCAGTTTTTGAATATCGCCAAGTGCGTTGAATATGGGATCCTACAATGATTTGTATAGTTAAATTTCTGGAATATTGCGAAGTGGCATGAAACTTGGCTATTTCTCAACCGATTTTGATGAAATTTAACATGTGCGATGGAAATGGGATTCTGAAATGATTTTTGGAATATTGCTAATAGAGGTGGAATTTGGCTACGTCTTAACCTGTTTTAGTGAAATATGGCATCAGCGATGAAAATGGGATTCTAAAATAATTTTCGGATAAAGTTCTGGAATATGGCCAAGTATGATGGAACTTGCCTATTTCTTAACCGATTTGGAGAAAATCCGACAAATGTGTTAGAAACTGCATTCTTAAATGATTTTAAGGATAAATTCTGGAATATGGACAATTAGGATGTACCTTAGCTATTTTGAACAGATTATGATGAATTTTAACGTTTCCAACTAATAGAAGGAAATGTGGCACAGAAATTATTTTTGGATGCGGTTGTGAGGAATATGTCAATATGGCTTTAAATTGTTGTCTGATGAGGTTATGAGGTTTTTATTTCAATTACTTAACGATCGAGATTACCTTCGCTATAAACGTTTGGGTATGTTTCCTGAGAATTTACTGTCAGAGTTGTAAGTTTGGACATGCTTGTGGTGGTGAACAAACGCTGAAGAATTAAAACTACTAACGGTAGTGTAGAGTCTCGGATTAAGTAGTGTCACTTTAGAATCACCTTTCCATCGCATTTGTTACATTTCTTCATAATCGATTAAGGAATAGCCAAGTTCTATCCTAACTGGCCATATTCCAGAACTTCATCCTAAAAGCATTTTAGAATCCCATTTCCAATGCACATGCCAAATTTCATAATAATCACTTGACCATATTAAGTTTATCCAAAAATCATTTTAGGATCCCATTACTATCGCGGATGTCAAATTTCACTAAACTCCGTTATAAAATAGATACATTTTATCCTAATTGGCCATTGTAAAACCTGTATGTGCAAGATATTTAAATAAATCCACACGCGTTGACCAATTTGAGCCAAACTTTAGACAAATATTGTTTTTGGAGATTGATTTGTGAGTAGGCTTAATTTTGAAGACCGAAGTTCTAATCACCTAATGAGGTTTTAGCCCTTTATATTTTTGTGTATGAATTTCTGTTGTACGCACAGATTGAAGTATTGAAAAAATTACCAAATTAATTGATACACCTAATTATGGTACTTATTGACTATTCTCATTTCTCATGTACCATTTCCGTGAGATATTGAGATAAATCGTCATTTACAGGTGATCAAAGTTCACTGAGAGTTAACAGACAGACAGGCAACCATCAATTCCAAAATTATTTTTTCTGATACAAAACATATAAAATTAGAAAGTTTTCGATTATTAAGTGAAATTGAAAATTTGACTGAATTTTGACTTAAAAAAGTTGCAAACTTTTCAAACTCAAATTTCTTAAAAAAAAACATTAAATACTAGCTAGCTATACTATACTTATACAGAAATTAGCATCTAAATGCGATTTATTATATGTGTAGAATAGCAATTGTGAAAATTTTCAAAGTCTACTACATTTACATAATTTGTGTTTGTTAATTAACTTATTTATAATTTATCAGTCACATTCTAAACATAATTTACTTAATTAATTTCAGTTATTGATTTTAATCGGTTTCCAACCTTACCTACTCACTTATTTACTCTATATTTAATCAAACGGTTTTGTAATTTTCGGTTGCAAACATGTTCAATTACGCTTACTTTAAATATATCGGTTATTATTTGTACGTTATCACTAAACTTACCGGTTCCGGATCGTATGTTTACAGTCGCCGGGAGAATCGGTTTAAATTCTCAATCGTTTCGTTCACGTATAATTTAATATTTGGTGTTGTAACAAATTATTTGTTTGTTACTGAACGGAGACGATTAGGAAAAGCTATCACAAATAACCAAGAATACCAAGTACCAATATTCATTCCATTAATATTAAAAACCATCGATTTTTCGAATAATTTTTTAATTTTTTTCCAAATTTTAACGATTGGCCCACAAAACGTCAGGCTTCTGAATAAATCGATTGAAGTAAATAAATTATTTGTTGCTTTATTTCGGGATAAATACGAGCGCAATAGCATTAAATTGTTTTTAATATTTGTCATCAAAGAGATAATTCTTTCGTGGATGATTTATTTGGCGAATTCTTACGGAACTTGGATATTATCGGGCTACAGTCAAACGTTACTTGCGGCGTTCATAACAAATAAAGGTTTATTTCTTGCACTACTTTTGACATCTCACTTTACGGCGTCATTATTAAGCTGTAAACATTACTACGACATTATAAATATTGAAATGGATAAGATTGTGGTGGAATTGACCGAATGTCGTTTAAATAAATTGAATTCGAAAATGATGATATTTTGCGAACAGCTCGATCGACTTTCGTTGTTGCATCGAAAAATTACAAATATAGCGCGATCCTTTAATGAGACGTACGGTATTTATATGGCGTGCCAAGTTTGGACTTTTTATGGCAACATTATAGTCATCTCATTTTTTGTAATCTATTTGATGCTAAACGAATCATTCTTGGATCGACTTCAATTGATAATTGTAGGTTATTTTGTTATCGGGACGCCCATCATGCAATTAAGTTTGTATGTAAAATTAATTGATATGTTTTCTGAGAGCGCTCGTCGAACCGGATATCAACTGCAGAAAATTCGTAATATTTGTTGTCAAGATATACGATTTATTGAAACTGTGAGTAAATCATTGAAAATTTGTATTAAGCATAAAACCGTAATCTAAAAGTTATTTAATAAATTATTTAAATTTAAAGATTTTGGTTTCTGGGATGCTTTGAGCACTTTTTAGGGATCACTTTCTCATGAATTGATATACATACTTGGTTAGTAATAATTCATAACTGAATATATCTCCGTGTCTACTGTTATTATCGTTCTTATAAGTGACCGTGGTATTATCAAAAATTGAATCGCTGGAGTCAGGTGCAGCATCTTTGGTGATGTGGTCCTTTAATTGCATTTTCAAAAGCCGGTTACCCTGAGTCAGGTACCGGGCGTTTGGTGAGAGAGGTAATTTTTAGAAGGATACATTTGATTGTGAATTGTGATCGACTTTCTTATATTTTGTCCAGTGCAAGTTTAATTAACAACTTTCCTCTTTCACCCATAATTTGTTCTCCATATTAACGTTTGCAGTATCTATGAAGAAAAAAATGTCTGATATTTCATTTTCGTTTAGCAACAGCACATTAATGATCATAATTATGGATCTAGACAGAAGAAGGGCACTGCACTATTGTTTATCTACACCACATTATTATTACTTATCTCAATTTATTTAAAATCAAAATCACATTAATAAACAATTAATTTAATTAAAATCATGCTAAATTACAAATTTATTAAATTAAATTAAAGTTTAAATTGTTTAGACACTTTGTGATCAATACTGGTAGGTGGTAGGTACTAATAAAAAAAAAACCAGCAAACATGTATTTTCTTGTAGAAAAAAAAAATATTTTGATGAATTTTGTGTATGAAGTTAGCCGAATATTCTTGATTTTTTTAAAATATTGATATAAACCGAGCAACCATATCAAAATAAAGTTAAGGCCGGTATTCACGTACAATCAAATTGTACAATATAATTGTGTGACGTCAATATTGAATAATGAAATTCAAAACTCTTGAATACAATTTAAGTTGGCTCATTTATTTATGTCAAAACCAAACCAAATAAATTCATTTATTTTAGTTGCCTGTGCGCTTTGATGTAAATATAATATTTAAGTTAACCGAAAGTTTTCAGCCGAAGTAAAAATATCGATAATGCAGATAGTGCCTTTGCCCTCTCAGCCTAATGTTAACAGCCGACTTATTTCAGCCGAAAAATATTTTATACAAAATGAAAAATTAACAAAATAATTTTTAAACTGGTATTTCAATAAAGTGATTTTACGACTGGAAGGTCTGGAAGTGACCAAAGTATTGAAATCCTGTCAAAAATGGCGAAAAATTTGGTTGGTCCAAAACCACATTTCTCGACGTTTTGAAAGTCTCTGAGTCTGAATCAGCAAAAAAAATGTCCGTCCGTCTGTTTGAACGTCTGGATGTCTGTACCCATGGTATCTCGAGAACGGATTGTACGATTTGGATTTTTTTTTCGCCAATCTATTTCTATGGTCAAGGCGAGGATTTGGAAAGCTTTTGGAGACTCTACGTCAAGAGAGTGGAGTACCTGCCATACGAATTGACCCAAAATCCCTGGTTTGATTATTGAATTGGGCATTGAATTTGGAATTGATTTGAAGGTTAAGTTAGGGGTCAATTTGCGGATTGAGTTGAAGTTGAGTTGGAGTTGAGCCGAGGGGTGGATTATGATGTAGTGATTAGTTAATAAATTTTTTATATGATGGAACTTGCCTATTTGCGGTGATAGGTCTCTCACTACCATCGACGTCCAATTGAAAGAGTACACTGCCAAGTCCTTGGGTACTAGCATCACAACGTATGAAAAAGGGTTCATTGAAATCAGGATTCCGAAGAAGAGGTGCGATACTTAGTAGGTCCTTCAGATGGTCAAATGCTAAATTCGCTTCATCATTCCACTGGAACTTGACGCCTTTATGTAATAAATTATTGATGGGGGCGGTCACGTCAGCGTAGTTCGGTATAAAACGGCGATACCAGCCTGCCATCCCTAACAATCGTCGCGTTTGCTTCACAGTGGTTGGTACTGGAAAATTCTTAGTAGCTTCGACTTTAGCAGGATCCGTTCTTAATCCACGCTCTCCAATGATGTACCCTAAATATTTCGTTTCTTTTAATAAAAAGTGATTCGTTTCAATATTAATGGTTAGTGCGGCCCTTGACAGTAATTCCACTACAGTTTTGAGTAGTTCCAGGTGCTCGTCGAATCCAGCTGAGACTATGAGCAAATCGTCCAGATAAACAAAGATATTTTCTCGAAGTTGATAGGGTATAACTCGATCCATCAGTTTGCTCATGGTTTGTGGTGCGTTGCACAATCCAAACGGCATGACGCAGAACTGATAGAGAGGACGGCCTGGAACTGTGAAAGCAGTAATCTCTTTGGACTGTTTAGAAAGCGGAATTTGCCAAAAGGTATCTTTAAGATCTAGGCTACTGATGTATTTGGTATCTTGTATTCGTCCAAGAAGGCCATTTATCAAGGGAAGAGAATAAGCATCCTTTTTAGTAACAACATTAACTTTTCTGGAATCCAAGCATAGTCTGTGTTTGCCGTTCGGTTTTTTAATTAACACAATAGGGGAGCTCCACGGACTGGAACTTACCTCAATCACCCCTAGTTCTAACATACGGTCGAGTTCCAGGTAAATTAATTCCTGGATGGCTGGGGATACCGAATAATGCTTTTGCTTTATAGGTACTGCATTGCCTACATCTATCGAATGTTCTACTAAGTAGGTTCGCCCTAGGCCCTTCGTTGCAGAAGATGGAAATGCCCCAATAATTCGATCTAATTTTTCCCTTTGTAAAAAATCAAGCTCATGTTGATTCGTGGACCTTTCATTTGTAATAGACAAATCACAAATAATATCCGGAGCGACATTAAAAATTCGCCAGAAATCAATCCCCAAGTATATTTCGGATTTTAATGTGGGTACTATACAGAATTTGAGGTTTGCGGTTTTGTTTAGGTATATGAAACAGGTAACGTCACATATCCTACTACTGCATTTGTTGAACCATCAGCGGTTTGAATATAGGAGTTGAACGGCCTAACTTCAACGTTAATAGATTTAAGGAGTTCTTCCGAAATTTTCCCCAGTATACTGATTGTTGCTCCACTATCTAAAAGGCCTAAAAGTGACTTCCATTTGATATTTATTTTGGCGTAAGGCCGTGGATCATTATTAACAGATTCGGTTACAGAGGAAATTGTGCAGGCCCGATTAATTTCTCTTCACATTTGCCAATAATTGTGTATTCTTGATAATCTTGGGTTGTTAGGCTTAACTTGACTACTCCACTGCTGGTCTACCAACGTGACTGGTGATCTTATGCGGCATCCTTGGTCGTCCCGGGGGCTTGATTCCTGTCCGAACGTGATTCCCCACTCCGTCGCACGTTCGGGCGGCCTTTTCCCTCGGTTTTACTTTTACATCTACTACAGTTATTAGCTGCGAATCCCGCTAAACCACATTTGCCGCAGAACTGATGTGTAAGATCCATTGGGCAATCGCCATATCGGTGTCCAAGATCCTTACAGTTCCAGCACACAATAAACATTTTTGGGTGTAACGCATCAACATTTTCGGCCTCTGGAACTATCTCTTCACTGTTTGAATCCTCATTATCCGTCTCCTTACTGATATTGCCTGTCTTATAAGAGCAACTATCGTACTTTGTTGTAGTATGGGGCTTGGTAATCTGTTCTACGGTTATAGGGGCGCGTTTAGGCCGAGAATCAATTAACCGACGTGGATCATATCCGGAAGTAGATCACAATAACCTTTCGAAATTATCGCACACCTGTCGCAAATCTTCTAGCGATCGAAATTTTGCATTGCAAGTAGCATTTCTCAATGCCGCATTCATATTTTCCAATGCAACATCTAATAATTCACTACCTCGGAGTAGTTTCTGTAACCGAGTATTTATACTTTCGATATCCAAGACATAGTCGCTAAAACTTTCTTTTGCATATTGTGAGCGATGTCTGATATATCGTCGTAATGCCCGGTCATTTTCTAGGCTGCTAAATCTATCAAGTATAGCTTTGCGAAATTGATTCCACGTTGCGTTTCGATTCTTTCGTATATAAATATAATAAAATTTTTCGGCCTTTCCCGAAACAAAGTTTCTTACTAAATGGATTAACTCGTGTCTTGGTATCAGATCTTGACTCGCATGTTCTTCAATCTTCATGAGAAAATCGTGAACGTTGTCATCATTACGGTTATCCGTCCTTCCAGAAAATGAAAATTTCCATTTTGCAGGATGAATACTCCTCCGATACCATGGATTAATTTTTCCCTGATTTTTAGAAGTACTGCGAGTGACAAAAGACCGCAACGAGGAATCATGCTCTGATTCGGCATTGGTGTCATCAGTATTTTGACTGACCAAGTTATCGCTGCTTTGTGCATTTTTACTAGAAGGAAGTTCTTCTTCGGGGCTGCCGCCCCGGTGGCACAGTTGTTAGCATGCTTGATTTAAGCCCCGGAGGTCCCGGGTTCGATTCCCGGCGGGTGATGAAAAAATCACGGCTGGTTAATGTAGGATCAATGAATTAATCACTCATTATCCATTAAAAATAATGATTACGAAACTTCAATATGAAGCGGCCAAGTCCCTTCATGGGATGTAGCGCCAGCGAAAAAAAAAAAAAAAAAAAAAAAAAAAGTTATCGCTGCTTTGTGAATTTTTACTAGAAGGAAGTTCCTGACGCTTAGACTTCTACGAGCCTGGGGTTTGTAGCTTACTCAAGAAATTAGCTGACAATTCGTCAATTTTTTTAGTAAATTTGTCTTCTAGATGCTACTCCATTTCTGACAGAGACCTAGCAAGCGAATCTTGATTTGAAATTGAGTTTCTTCCATTATTTTCAACATTATTTCCGGAGGTGGAAGGTCTAGCCTCAATTGCATTTTTTTGTTGGTTAGCTTCTACTTCGCATTTCCTAATATCCCTGCTAACAGACCTAGCTGTTTGTTTCAGAACATTTTATAAAGTGTGAGATATTACTGGAAGGTTATCAAACGAATTAATTAAACGCTCAGTTCTATCTTTCCAATGGAATATTTTAATTAATATTCTCTGCTTTTCCCGAATTGAACCATTATCTGTTTTATCGATAAGATCTTCAATTTCCACGATACCCTGATTTATTAAGTGTAATTTATAAAAGTACTAACTTTTATTTATTTATTTTTAATTTATAATTTATTTAATTTACATAAATTTAATTTATTGAATTTAATTTATTATCTATTTATACACCACCATTTTATAAGCCGCGAGTAGAGCGCGCGTGCGCATCGTACCAAATCCGAGACGAGACTCATTTAATATTTATTGATTTTTATTTTGTTTGTTTTGTTTTTGTGTTATGCAGTTGGTATTGGTACTAGATGTATGTACTAGGTGTATTTGTTTGCGTCTTTGTGTTCTCGAGCGAGTTGTTTTGTTCTGTGGCGGCGAACGCATACCTTCAGGCGCAAAAATGCGTGAACCGCCACAAATTCATCTTCAGGTCGATCAGTAACGTGAGATTTTTTTGGTTGAAGGTTAGGGTCTTTTAATTCATTTTTTAATAACTCACGGAATTTATTTTCAACGCCTACCTGTTCTGCACTTAACCCGCGAACCGTGTATTCTACCAAAAGTTGTTCAACTTTTAAGGTTTCGAAAAATATATTTAACTCCATTTTAATTTTTACATTAACTTCTATAATTAATTCTTATAATAAAATCGTCAGCGTCTATTGAGATTTATGACACAAAGGTTCCAACAATTCAAATAACTTTCGCAAATTAAAGGCTAACACACGGCCAATTACGAAATGCGTTTGAATTCTTAACGAGATAAAGCAAAGATTGACAATTTTTCACGTAATAAATTTGAATTGAATAAATAAAAAAAAAATTACAATAAGAAATAAGAAATGCCAAAATCTTACAACAATATTGGCCAACACCTTACAACAATAACAATTTTGTTTTTCAATAAATAAATAAATATGTTCATATAACAAAAAAAAAATTCAACAAAAATAAAGAAAACTTTCAATTAATAATATTAAGACAGTGGGATGACTGATTATTTCGCGGTAAAATACTTATTTTATTTGGCGTTATTGGAAATTAATTTTACCCAAACTCCAAAAATTAAAACTAAAAACAAAAACACTCTAAATTAGCACGAAGTTGACTACTCCCCTAAACAAGTACCGTTACTAATAAATGATATTCAGGTTTGCTGAGAAATAAACTTCATCCTCACTGAGGAACTAGGAATCACCCAGCCGTCAATCAATGACGAATGAACTTACCATCTATCAACAAAGCTAAATCTTATCTGGCGGCGTAAAACAAAATTAAAATAAAATTAATTAATTGAAACTTGTTATAAAAAAAATTATTGATAATCCATTACACCAATGAGAAGTTCGCATGTCCGGCCTGCAAGAGAACCGAATAACGGAGCATCAATTACAGCCGGCAACATGATCATCGATCATCCGTCTATTAGATTTTATGCTTCTATTAAACAATAGATTAGTGGAGTAGGCAATAAAAATTGTAATGAAATCAAAAAAAAAAAAAAAATTTAATATGGCAACAAACGATTTTAAATAAAGAAAATAATATACACCGCAAGTTTAACTGAAGCGGCAATTAAATCATTCCAATGAGATTACATGGTGAAGCCACGTGGATGCCTTCTTATAGGGCTACCAATCAAAAGTAATTAACAGTAAACTCTACTTTACGTTACATAATAACACTGTACTAATTTACATAACGACCAATTGTAATCAGGTCCCTGTTTCGGCGCCAATTGTAACTTAACCAGCTTCGGGTCATCAGGCATTATATGGCACACTGTATATGGGATAGCCATCAGTGGTTGAGGTGTACAACCTTTGCTTTATGGAATTCGTTATATATTTCTCAATCGAATATTATGAAATTTGACGTGTGTGTTGGAAATGGGATTCTAAAATGTTGTTTGGATGAAGTTCTGGAATATGGCCAAGTATGATGGAACTTGGCTATACCTTGACCGGGTATCATCAAATTTGACATGTGTGTTGGGAATGGAATTCTAAAATAATTGTTGGATAAAGCTCTAGAATATAGCCAAGTATGATGGAACTTGGTTATTCCTTACCCGTTTATTACGAAATTTGACATGTGCGTTGTAAATAATTTTGTATACTACTTTCTGTATAAAGTTCTATAATACGATTTTTCGTGTTAAGTTGGATGCCTGTACCGATTTTTCGTGTTAAGTTGGATGTCTGTTACTGAAGCTTTTGCCCTGTTTGGCTGTTGTTGAATAAGTAAATATACGTTGGTTAAAATAGAAATCAATCAATAGAAATCAGGTGAATACTATCTCCATTAAAGGTACCAAAGACAGAAGTTCTGACCACCTCGTGAAGTTTCAGCCCTTTATATTTTATATCTACAATTATAGATATAATATTTTAATGTGGCCACCCGTTTAGAATATTTAGAAGATTAAATAAATTGGCAGTATTAAATGTGGTTCTAATAATTTGATCACCGACCGTACTCACCTAAAACGGCCTCCATGTACTAGGTATATACTTGAATATCCTCGCTCTCTTGCGCTCCCTTTGGTGTTGGTTTTGTTTTGGGATGCCCTTCGTCACATCATTCTCTGAAGCAGGGCTGAGGAGCCGGAGCTAGAGCCGAAACCAGGAGCCATGAAGCTAGGCATTTTTGGTAAGCCTGAAACCTAGTAAAACATAGCGTTTTTTTATTTATTATTTTGTCAAAATTAAGTTTTTGTTCAAAAATGCCAACAATAAAATCATGAAACTTGGAACACAAAATCGAGATAGGTAAGCTGGTTTCGTCTCTAGCTCTAGTTCCAGCTCCAGCTGCTTAGTTCCGGCTGGAGCTCCAGCTCGGGCTCCAAAAACAACGAGATAGAAAAGCTGGCTTCGTCTCCGGCTCGAGCTACGGCTTGGACCCGACTCCGACTCTTGGCTCCGGCTTATCAAAAATATCGGCTCCGGCCCCCAGCCCTGCTATGAAGGCGTAAATTTTGAGGTATTTTGAAATATACTGCTTTTTAAAATATAATGATTCCCCAAATACTCTCGTTACAACCTTCAGTAATATTGCACCTCCTGCATAATCTCGAAATCTTGAGTAGGTGATTTGTGCTTGTCAGGGGTACAACATAGGCTTACAGCTATACATCAAAATTTGTAATTGTAAAACATTTCATAGAAATAAACATTGATTGGATTATGGTTTATTGAAAGAAGTGGAGGTTTAAAATAATGATAAACGAAGGTTTTTTCCGTTTTATTTTTGATAAAATATTTTGAGTCTGAATTTCTGTTGTACGCGCAGATTGAAGTATTGACAAAATTACCAAATTAATTGGTACACCTAATTATGGTACTTAATGGGTTCTCATGTACCATTTCCGTGAGGAAGCCAAAGTTTATTGAAAGTTACAGATAGACAGGCAACCATCAATTCCAAAATTATTTTTTCTGATTCAAAAAATATAAAATTAGAATGTTTTCGGTTTTTAATTGAAATTGAAAATTTGACTGTTTAATTATAATTTTTACTTAAAAAATGTGCAAACCTTTCGACTTCAAATTTATTAAATAAACATTGAATACTACTTATAATCTAAATGGAAAAATTCCAAAGTCTACAATGTAGTAAAATTTAGAATTTGTGTTTGTTAATTAACTTATTTATAATTTATCAGTCACATTATAAATATCATTTACTTAATTAATTTTAGTTATTGATTTTAATCGGTTTCCAACCTGACCTACTCACTTATTTAATCTATTTAATCAAACGTTTTTGTAATTTTCGGTTGGAAACATGTTCAAATACGCTTACTTTAAATATATCGGATATTATTTGTACGTTATCACTAAATTAACCGGTTCCGGATCGTATGTTTACAGTCGCCGGGAGAATCGGTTTAAATTCTCAATCGTTTCGTTCACGTATAATTTAATATTTGGTGTTGTAACAAATTATTTGTTTGTTATTGAACGAAGAAGATTAGAAATAGCTATCGCAAATACCCAAGAACACCAAATATCAACATTCGTACCATTAATTATAAAAACCATCGATTTATCGAATAATTTTTTAATTTTTTTTCAAATTTTAACGATTGGTCCACAAAACGTCAGGCTACTGAATAAATCGATTGAAGTAAATAAATTATTTGTTACTTTATTTCGGGATAAATACGAGCGCAATAGCATTAAATTGTTTTTAATATTTGTCATCAAAGAGATAATTCTTTCGTGGATTATTTATTTGGTGAATTCTTACGGAACTTGGATTTTATCGGGCTACAGTCAAACGTTGCTTGCGGCCTTCATAACAAATAAAGGTTTATTTATTTCGTTACTCTTGACGTCTCACTTTACGGCGTCTTTATTAAGCTGTAAACATTACTACGATATTGTAAATATTGAATTGGATAAGATTGTGGTGGAAATGGCCGAGTGTCGTTTAAATAAATTGAATTCGAAAATGATGATATTTTGCGATCAGCTCGATCGACTTTCATTGTTGCATCGAAAAATTACAAAATTAGCGCGATCCGTTAATGAGACGTACGGTATTTATATGGCATGCCAAGTTTTGACCTTTTACGGCAACATTATAGTCAACTCATTTTACGTAATCTATTTGATGCTAAACGAATCATTGTTGGATCGAATTCAATTAATAATTGTAGGTTATTTTGTTATCGGGACGCCCATCATGCAATTAAGTTTGTATGTAAAATTAATTGATATGTTTTCGGAGAGCGCACGTCGAACCGGATGTCAACTGCAGAAAATTCGTAATATTTGTTGTCAAGATGTACGATTTACAGAAACTGTGAGTATATCAATATTCAGTTTTATTAATCATAAAAACGCAATCTAAATGTTATTTAATAATTTATCTAAATGCGAAGTTCTAGTGGAGCTAGCCCAAAATATTAAATGGATGTATGTTCCGTATTATTGATTCTACATTTCTTTTATTTGCCGTTTTGTGCTACCGGATCGGATAACAATTTTCGCAAAAAAACTGGATACGATTTTTGTACGTCGCTTTGTTCTCCGGGCTTGAGAAGCTTAATTTTTCCTTTGCGGCCACAGTTTATGAATTTTCCATCAGGCGAACATTCAGCAATCAAATTTTTCGAACCACCAGAACAGGGCAAATGATGTTCATTGGACCGCAATTTTTTATTGAGCGACTTGAACTTCTCCGAAATTGATTGTTTCATCACGAATTGCTTGACTTAGTCATTAGCAGAGAGATTTCTCTTTCACGAAAAAGGGGAGGAACACTTTCTCCCGATTCCGGAAAGTTATAACACATGTACCTTTTGCCAAAAGTCCATCCTTTTTTATGTTTGACGCAAGATATTCGGCAGCATCTTTCGCTAATCCCAAGTCCCTCACGATATCATTTAATTTTTTCTGATCCCATGGCTTTATACGTATATCTCGTTTGGAGCGACCATCCGCTTCATTGCTGTCAGAATCTGAATCAATTTCACTCCCAGCCTCAGAACTGTTTGAATCCTCAGTTGGCTCATCAACATCCATCTGACTTTCATCTTCAACTGATTCACCAGTAGGATCCATTTCTACATTACTGGCTGAAATACCGTCGTCATCATTATAAATTGGAGGAGTAAAAGATGAAGCTGTTGCATATATAACATAATTGGGAATCAACACATGTAATCCTGCATTTGTTACAACCTCTTTCTGGGGGTTGTGAAGGGGCGTTAGGGGTGATGGAAGGGTCGAATTTATTTTTTATTATCATTTTCGGTTTATCCCAATCCAACTTTGCATGAATATTGCGCATCCATCCGTGGTAAAAATCTATTCACACGGCTGAACTTACTCCCGGGTATCATTGATCTTCGCTGCTTCTTTAAAAAGTTGTTAGGGTGTGGTTTATGCTGGATCCCCTTCAAATTTTGGCTGCGCCGGATTCCTCAGGTCATAGTCTTCCTTGTGTGTGGTTTATTTTTTACAGTTCCTGTGTCACTAATGGGAACAGGGCTTATCTTCGTAATTGGTCGTTTGAATTCGGCGAAGCTGCTGTTTCTGATCGTCACTATTCTGGTTAAATTATCATTACCCGGATGTAATTCGATAAAATGTCCCAGAGGCCACCTTGTGGTTGGCTTGGATATTTGGAGTTCCACTTTCTGAGCTTTTGAAGGCTTGATAGATAGTCGGTTGACTATCGCCTCCAGAAGTCTTGAACAATCCTTTGAACCAACTTCCAATGCTGAACTGGATTTACGTTTTCCTTCAGTAAGCTTACACCTTACATTTTACCATTTGTTGATTTCCGAGCCATTGTAAACCAATAAATCCTTCGTAAATAGGCCAGGGTTAGTTGGATTCCTTCTTGAAATGTTCGTAAATGTGCGTGACTGCAATTAGTAGCTTCTTTATACGATGTTTAGGCAGCAGCAGAATCGGATGCTTGACATTGAAGCCTAACTCGCTGTTTGTTATGGGACCTCCTGCTCGAAGTATTCGTTTATCATCAATGAAAGGGTCAAGTGACAGGATGCTGCTGTTGGCTGAAACTGATCCATCTCTGCGTCTGATTTCTCTTTGGAATTCTCGATGTTGAATTATTTTGCATAATACTTCCAGTATAGCTGATGATGCAGGCTATTTTATTTGCATCAGAGATCCTGAGTATCGACTGTTCAAAAGGGTTTATGTTTGCAGAGCGTGTGACTGATAATACCTGCTTCAATTCAAGGCCTATATTGTCATTGAACGAAGCTTGTTGTGGCCAGTTTTGACTAGTCAATTTGAACCATAAAATACCAGTTCACCATAAACTGTGTTTTTCTAATTGAGTTGGATGAACTCCTCTAGATGCACAATCAGCAGGATTTTCCTTAGAGCTTACGTGTTGCCACTGTGCTGGACTTGATTTTCCTTGGATTTGTGAAATCCTGTTAGCGACGGAGGTTTTGTACTTGTGCGGATTCCCTTGAATCCATGATAGAGTAATCATAAAGTCGGTCCAGAAGTTCACCTCTAAATTTGGTACTTGTAATGCTTCACTGATTTTGCCCATCAATTTCACGAGTAACAAAGCCCCACATAGTTCAAGTCGTGTTATTGGCAAGATAGCTTTATTTGGTGCTACCTTAGTTTTATACGACAGTAGTGCCACCTGGATTTTTTCATCTAGACTCACATTCTTGGCACAGACGATTGCTGTATAGGCCTTTTGAGGCATCGCAAAATCCATTTAGACTGATTGATGATGTTTTATCAAAGTAGACCCACCTGGTTATGAGCCGGAGGTAGTGATTGAACCCAGTAGAGTCCGGCTACTCAGAATTCTTGCATCATAAGTTTACCTACTATTGTATAACTGGTGCTAGCCATCCTAGGGATCAAAAGTTTTCCACTGTCCGAAAGCAGGCTTCGTTTGGTAAAGTTCTAGTTTTTCGAAATCGGACATGAAATGCGAAATCCGAAGCTGTCTGTCACTGGATTCCAATGTATACCAAGCGTTTTGACTTTTGTCATCAAGCTTGAATTCAAGAATTCCATTATTTCTCAGTTCTTTTGGTACGGCTTGTATCAGGGCATGGTGGTTGGCAACCCATTTACGTAGGTTAAATCCGCCAGTTTTGAGTAGTTTTATGAGCTGTTCTTGAGCAAATACGCCTTCCTCTAGTGCGTTGTATCCAGAAATGAGGTCATCGAAATAGAAACCATTCAGTGCTGTTTCTGATGCGAATGGGTAGGTGGAAGCTTCATCTCTTGCTAACGGTTGCAATGTACACTCGGCTAGGTATGTTGCTAATGCTGTACCACAAGTCATGGTTTTAAGTTTGTACTCCTTTATTTATTGTTCAGGTGATTTTTTCCACAAGATGCGTTGATATTCCTAGTCATCTTCATGCACTGTGATTTGGCGAAACATTTTTACTATATCGGCTGTATAGACAAATTTATGTTTTCGCCATCGAAGTATTATGCTTAGAAGGTCTTGTTGGAGCGTGGGACCATTCAGCAGGACGACTCTTAGTTTCGTCGTTGAATTTGTTTCTTTGAAAATAGCATGGTGTGCTAAATAATAATGCTCAGCTTCGGCTTCCCCACTTATTGCCTCCGCTGTTGTTATTGTAACGCCAGTTCTGTATTTTTGGCAAGAGGTTTTTCGACTTGCAGTATAGTCGAGCAGTAGCCGTTTTTTTAATAACCTAAAGGTATAAGTAGACGCCAATTGCTCGATGTTGAATGGAATTCTTACTTTATATCTTCCATTTGCTAGTGCGAATACCCTTTATTGTAGATTTCTTCACATTCAGTTTCTGCTTTTGTGAATTCCCTTTTATGATCCCAAGCTCTCAGGATTTATTTAGCTGCCAGTAGATCTCTGCTGTTCTTACCATAGCATGAGTCACTATCATGTTTTCGTTGACAGTTGTGTTACCGGTGATGATCATCCTAATTTGGTTTGTTGCGCAATTAGCTCATTTGGGGTGCCCTTTCAGAAGATTCGCCATAATTATTTGACCGTAGTAATCAGCTCCTAGAAGTATATCGATTGGACCAGGTTCATGAAAGGTCGGATCTGGCCAGATAAGGTTCTTGGTGTGGCTCCAGATGTTTGGCGCAACCTTTACATCGGGTAGGCTTCCGGTTATTTTTTTGAAGACCATATAGCTTTGACTTTTAGCTTGAAGTATGATGAAAACCTCGGTCTGACGGTGAATTCTACGGTAGACTTCGCTGTACCAGCTTCTGTTAATCCCATGCCGGCAATGTTTGCTTCTTCTGTAATGAAAGTGGTTTGGGAGTCTGGATCAATCAGAATCCGAACTAGAGCTTCTCCAATGTCGGTAGTTATATTTCGAAAATGTTCATATTGAAGTATTCCTCGGTTTCGAATTCTTCTTCATCTGCATTTGTTCATGATTGCTGCTGAATGCAGCCCATGAATCTGTGAGCTGTCTTAATTTCAGCTCACAGTAAACTTTGTTGAAAGTAAACTTTTCTTTAAGAGTCTAGCTTTTGCCAATTGCAGCTTATAGCGTTTTGCTTGCTCTACGGATTCTAACTTAACGTTCGCTGGTTTTGGTAGTTCATGGTATTCATCCTCATCTTCATTTTCATCAATTATGTATAAGGAAATATCGTCTGTTTCTTCCTGCAATCGCCTGGTGTTGTCTTATCTTTTATTTCAAGAAAAATCACTTTTGTTTCTTCAAAAATTGCCTTCACTTGGCCAAAATAATTTTTTGCCTTGTTTGGATGTTGCTCATCAATTTTGTGAATTAATTCTTCATCGAGAGTGCAAAATTTGCCGAAGAGCAGTTGAAGGTTTATGAGTCGTTCCTCGTAGTATTTTTCTGTTTTCCTGTGTGATTTGGCTGAAATATATTTGGTTTGGTGTTTTGAAACTTACTTTCTGCTTACCGTTGGTCGAACAATGTAAAAATATAAAATAATGTGCTTGCAAATGCTCAAATTTCTTTCTTGTTTCCTGCGGAAATATATTGCATGACAAATGAACTGCTTGCATTACACATACATTTCCAATACATTTTATTACAAGAATTATATTAGATAAAGTTAATGATCCATATTTGCCTTTCAACTTCGCTCGACATCAGTTGCCAGTATGCCTATCTTGTGCAATCACAATAAATAAATCGCAAGGTCAAATGTTAGAAAGAGTTGATGATGTTTTACACATGTACCGCAAACACCGTGTCAAGGAAAAATAGAAAATGATGATACTGTGACAGAGACAGATAATATTGTATGCAGGATGACCCATTTTAAAAGAACCACCCAAGTAACTGCCAAAAGAGTGTAGTTAAAAAAGTGGCCCAATTTTTTGGGAGAAATCAAATGATGACCTTCAATTTGACCTTGAGGTCAAATTTCAAGGCCATTTCAAGGTCAAGTCGGTTTTTTTAAATAGAAACATCTATTTTGCATTTTTGTTTCTGAAAGATGATACTATATGGCTGAACGTAGAATTTATGCGCTTTTAAAATTCAGAGTCAAAAATAGGTATTCCCATTAAAAATATTAAAGGCATCGCCATTTAATTTCCCGCTAAAAATTGTGTAAATTAGGAGTAATAGTATTCTAGGAGTTATTTGAGTGATCCTTTTAAAATGAGTCACCCCGTACAAAGAAATATCCGAGTAAAATAACATTTTGTGTAAATGCACAGGGGTCCCCTAGTACATTTATACATTTATAATATGGTTAACACATTTTGTTTAACCTCTGAAACAAGAAACCTGGAAAATTTTGTCGGTTCTTTGAGATTCCGTCTTTTACGGAATAATAAAAAATGTGAAAATAAATTAAAATAAGAAAATGTATGTACCTATATATGTAATCCCAATAGAGATAATGTAATTGAAATTAATTAATTATATTGTTCATAAATAATAAATTTATGACTAGCATTTACATCGATTACTATAATTAATGATTATAAATTATAATATTTAATCCCAGATGATTAAACTGTTTGCTTTCAAACACCGATAATGAAATTCAATACGTTTCAGTGTTCTGAAAATGAAATTTCGATTCAGGTATTTTAAATACCTGTTCATATATTTTTATATTGAAACAAAAATATTTGGTGCGTTAAGCTATACATTTAATAGGCATCAGTTAAAATTTGAACATTCTAAATTTTCCATATTCTGTACCACTTTAATCGCCATTTTAGTTAGCTATCTACACTATTTGTATAGACAAGAGCTTAAAATGTATTCCCAGAAAGAGCATTCATCATTTTCAAATACGGTTGATACTAATTTTCAGCAATTAATTTATTTTATGCACAATCAATGCTATTATGTTTGGTCGATCATATTTGGCAAACGTGTTATACATATGTTTAATCAATTAATTAAATGTAATCGCCTTATGCTTAAACAATATTCAAAGCACTGTTGCAATAAGGATAGCTGGATTTATTTTATAATTTTGATGTTGCGTGACATAGTAATCCCATTGATTTATATAGCCAGCAGCAAGGTATTACCACTTATGCAAAAGAAATTGGAACAAGTTGAGGTACTGTATATTGTAATAACAATGATAATCTTTTTAACATCGGCTGTATTTTCAACCAATATGCTAACATGTATGTTAAATCTAAATTATTTATTTGCCTTGATCAATAGTGAAATTAAAACAATTTCGGCCAATTCACATCAGCAAACTGTTGTAAAATTAAACCGTGCATTTTATTTTCATCGTAAAATTTCAAAAGTTGCAAAACTTTTTACGACCACATTTACTTTACCATACTGCTCTCAAATTGTGATGAGTATTTTGTTATGTGCAATAAATGTATTCCAGTTGTTAATGGCGTTATTTGGCGGGGACGCATTAAAAAACGAATTGATTTTACGTTATGTATTTCGTATCGGTGTAATTGTCTTTCAAATGTGGTTTTATTGTAAAGTTTGTTATTCGGTGACAGAACGATCACAAATGACTGGCAGAATATTGTATCAAATGAAGGCGCATTGTTTTGACGCAGGACTATATAAAAGTGTAAGTACAAAGTATATTAAACTTATTTATAGATATTTAAAATACATAGTATTAATTGCAAATGGAAACGTCAAGTTGTGGACGATTCAGTTCCGTTTCCAAAATGGCGTTCCTTTAACAAAACCTTTTAAACGATTGATAGCAAAACATCAGTATGCGGATCCGTAAGCAAAAAAAGTGTCTATAGCTATCGTTAACTCCTAAGGCCCGTGAATTTTAAAGGCCCATAAATGTCGTGCTCCATTAGCCGGGTGCTGCCATTGATTTTTCCGAGACCACCATTATTCGTTTCGGAAGACAGGCTATACTAATATTCGACAATGCGACACTACACTGGAATGTTTTTATAGATTTCCTCAATATTTTGGAATAGCTCGTCCAAAATTTTGGAAATTTTCTTCTTTAATCCACGCTTAACTTCTGCTCATAAGTTTTCTCGATTGGATTCAATTTAGCCAAATCATTATCCGGTTCATATAATGCAGTTGTTGTTGCATATTTCCCAAAGCTATAACACTTCATTTTGTTACGTATTTGGCCATTAATCAAGGTAATTAGTCCTAATTCAAAAACGCATTTGCCTTTCTCAAAAGAAGAGCAAACGGAATAAAAATACCATTAAATGTTTTTCTTTATTACATGAATTGAGTACGTGAAAAATAGAAATAAGAGCCAATATAAAACAACATGTTAAAGTCGATTTTTACCAAAGTAATCGATTTATCCACGAATTGGCCAGCAGCCTAAATATATGCATTTCTTAAAGTGCGCAATATTGAATTAAATTGATTCAGCGTGTTCAGACGTATATTTTATACTCTGTGTATTTTCCTCGTTCCTTACCTCTTTGCCTACAAACTAATTTTGGAGTGGGGATATTTGTGTGGATTTTTTCCTCAACAATTTTTATTGCGGCACGACTTGTTACACACTAATACATTGAAAAAGTAATATAAAAATTTGTATGGTCGGATTTTTTTTTTTGTTTTCGCTATTCATTTGAAATATGACCGTTGTGGAATGAAGAAACAAATTATGTTTTCGATTTTGTTTCAGGATTTTCCGTCTTTTTATAGTTTTAAACATTTTTTAGGTTTGAGTACATAGCTATTTAATTATTATTAATACAGACTGTTTTTTATCCAATAGCCAAAATGGGGACGACTAAACAAAATTGTTTGCTAAAAATGTTTGATTTTTGATTTTTTGTTGTTGAGTACATTTCTTCTCAAAGCATCATAATGAAATGAAAATAATTTTACACATACATAGATAAATTGCAATTGGTGTCGAGAGTTTCAGATTTTACGTGTGAACGCGAAATGTGTGTAATTATGTCATGTAGAAAATATACGTCTGGACACACGGATTGGATTTAATTTCAATATAATGATTAACTTAATTAAAATTGTGACACTGTTCAATTAATAAATCAATAAATATGATTAAAATTAAATTTAAATTCACATCAAGCAAGATGACGTTAAATTGCCCATAAAAACTACAAAACTTGTACCTACTAAATGTGTCTTCACTAAATACACATACAAAATTAATTTTTTCTTATGCATGGCGCTTTATGCGTGTAACACCAAAAGATTAAAAAAAAAAACTAAACTGACATTTTCGATTCGTTTGTTTCATTTTTTGATCTTGTTGCATCGTGATTAAGTTAAAAAAAGAAATGGATGTTATGTTAGTTTGATTTTATTTTATTAAATGTAGTGTATATAGATGTGTAAAGTGTAAATAAGTAGGTAAATGTACAGTGAAATTAAACAGTAAGCCGTATATAAGTGTAAATTAGTTTACGTACTCGATATTAAATCGTATTATACTGGTAAGTACCAGAATAAAATTATTCATTCATTTACGGCATCGACAGTTGTGCAAGTGACTTGAAATCTTCTAGAGACTAATAAGCCTGATTGAGATTATGCATAAAACACATCGTTCGCAAATAGTTCATTTTGAGGTTATAGTTTTGCCTTTGAAATTGAATTTCATTGGGAAAATTTAGCTTAAATTCAATTATATAATTTACTTTTTTAAATTTATCGGGGTATCGATAGTAATTTTTCTGTAAAATGTTATGTATTCATTTTTAGGTTCAATTCATTCTTCAGCGATACCGATCGTAGAAATTTACTTTTCATACATTTTTCACATTGATTGCTGTAATCAATCGGCTAGTCCCATTATATTTAGGGTGCCCATAATGCGAAGTTAGAAAAAGAGGACAGTTTTAGATAATGAAAGTGTTGTTAATTTTTGTAAATAAACATAAAACATTTCAATCAAAAACTAAATAAATTCAAAAAAGAAAAGCAAATAAACTTTCAAAACAATTCGCAATATTGATTCAGATCATTCCGAAGGATCATATTTATCTAAGCTTTGAATGGCCGAATAAGACTTTTTGCACGCAAGGCTCTGTTTTAAAATTGAATTTAATATAGCTCATTGAGCCCATCAATGAAAACACACTTTCCCTATTGGTATTTTGACCCAGTAAAAAACAATCTGAAATTTTACGAAGCTCACTGAAAAATTCATCATTTTTCGCTTGGAAAAAAATATTTCACGCTTTTGTCACTCGATAATAACCTCATATATCCTGGTTTCTCAAGATGTTCTCTAAAAAATATTTACAGAGTGTGAAAGTGATCAAATAATTTGGAATCATTAATTTGTATTCCCTTCTCCAGCACACATTTTAATTAATCTTCTACGTCATCCCATTCCCGAACTTTATGTAGTTTCATCCATTGAAGCATCGAAATTTCGTAAGATTAACTCTCTTATTAATTTACGGAAAATTGAATTCACTTGGGGCGGTGAAAACGATTTCTCGTATCGATGTTTTAATTTACTCATAATTTACTCATCATTTACTCATTTGACTTTAAGCTAAACCTAAAATAATTAAAATGGCTTCGAGTTATTATGTGAAGTGATTCCCTATAATTGAAGCGAATTTAGAAATTCGTCTGGAAATTCGTTCAAGGTGGTAGAACAATTTAAGTGTCTATTTCCAAAAGTGCCTAAGTAGTCACAGCTAAGCTATTTTTTATGGAACTTATTTTGGGGCTTCGTGAATTTATTTTGCTTTTATTATTCTTGAAGCAATTAAGCTTACAAAGGAAATTTGACTTCAATTACAAAAAATAAAATGGCGAGTTTTGGAAACAAAATAGTATTTTGGATTGTTTTGAAACAGCAAGAAATGTTTTAAAATAGTTTAGGAAAATAAAGTTTCAGTGCAAATTCAGTCTTTATTCACTTTGAATAAGATAACATCCATATATGTACATAACTTCAATTTGTTTTCTTTTTCAGTAAGGTAAAATAAAATAAATTACATAAACTAAGTAATAACAATTAACTAAATAATGACCCGCTCCACCACATTTGGGGTCATTTCATATTCGTTCGGAAGAATATCATCTGATTTAATAGCATCACTGCTGTCGATCACTTTCGTGCAATAATGAAGAGTTTCATTACTTCGCCAATCTGCTCGCAATATGTTATTTTAGTAAACGATCTGCAGAATTTTTGTTTATGGTAGTTCTGCTGGCGTAATATCATTTGGGGTATGAAACCGTTTAAAAATTGATTTGAGGTCGCCTAATTCTGCGTTACAATTGACTTCCTCCTTGGGGATGAAATTGGTTACTTTGCTTTATGTGAAAAATTCATTTTTTACATGCAACAAATATAAAGTGCCACCAATTCAACGGTTTGGAAAATTTTTCTGCTTTAGTCTTCCAATCGTAGTCAGGAAGTTTTTCAAGACTAAAAACCATTCCATGATCTCTAAATATATCTTTGTATTTCTCGTGCTGCAAAATCGTTCATTACTCTGTTGGTTGTTTTGAAAATTATAAACTAGTGTCCTGTGCCCGTATTCTTGAAATTCACCGAAAAAAGTCGCCGGTGACTTTAACATAAAACAAGTTAAATTTTCGACTGAAATGGCGTATTTCACAAGAAACTCACCGGGCACTCAATCAAAGGGGCCCTATTCTCGAATTCCACATCCATTTTCCACATGTGAAAATCTGTCAAAATTCACAAAAACTTTTCGAAAATTTTATTTCATGTATTCTTGAATTCCCTATACTAATGGAATTTTCCGGTACTAAGGGAATATTTCTGAATGGGCATAAGTATGTGAAAAAAATTCCCCATGTACAAAAAAGTCAATAATTACGTAGATATATTTACTTCTTGTGAATAAAAAGTTCGCAAAAATATAATAATCTTGTTCAGCTTAAGTTTATTCACATAAAATTTCTGATGAAACTTCCGTATATCTTGCTTTGACAAAGTGTTGCATTTAAAGCTCGTCGATATAAACAAGTTAGTTTAGAAGGTAAGGTTAAGCCTTACTGAATGCATATTGCGTGTTTCAAGGTTTTCTTAGAAATTTCCTCACTGAAGTATTCCATACTTAAGTTTCGAAGGTGCATCAACAATATTCCGTAAAACGTTGTTTTGAAACATCTGAATTGTTTTCGTCTTCTTACTTTATCTCCAGAACTAGATACGAATTTTCAGAATTATCTGATAAAGGTGCATTTATTCTGGATAGATAACACTGAGTTTCACCTAATAAGCCTTCTGAATCGAATATTAAGCTCCTTCTTTAAGTTTTTCACTTCAATTTAGTGTCATAACCTAAATAATTTCTATTGATATCCTATTAACCTTTCGTTTAGTGAAGTTAGAGCTCTATCTATATGCCTTCGTTTTGCTCGGTTACAAACCTCATTAGTGATTCTCTTTAATGTGCTGGTTACCTCTTCAACATTATCTCCAATTACCGTGATGGCTGTAGCAACTGTTGCAATATTTCCTTCTCTTGGTGTCGGTAGGTCACTTGTATACAGTAGACATAAATTTAGCCCCAAAAAGCTGCCTTGCGATAGTGTTCCTCAACATACTTTGATCGAAAGTGTTTGTAGTAGGTCCCTCTGCAATTTGTAATCCAATCTCTTGTGATATACTCTATCAAATGCTTGTGCCACATCTAAAAAAAATACTTGAACATATTTTTTTATATTTCAGTGCGACTTCTATTCTGCCGCCCCGGTGGCACAGTTGTTAGTATGCTTGCTTTAAGCTCCGGAGATCCCGGGTTCGAATCCCGGCGGGTAATGAAAAAATCATGGCTGGTTAATGTAAGGATAAATGAATTAATCACTCATTATCTGTTGTAAAAATGATTACGAAACTTCACTATGAAGCGGCCAAATCCCTCTATGTAGCGGCAGAGAAAAATTTTTTTTCATATTCTGGTGCTTTTTTAGAATTTAGGTTAGATTTTATTTCTCTTTTTAATTCATGAAGCTTCACAAGCTCTATATTTAGCTCATCATTCTTGGAATCTGGTGTGATATTTTCATCAGCAGTTAGCCAGGGAATAGGTTGGTAGATTTCCATGAGGAGCTCGGCAGAAAGATCCATCAGTTATCTTAATTGGAGGTATTTGAACTTTAGTTCTTTTCAATCCTTTAACTTCTTTAATAATTAATTTTAGTTTATTACATAAGTTGTTAAGTTTTGTCTGGTTTTCTCGAGATCTGTGTATTTGCCATAATTTGACTGATCGGTGATTTCAATAAGTAGTTCTAGTTCATCTTCCAATTGTTGGGGATTTTTTATTCGTACATTCAAGTTGATTTTTGTTTCGGTCAGCTCACGAAACAAATCTCAATTAGTTTTCTCATTAGGTAGTCTTCTTATTGCTCTACACTTTAACAAGATTTAGTTATTTGCTCAGACTGCTCGAATTCCAGTGAAGATTCAACTTTCCTCTTTTTAACTCTCTTCGAAGGTCTTTTGTTCTTCAAGATCCAATCGGTTTCTCTTTCTAGTTCGTTTTCGTCTGTGTGGTATAGTTAAATGGTATATCTACAGATTTTCTAATCCCTGATGTTTTCTCATCTGATGTTTTCTGATCTGATCTGCGGCAAACGCAGACCAGAAAACTGCTAAATTTTGGGAGAGACGCATCTGAATTGTTGTGTTCAATAATGACAGAGTTCACCTAACGAAGTTGGAGGTTTATCGATTTTAAGGCAACATCATTGGATTTTCCCTTATCCGCCACTGGACATAGGGAATTGAAAAAATTTCAAAAAGAAACAAAATGGCGATCATTTGAAAAATGTTTTCGGAGAAATTCGGAACTTTTTTTTTCAAACGACCGCATTTTGGAATCGGTATTGCCTTGGGCGTATAACTGTAGAACATGGGCAGTAAGCTGACTAATAAAGTAATAAAGAATTCCTAAAGTACCTAGCTTAACGCTTCCCTCAGTGAATGCTGATGAAGGGACTCAATTGTTATCAATTTTGTTGCTTGTAAAATGCAAACCAAATGTCAGATCGATCTGAAAGTGAAAATCGCGCCTAATAAAAGATTCTAATTTCGAAATCTAATAATGATAACTCATTCGCCATCTTTCTGTCAATACCAAACTTTTCAGCCCTTGTAGTAATGTTAATAATTGTGTTGCTTTAGTTTTTATGTTGAATAAATAAATTAGTTTGTGATAAATTGAAGTGGTTTGTTTATTCACAATTCAGTGATTCGAACCTTTTGTGAACAAAAAATAAAAATTTACATGAATTACGGAGCTTTCTGGGATTGTGCTCTTATTACAGATGATTCGTGTCGCGATTCGCCAATGTCGTAGGGAGTTTACACAATTATGCGTCCTTGCATACCCTATATCCAACGTGAACCCTATTTTGGACACCGATGCGAGTAATGGCGATATATGAGGAGGATCAGCACAAGAAGCTAATGGTCAAGAACGAGTTATTGCTTACTACTCCAATACACTATCAAAACTGAAGCATAATTGTTGCGTAACACGCAATGTTAGAATTTAAGGAAAAGTAACATTGGCCGACTTGGCGCGAGATCACGGACAAAACTTTCATTCTCAAGGCTTATTGGGCTTAATGGAATAGCCTCTGAATAGAGAATGGATTTTAAAACGAATATGGGAACGCAAGGATGTCAAAGTAAAGCAATTGTTGCTTGTGATAAAAAAGAACCGGATTGCGGAAATCCTGAAAGCGTATCATTAGGAGCAAGTATAAGCCACCTAGGAATTAATAAAACACTAGCCAAGAAACGTCAACGATTCTACTGGGCAGGAAGACAGTCGGTAATAGAATGGTGTCGAAAATGTAACCGATGTGCAGCGCTGAAGTGGCAATGGTTGTAGCTGGGCCATTTCCCGCCACCAAGAGCAGCAATAAATATGTGCTAGAGATAATGTATTATTTCAGCAAATAGCTGGAGGTGTACCCCATTCCCAATCAGGAAACAACAATAATAGCTGATGCCGTAATCAGCAACTGGATTAGCAGATTTGGAGTGCCGATGGAGATTCATACCGACCAAGGAAGGAATTTTGAATCGGTGGTATTTCATGAAATATGCCAGATACCGATGTTCCTGATGGCTTATCGCTCAACAATACATGACACAACAAGAATGATACCGGCAAGTATGGCTGTACCATCAGCGATTTTATGTAAACAGGATTACATAGATCGGATGAAAGAGGACCCTAATGAGAAACATCAATTTATACGGATTAAAATACAGATGTCAAGTGACTGGATGAAAGCTCGAGTGACAATCGAGCAAAACACTTCCAGGAAGGGTAATTGATATGGCTGTACAATCCGCCAGCAAGGTAAAGACCTTATACTGTCATCATAAGGATGAACGACTTGGTTTATCGGATTCAGAAGGGACATCGAGGTAAACCGAAGGTGTTGCCTTTAAAGAAGCTGGCCCTTTATAGAGGAGGTAATTTGGATCCTGTTCGGGACGAACTGAAGTTTTACTGTACTAAAATGGAAATTTTCTTTTCTTTAAGAGTTTTAACTTCATTGCTCAATTTGGCAATAACTACTCCTTTGCTGTTTAGTTTCTTCCATAGTTCATCGTAACTTGTTGTTACTGCTATTTGAGGGGATCTCTTTTAATTCCTCTTAATTTTAAATGTGCTTTCTTGGGGTAGTACCACCTGTTGTTTTGTCGATTGCCCATTGTTGTGCATTTTATACCTTCTACCAGTTGATATAGCTGCCGCCTTTTTCTGTCAGACCCAGAACAAAAGGATGCTCAATTCAGAGACCGACGCTTCTGGATTGTTTTGCCCAATAATGACAGAGTTCACCCAACGAAGTTGGAGGTCTATCGATTTTTAGGTAGCACTGCTCCACCTTTCTCAACCGAGCTTATTACCGGCTATGGCGGAGTTCTAGGATATTTGATTGCTTCTGTATTGCTACGGTTATCTTTATCTCTGATACATTAAGTATTTTTTGTGAAGTCGGATTTATAGTTGTCTTCGTTCGTTCGACCATTCTGGCTTGGTCGTACATTCTGATCAATCAATCAATGTGTTCATGGTGGAATTTTTGTGTGATATATGAAATGGTTGTTTTAGTCATAATTCAGTGATTCCAAAATTGATTATCAAAGCGAAAACATAATAATCTAAATTATTCATGTACACTAATGTAGTATATGATTAAAAACCAATATCAGTTAACGCATTTAATGGTTGTTGTTTATTAAATTTTATCAGTGAATTTATCGAAGTGAACCATAACACTATGACGTTCGTGCTCTTTAATTCTATAAAATACACGGTCTTTTTTATTTATTATAGCTCAAGACTTCTTGGGATACCTTGTTACATTTGTAATTGTACAAAGTTAAAATTTCGATCATCCAAACTATTTGGTACATACACTATGATTTGTGCCCTACTCTTCAATTCTCTTTATTGCTACTATCACTGGCATTTAGGAGGCGGTGCTAGATTTTCACCAAATACTAATATACTACAATCACTCGTATATCGGAATATTCAAGAACAAATTTACTATTCACAAAATATATTTATTTTCTTGTGGTCAATTACTTACAACGAACAAATTATTCGAATGCTAAATAAAATAGTGAAACTTCTCCGGATTTTACGGCCTGAAGTTGTTCAAAAATTTAGAACACAATTCATAAAGTATTTTATACTCTTTATAGTTAAGGAGCTTATATTGCCATTAGCGTTTTACTGTTCTAAGTTGTTATTGTTGATTTTAAGTTCGCGTGATTTTAAAATGATTATCGGAACCACAACGGGCATGGTCATGTTCATGATATATACCACTATAACATCTCATTTAAATGCATGCATTTTAATTGTAAACTGTTTTTTTGTGGTGACAAATAATGAACTAAAAATATTACGAATCGCTTTGAATTCACGCTCAATTACAAAATGGCAATTACGTTCGTTATGTGCCAAACTCAATGAATTATCAATCCAGCATCAGAAAATTTTATCGATCACAAAATTGGTGCACACATCTTTTGCAATTCCAATTTTATGTCAATTATTTATGATACTAACGTTATCAGCAATGAATTTCTATCAATTCTTCACCCTGTACACTATTAAACCAATCTTTTATGGTAGCTTATGTTTGGTCGAAGTCGCTATTGCTTGTAAACTTATGTACACGGTTTTCGAAAAGATTGAGGAGACACGGGCAATTTTATTTGAGATGATGCTAATACAACGTGATGGCGACTTAATTGAAGGGGTAAGTAAATTATGTGAAGCTAGGGTTGTTGTTGAAATTAAAGACCATTAAATATTTAGTAATAGTATTTGTTGTAACCGAAAATCAAGCTAATAATACACAGTTGAAAATTCATGACGTCATTCATGATGTCATTCGCAGACGATATATGAAGTAAGAAATCGCAGTTTTTATTTTGTTTGAGAAAAAAATTCTTTGAATCTTATTATGGGGTGCTTGGCCGCTTCATTGCCTTTTCATATATCAACATTTCGTAATGTGAGTTCTGGTCTTGTCCAATTGCCGTTTTCAAAATTTTACCTGTTTAAGAACGATAATCCCGATTCCCGTTTTCTTCTAGTTGGCATTTTAATAGTAGATTGTTCTACAAGTAAAGAAAAGTGATAGTTTTCCAGCGAGTGTAATTGTTTAATTCACGAGCGAGAGCTAGTGAGCGAGTGGATTAATAATTTAACGATCATGGAAAACCACTTTTCTTACGTGTCGGACATGCTATTTTTTCGTGTATTTGACGACAAACCAGGTAAAAATAGAAAAGGTAGATCCAGTTTGGATCAAAGTATGTATGCATAGCGTGTACATAACAATCGCAGTAAGCAAATAAATAAAAGTCAAAAATCCAAAAATCATTTGGGAAAAAAGCGTTTCTATGAAGAAAAGTGTTTATAGTGAAGAAATGTGTTGCTAAGGAGAAAAGTAGCAGTTTTCTTTACTGTTTTCAGCCAAGAAATGACACTCTTTGACATTAAGTACACGAAAAACAAAATTATTTTGATTTTATTAAAATATGACGTGAAATTGTCTAAGTTTCCGTTTCTTCAAGTTCTTAAAAGAAATTTTACGTCGAGAGATAAAAAACATTATGCGTCTCGTGAATTATCGCGGCAAAGAGGCATAATTGTATGATTTTTACACACATTTTTTAAATTTTTTAAAAAACACTCGTTAAATATTTCGCAAAATTTCCAAAAGGTTTTAAAATCACTCGATCGATTTCGGCTTGTTAGGCCATCATCAGGAATATCTACTGTATGCGTATATAAGATGTTTACCATTGTGCAATTTTTCAGGTTTAAGAGATTCCGCAGTAATGAATTTCCATCTTTCAGAAGTTTTATTGGTACCAAAATTGTATAAAAATGAATTGAATAAAAATTAAACCAATGAATAAAATTACATTATAATCACGGAAGAAAATAAAACGTACGTATTATGGAAAATACTGAATAGAAAATAAGAAACTGTATTTTTTATAGAAAAACTGGAAAACTGCTTAACTCAGCTAAAAACTGTGATTTACAAGAAATGCTGCCGATATGGTAATGCTGGTGGGCATAAAACACACAGAAACCAGGGTTTCCTTGAGTTTTTTGAGTTTTTGATTTAGTGAATATAATTCGCTAGGTCAGTACGTTCTTGCCTCATACTTAATGTAATGAAGTTAGAATTGTATTTTGTAGTTTGGTCTTAGCTACCTATAGAGTAGACCGAACTATAGTTCGTACGAATTTTTCAGTTTATCTACTGTGCAGTCAGCTATGTAAGACGATACCAATTTAGATGAGACTTTAAGCAAACTCAAAGAGTCAGAGTGTTTCGAAGCGGATGCACATCCGCACTGGCTGGAAAAACCATAAATTCTATAAATTCCCCGCATTGCTTTAAGTGTTCGGGAAACGACTTATCGAGCGTCCGAGCATCAGTCCAGAGTCCCAAATGTAAATAAGCTAAACACTAATCAAGCTACCTTTATATCACCTATCATACAAGTTACAATGTAAATGAAATAAGCCCCACAATGAAATAGCTCCCACGATTACTGCGCTTGATCATGGTAGCGAAAAAATTTTAGCGGATAAAAGATACAAAGTTCATTATTTATTTACTAATGTAACAACAGCAAGCGGCCGCCAGGAAAGAGTACTGGGACATATTTACGCAAAAGTTGGTTTTAACGACAACGAAGGAGTAATGAAGATTCAATTAACTCCCAATCTGACTCAAACTCTTTACCTCGGTATCGACTTCTGGATCAACATTGTTCCAAATACCATTTCGGAATTATCTGACCATTCTCAAGCGAAATAAGTATCAAGACATGAGTTGACCCAGTAAGAAACAGAGCATCTAAATAAAGTCATAAAACAATTTCCATCACTCGCCGAAAAAGGTTTAGGGAAAACAAATCTGGTATCCCACAAGATCGAGATAGGCGACGCAAAGGCAGTAAAACAGCGATGTTATTCCATCTCTCCAGCAAAGCAGACCAGCTTGTATCAAGAACTGGATAGGATGCTCCCGCTTGATGTCATTGAGGAATCGTCGAGTTCATGAAATTCTCCCGTAACGTGTGTCCAAAAGCCCAACGGTAAAGTAAGGTTATGTTTAGATGCCCGTAAGCTGAATGAGGTGGCTATAAAAGATGCATGAATTTCTGAGCCGGTTGGATCAAACCACGTATATCTCTAGCATTGACCTGAAGGATGCATTTTGTCAGGTTCTGATGGATCAGGAGTCTCGAGATTTAACGGCATTTACTGTACCGGGTCGTCCCTTATTTCAGTTTACGGTCATGCCGTTTGGGCTTTGCAACGCTCCTCAAACAATGTATCGCCTGATGGACAGGGTGATACCCCATCGATTTCATGATCAAATCTTTGTGTATCTCGAAGATTTGCTGGTCGCTTCAATTCGATGAGCATATTGAGTTATTGGAGCAAGTTGCATCATTGTTAAAAAAGGCGGGTTAAAGATTCGGTTTCTTGGCTATATCGTGGATGATAGTTGCTTAAGAGTTGGTCAGGATATAAAGCTAAAGTAGATTTTCTGGCACCCAACACTGTGAAAAAACTGCGCAGTTTTCTAGGACTGTCAGGATGGTATCGGTGGTTTATTCCATCATATGCATCACTCGCATCGTCGTTAACAGATTTGCTGAAGAAGAAACATCAATGATACTTCCATACTTTGAACCCCAAAAAATATTCCGATAACTGTTACAATATTTAGGTTTACTACTCTTTTTTATTAATATAATCGTCAATATTTTCACGTACGTAATCACTAAATCAAATTGTCTTCAGTGGATATTTCCTGTCTGGAAAATAACTAATGTCCAACAAGTACCTAAAGGGGAGAGTAAATCAAGCCATAGTCTCTGTAATATCAAAAGTAATGGAGTCAATCTTTAATTTTCAACTGATCGCTAACTGAAAATTTACTTAATTATATCACAGAGCTAAAAGAGGCTTAAGTTATAGCAATTAACACTTCGAAGGATTGAGAATATTCTATTCTGTCGCAAAATTCAAGTTGTGGTGGATGGTGCAACGTCATCTGCACACATTACATTAAGCGCTAGGGCCTCTCAGGGGTTTCTCTTGTCTCTACGTCTTTTGGTTATCGTTATTATAATAATCTTATATTATTAACTTTCAATTCAATTCACTTCTAAGCTAATGACACGCTGCTAAGAGCAAGATCTTAATACAATTCTCAACTGGGGCGATGCTAACAGAATTGAATTTAATCCCTAGAAGTTTATATTCTGTGTGCTCTGTGGTAAAATCGACAACTAGTTTCCATCTTTACCGATAAATAGTTCTGGTATTAACAACTCTAATTCAGTATGATAGGTTTGGCTATGGTCTTTTTCCTAAAAATATTCAAAGCATACAAGAAACCGAAACTGGAGTGATCCATGTATTAGTTTATCGAATGCATCTCGCGTCTTTCGGGATTCGAACTCGGCATATTTCGATCCAAATGCCGCAGTGTAAACCATTGTGCAATTTGGTCGACCAGTTTTATATTTTTATTAATCGTCGGGGGTTGGTGAACATAGCAAACACGTATAGTAGTAGAATACAAATAATCGTAATAATTGGTTTATTGCATATCTCGTCAATATTGTGATTATTCAATAGTTTACGTTGTTTAGATATAATTCGAAATGAATTCCAATCACTTAGACCATTTCCACAAAAATTAAAATAAGTAATTATTTTACTAGCGGAATGAAGACACAAATACAAAAATAATCAACGAGACTTTGTATGAAATTACTACAGTTAAAACTTGTCAACGCCACATAACATAATTGAAACACCCATATTTTACAACAATAATTATAATTCTTGATTTATTTGTTTTCTGATCTACCAACGCAGGTAGCCACACGTACCTTCTTCTTCAATAAATTGCGAATTTTCTGGACAGGTTCCAACACCACCACTACCTACCAATTGCGGTGGTAAAATACAATACCGGCCTGAACGGCCAAAACCGGTACGGCATGGTGGATCACTGCGAGCCATGGTCGCAACAATTATTCCAAATAAAATTGTGAGGAGACAAAAAAACTTCATTTTCTATAAATAAGTAAAAAAGGCAAATAATTAATATTTTATAATAAAATCAATTGAATCTCGTACTTATACTACTTACGCAACAGTTGTGATTTCAAATCGAGAAATTATACTGACTTTAATCGTTCTAAATTGTTTCTTTTTATACAAAATAGTAATCTATTATCTCTTATAATACAATAAACGTACACCCAAACACATAAAGAATTTTATAGGATAGGGTTGTTTGGCTTTAAAATCTGTAAAAAATCAAAAACTTACTACAAGAAACACCAATTTTTGTTTAGATGAATAAACTGTAAAAGTAAATAATTTAATCAAATAGCGATTAAACGATTATGGTTTTTCTTGTACTACAAAAATCCAACTTGCTAAAAACAGGATTATCTTATTTTTGTTGACCGTACCATTTCAAAATTGTGTAAACACAGATTTGATTGTATGTACTGTAAACCAAAATAAATACCAGTTGTGAATAAGATCGGAGGTCAGTCAGAAATTTAGGTTATCAACCGCTTAGTTAATTTTATTTTTAAAATTTTTGCTTGAAAATGTATGAAGGTTATTAGTCTATTACGCAATGATTATTTAAGAAGATTCGATTGGAACGTACGGCCACCAGTTTAAAATGCCGTACTGCTTGAAAACTATCCTTTTTAATTCAATTGATTAACGAAACTTGTTGCGAAAAAATATTTGGCTCATAATTATTCTATCGGATTCATGTTCGGTCATTGGAGTGGTGTTCTGGGTTGATGTGGATAATTGTAGATAAGCCACTCTTGAACAATATGTGCAGCATGCTTGGGATGCTTATCTTGTTGGAAGGTAAAGCAGTGACCAAGTCGCTGAGCACTTGTTTTCAAATTGACTTATAAAATATTTAAATTCTCAAATCGTGGCATAGTTGTATTCACAAACACCATTTTTCCCACTCCTGCTAACGACATACATCCCTCACACCATAATACTACCCCCGCCATGTTTAACTGTGCCTACTGCATTTTTTGTTTGCAGTTTAGTGTTTGGTTTAAGCAACGTTCCTGGTAAGACGGCGGGTCCATCGTACACTAGTGACAAAGAATTGACCCGGTTCCTGACACCTAAGTAGTTGATCGTTAGTATGCTTTTGTTAGTAATATAATAGGTATAAAATAGTTCGAACAAGACAATACAATTTCTAACTTCATGTTCGCTGGTTGCTTGAAGTTTCTGGAAGCTAAGCTAGGTTGTTCCGGTACTTCTGAAAATCCAAATCAAAATTTATTAATTATCACTATATACTACTTTAAAAATAGACTAAAGAATTATTTAAACTCTGAAACCCTCATTCAATTATCTGAAATAAGTTAATCTTTATGTTCTATATTGATTGATTGGAGTGTTTGACCAAACTTTAAGCAAGAGATGGCCGGGCCTCACCGAACACCCTGTAATACATAACATAAAGAGAATTTGGATAGGTTTAGTTAGTAATGATTAATGATAGAAATTGACCCGGTTACAGACACCTAAGTATAGCCAATAGTTAGTAACACAATGACAACACATTTCTAATTTAATTTTATGTTTAATTAAAATTAAAACTGTATTCTAAAATAACATTTATTAGTTTGTTGGACCAGATTTCTGGACACTTCTGAAAATCGTAATCTTTATTAATTTAAATTTTACTCAAATCGTATAAAAGAGCAGCTCAGAGACGACCTAATATAATAAATATAATTAATTACTATCAGTTACTTATTCAAATGATTTCCGCCATACTGATCTCTGTCGCAACGTAAAACTACAGTTTAGCTAACTATTAAAGCATTTTCGCGAACCTGCCAGTAATATTATAGAAGTTTGATCTGTGATGGACTGATGGACACTGTCCTGTAATGAATTACAATTAATGCCACCAGTAGCCAACATCAAAATGATAGTTTCAAAAGTATGAATTCTGAACTGAAGTTCCTGTAAATTAAGAAGACGAAAATCACTACAACACAATTTCTAAACTACACATCCGTTGAATATTTGAAATTTCTGGAATTTGAATCAAATTTCTCAGATCTCTGAAAAAAAAATCAAAATTAATACAGTTTTACCAAATATTTAGTACTTAATTCATAAGATTTAACTCATAAAAATCAAAACCACGGCATTCGATTACAACATAGATTACAACTTTTACTTAAATTTCACTAAATTTTTTTGATATTAGTATTTGATGAATTAGTTAGCACAAAACTACCCAATTTCTGAAGATGCGTCGTTGGATGCTTGATATTTTCGGAAATCCAGTCAAGTTACTCAGTTGGTGCTAAACTAAAACAAATTAATCGATAATTTTATTAATGCATCCTATTTAATAACCAACTGCTTCATTCCTATTTTAAGAGAAATTCAAATCCTATTTTACTTTAAAATTAAATATTAAATTAGGCATCTAAAGAGCAAGGTCAGCCGAATCAGGACCAGGTCCTTCCTTGTATAGAAACATCTGGTAATCTAAATTAGTCACTAAATTTAACAAACCTTAAAATAATAGATCTGCAATTTACACAAAATATGTTAAGCCTAGTTCCATTGCGAACAACAGCCCGCCAGTCAAAACAAAATGGGACCAAATCAATATTAACCCATGATCGTGTGAATGAGACAGCATTCTAAAAAATATATTTCATTACATTGTTTTGTTTTTTATATGATTTGCTATGAAAATCAAAAATCAAATCCGTGTCAGCGGACCGCCACTCCATAGCAGCTCTCATAGAAACACACCCCCTGCACACACCAACAATTATGTCCTCATGCCGATTTTATGGTAGAGATTCTTTCAATTTTTTCACTTTATAACGAAAACCATCCGAAAAAAAAAAAAAATAAATAAATTCCGATATGAGCACCAATAACAACTAATCCCCCTAACAACTTTCGGCTATGATCCGGTCCACAAAATCCTGATACTAAAAAAAAAAAAAAAAAGAAGAAGATGCCCTATCCCCGTCACTCCAATAAATAAGTTCTTCTCGGACTTCAAGTCAGCTCAGTCAATCATTCAAAGCAGAATACGGTCATTATGCCCGAGACGACTCGAAGTCGGAAGAAGGCCAACAAAAAAAAAATAAAAATAATAATCCACTAGAGTGACAAATACAAAGCATTCTGCCCTTCCCTACCTTCCTCTACATCAGAATCCTATGGTCAAACCTCGATCGCAAATAAAAACACAACCAAAAATTATTAAATAATCTAAGTATTAGTGTCAGTTTGACCATTTTCACGTTTCCAAATCATCCAAAAAATTAATTATCATTAACGTGAAATATTCCTCCACATCGTACACAAGATATATGCAAATGATTCGTTGAACCGCCATAATATGATCCCGACTCGACTTCTCCTAGCAACAAATATGGCAATCCACTAACCAGACACACCCTCCCTGCAAGCAAAATTCAGACCGACCTCGTTCCGTGCTTCGTTTTCACATCGATCCCATTCCAACATCGAAACGCCTGACAAAATCTGCTACATGCGCAATGCAACACATAAAACACTCACTCATATTTTTATCATCTTACTTCGGTGTCCGACACATGAAAGATACCAGAAAACTCTAAATGAACCGTTTATTTTGAAAGTGGGGCAAGTCCACATTTTGTTGAAACGAGAAAATGAAGGAATAGAGAAACAATAAATGCAAAAATATACGGGATTTTGAATTTTCTTATTTTTTGAACAAGTATTAGGGATTATTTTAATTTTATTTTGACTATAAATTGTTCACCGTTAGAAAGATTATACTTTTATTTGTCTATTGTTATCTTTAACTTAAATTTTTTGAAAAATGGACTTGCACCACTTTCAAAATTAACGGCTCAAATATTACTGCAACAAGATGTTGGTCGAAGAGTGTGACGTAAAAAAAACAAACGGACTACGAGTATTTATGTTGCCTAAAACTTTATGGTTTTAATAAACTGTGACACATAAAGAAACGATGAAAAGTTCACCATATCGACAGTAGATATATCAAACATTCTTGAGTATCGTCAGCCTGTATGATTTATACGAGAAACAATGATATTTTGTATTATTTATTCTCAAATTCCACTAATTTCGTTTTGTGTGCCAGGACTTACATACGTATTTGTTTCCATCAGTATCGCAACATAGCTCTGAAATTACCATCATTGGGTTCTGAATTCTGGTTTGTGTGCAGAAAAAATGGGGTCAGAATAATTTATGCCTGTATGAGGGTAAATTTTTGGCGACCCAACGGCGATATTTAAAAAATGATCTGCATAAAGCATTGTGTTGAAATGATATGCCGTTCTCTCGTTTTTCAAAATGTCTAATTTCACTTTCTTCCATGTCGTATACGCTTTTGATACTAATGCATCTAATTGATCACCTCTAACCTCGACTTCACGAGGGAATAAAACATATTTTGCATAACAAACCACCCACTCGTTTAGAATAGACTAACTACTAATAGTATGATTACACTTTTGATATTTTTCAGTTTCATGCGACAGGTTATGACAGACAGAGTTAGTTAATTATATTTTAATTTTCATGGTAAAAGAAATTTTGTTTTGATTTATTCTGAGCGATTTTGTGTTCCCGGTTTCCGTCTCGATTTTTTTAAAACACAAAATCTAAAATATAAAGGGATAAAACCTCACGAGGTGATGAGAACGTCAGTCTTGAAAATTAATTTACCTACTAAATGAATCTCTACCTGAACCTCTTAAACCAATCTTCAGCTCAACCTCCCAACCCAGCCCTCAACTCAATTACCAAAACAACCCCGAATCAACTTTCAAATCAATCCTTAACCTAAACAACTCACTTAGCCACTATGCAAGCTAACTCAACTTCAACTAGACTTAGCTCGAACCAAATCTCAACCCTCTGCTCAACTCCACACTTAACGGTCAACCCAATCCCAAAATCAACACGATTTGAAAGCTACATGCGGGTTTGAACTCAACTCAATGTTACCTCCCACTAAAACCAAAAACCGACGCAAAATTAATCCTTAATCGAACTTTTCACTCTAAAACAACTCAAGTTCAACTTAAACCCTATTCACCATCATGTCTTAATAGTAACGTACAATCATGCCAGCATTCATACCGTCGTACCATTTTTACCTTAAACAGTCATTCCATTACTGAATTATTCCATTATACTATCATACCTTCATGACACTATACCATTAAACCATCACACATTCATACAATCGTAGTATAGCTTCGAAGAACCATCACAACATCATGCCAACATACCATGGTACAGATGGTGTATCTTTCCATCACTTCACCTTACCTTCATACCATCATATCATGATAACATCGTACCATCGAACCACATCATACCATAATATAAATACAACGTCATACTATCAGGCCATAACATCATCATACTATCCAACCGTCATAAAATTAGAACATCATACCATCATACTATTATACATCCTACCAAGATACCATCATACTATCGTACCGTCATACCATCATATCATTATACCGTTATACTATTGTTCCAAAATACTATCATAACATCATTTCATCATATCCTCATATCATCATACATCATAGTATCATAGCATAATACCACAATGTCATCATACCATCAACATCACCATTAAAAGAATTATGATCTAAAAATCAACTCAATTGGTGAAGTTTTAGAAATTCCTCAGTAGTAACTTTGGGCCTGATTATCATCAATCATGAAGAAGATGTAGGTTTGAGATATTAACAGTGACCTTTCTTAAGTCTTAAATAATATTTATCGAAAGTTATATAGATTGCTCAATTGCTCAGTAAACCTTCGTCCAACCTCAACTCAACCCCAATTCAACACGCAAACAGAATCCAACTAAATCATGAACTCAACCGCAAACACTACGCCAAACTCAATCCTCAAACCAGCATATATAAAAAATTGGTAAATATATAATACGTATAGTAGGTATAGGTACCCGATCCTCTTGACGTGCAGGTTCCAAAAGTTTTTCAAATCTCCGCCTTGGCCATAAAAAAGGATTGGCGAAAAAAGATTCCAAATTGCACAAGCCGTTCTCGAAATACCAGGAGTAAAAACATCCATTCCGACTACTAATTTTTTTGTTGCTTTTTCAGACTCAGGGACTTTGAGAAAAGTGTTTTTGGACCAAACAATTTTTTAATCCTGACGTATTGGTTTCAGAATTTCCTCGCTTCTCAGTTTTTGTAGTACTTCTTAAGATCTTTCTGTATGTCTTTTGCAATCATGAGCCTATATAATTATGAAAAAATTAATTCTCTCTCATAAGCATAGGCTCTTCAGATCGAAACCGGTAGATAATATAATTCTCTAGTCACTTTCAGAATATTCAAGTTTTGCCGCCATTTGAGAGGTGTGTCATTTTAAAGAGTTTAAAGTGAACGTTGCTACAATAGATTTCTTCATTAGATAGTGGCATGAAGACACAAACACAAATAATCAAAGAGACCTTGTGCGGTAGTTAAATATTTAAAACTTTAAATTGACACATTTAAATGATTAAAACACATACATATATTTTACAACACTAATTATTATTATTTTTGATTTATTTGTTTCCAAATCTAAAATACGTAGCCACACGTATCTTGTTCTACAAGAAATGTTGAATTTTCTGGACAGGTTCCGACACCACCACTACCTACCGCTTGTTTAGGTAAAATGCAAAATCCAGGTACACGGGCAAAACCGTCACGGCATCTTGGTTCACTGCGTGCCATGGCCGCAACAATTATCCCAAATAAAATTGTCAAGAGATAGATGAACTTCATTTTCTATTAATTAATAATTAATATTTTATAACAAAAACAAATCATTTTCATACTTAGGTATATATTACTTACGCAACAGTTGTGATTTCAAATCGAAAAGTTATACTGACTAGATTCGTTCTAAAATGTTTGCTTTTATACAAAACATTTTTCTGCAATCTTTTATAATTCTTAAGGTAAAATGAACGTAAACAAAGACAAATACCAGTTGTGACCAGATTGGAGATTAGTCAGATTACGTGGTTATCATCGCTTAATTAATTTTTTTTTTAACATTTGCGCAAAAAATTCTTCAAATTCTATACTTAATTATTTATGAAGGTTATTCTTTAAGTTGTTATTCTATGTACATTATGTATTTGTATTACGTATTGATTATTTAAGCCATGCACCATTCGTTTTGCGAATCTTTCAAGAACATAAATCTTAAAATTATATAAAACCAGTTTCAAATCTATTTACCAGTTTAAGTTAAGATTATCGCATTTATTCCTTATGTTCTATTGTGTAAAGTGTAAACTATCTCGTGATAAAATAACGTCACAACCACGTAATAAAAGGGCATGTTTTTTTTTGATATCGAAGTAATCTGAGAAATAATTTAACTGTCAAAATACAGATACGCGTTTTTTTTAGTATCCGAGGAAAAATGAATTTGTCTGTATCGTTTTTTTTCATGCTCGGATAATTTTAAAATTGAATCTTTTTTCTCTGGAAAAAAGTTCAGATTGTTGTTTGACAGACATTTATTTTAAATAAAAATAACACGATCATATTTATTTGGCAATCTTAAACTGGCGTTTAATTTCTACGACGCTAACAAAATTATCATTTATTTTTCTCGGATATATCAGAGAAAATATTTATCGGATTTATCCAATATATTATCTATCTGTTCTCTCTTATTTCTCCGACATTAAAAAAAAACACGCCCAAAGTAAAGACATTTTTCCTACATAAAATTTACCCAGAAGCTTTTACGTTACAATCAATTTAAATAAAAATTTGTTTCAAAATATTAAACATTTTTAATATTTGCTTCTTCCTAATATCGCAGCTACACCATCTTAAACTATCGAATGTGAAAAAATTTATTTTTTATGTAAGCCACCCACCTCTAGAATTGGGCAATTGGGCAAATTATAGAATATTTATTGTCATGCTGAAAAATAATTTTCACTTTCGATAGTTTAAGATGATAGCGACAATATGTGCTTTCTGATTTCTATTGTTATCATCTTGTAAGTTTATATTGTTCTACCTAAAAATTGTTTTCCGGTTTAAATTATTCAATTTTTTTTATTAATTTGCATTTTGCATAATGACGCATTTTAGTTTCGATGTTTAAATAAATTGAATGGATTTACTTCTTTTGAATGATGAGGAGTAGAAAAAGTAAAATAAGCAAATCAAACAAAAGTGAAGATCTCTTTCATTAGATACACAAAATATGTACAAATTTCAACAAATTTTCAATATCGAAATTTTAAATGTATAATGTATATGCATAATTTGAACTTGTAATTAGTTTTCAATGAATTTGCTCGTTTACGCTGCACTTCGCTTCCGACACACAAACGTACCTGCTCTTCAAACAAAGTATTAGGTTTAATCGTAATAACACAATATACCATATTAACCGCATTTCTTGAAGTTCGATCTGCAATTTTTAGATCATCATTTGTGATCTAAAATCAATGTTGGATCAAATGTTGACGTTGCTTTACATATAAATTTTGATCTAATCCGGATCAATGAGAGACTTGCCCAATATCGATTTTAGTTCATTTGTTCCCATGCTTGGGCAGCGCTGATTACTTTTTTTTTTAATTACATGGCAAAACACGTAAAATCATGTTTACAAATACAATTTTCTTGCCTAAATTAGTGGATGTCCCCATACTTTTTTTTATGATTAATAAAATTGAGTATGTTGCGATTAATAATAAATATCAATCTTTAAAATAAATTTAGTCGAAATTAATAATTTAATGAAACATTCAAACACGTGTTTGACCATATAAAACTTCATACGAAATGTTTTAGCCGCCAGTTAGCAAGCGTTGGAATTATATTTGGGATAGTCACTAATATCAGAACCATCTTGATGTGAATAGAGCCGGCATGTGAAAAATGAACTTAAAATAAGGGATATAGAAATACTAAAAATTCGATAAAAACGCGATTCAGATTGAATATAAAACATGAATTAAAAGTTAAGCCCAGTTAAATATTTTTTTATGAAATCGCTAATAAACAACTCAATGTCTTACTCATTTGAAACACAGATTCTCAAATTTCCCTATTTTCTAACAATAATCAAAAGAAAATAAGGGAAATTAAATTAAAAAACATTCTATAACAACAACAATGTGTATTAAAAAGAGACAATTCTGTTTAATAACGTCATCATTATGTCCACATCTAAAACCAATGGTAAGAAAAAAGAGAACACGTTTCCGCTCAACAATTAAAATAAAATAAATCAGAAAGAGTAAACAGAAAAAACAAATCAATACAATAAATACGAAGAAAACAAAAAATCAAAACAGTCTAGCATGCTTTGCAAATTCAAAATAACTATACAGTAAAACCTCGATATAACGGACTAATTCGGACGAGGCAATCCGTTATAGCCGATTGTCCGTTATATAAAAATATATAATTTTTTTCTCTTTCGGCCATTCCATGATACCCGGATCACCTTCATCTTCTTCCAACTGCTGCGACACATTTTCCACGTTCACATTTTTACCATTATCCTGTATTATTCTGCTGTAATCGGTTGCTTCTACCCTCGTCTAAATCGATCATTCTCTAAAATTCGAACCTTCACTTAATTCCAGGCTGCCGCAAAATGAACAATTGCTGATATTAGGTTATAGTTTTTAATATTTTGTAAGGTACACTACGCTCTTGTGTCTTCTTCATTAAATTGATGTGGTAACACAATCATTACTTCCTCTAGAGATTTTTTGCGGTAAATACATACGTTTGTTGACCAGAATTATTCCTTGGTCCATTGGCTGGATAAGTGAAGTGGTATTTTTGTAATGGATAAGTGAAGTCATCGTGGAGAAATGCAGAATGTCCATTTTTTCTAATTTTGCTTTTTTTCACATCAAACGAAAGCGGGAAACAGTTTGCATCGATTGCCATTAGTGTTTGCTTGTGACGATAAGGAGAGTGAAAAATAATTTTCATTGTCTCCTGAAAAAAATTGTTTGTGGACTTACACAATTTGCAATTCTCGACGACGATATAAGCATAAGTACCTACATAATATTCTAATTAAAACAAAAATAAAAAATAAAAATTTGTCCGGTTTATCCGAAGTCCGGTATATTGGGGTCCGTTATATCGAGGTTTTACTGTATGTAGAAACATATTCGAATTTAAATTTGAATGGAGGCAATGAAAGAGATGATTATTGTACTGTTTATAAATTTCGAGTTATGTTGATGACGTATATTACAAAAACAACAATATTTAAAATTTCAAAAGTACCTTATTTTTCATGGCGATTTTCACTAAGAAATAAACATTTTCAAGACTTGATTTTTCAATCAAATAATATTACATTTTTCATGAACATTTTCATATAAAAATAATCAAAGCTCACATTTCTAATAAACTAAAACTGTAATTGAAAATAACCGTTTCCCCATATATTTTCATACACACAAAAAAATATTGCGGTGTGAATGGTATTTTATCCGAAAAAACCTTTATTTTTTATCCAATAGTACCATATTAACTCCGCAAGATCGGGTACAAATTTTAAAATATCCAAAAGGATCGAACAGTATACTTTTGCACCGTTCGGAGTAAACGCAAAAGTTGTCAACAGCGGATTTTTTTAAAAAGTACTTCCCAGAGATTATTTTCGTTCTATAAGAGTAAATATTTACACCGTTTGGAGTTTTCGTGAAAAAGTAAAATTGTAAGAGATTTTGGCTGTATTATTTAAATTCGCTAAAACAACCTGCATATTCCTTCTGTATAATAGAATTTAAATTGTGATACAATCAGTCTAGTCATATTAAAATCATATACATTAAAATAAAATACCAATGGGATAAAAACCATACACTCAAAAAATGTGCGGTGTTAATTGGTTTTTTATCCGAAAAAGTATTTTATTTTTCTAAAATATTTATAAATGATTGATAAATATTTTTATCTATCCGAAAAGATAAATTTTTATAAAACTCCTTTTGGATTTAATAAAATGCACCTCTAGCCTCTAGGTGTTTTCCTAAAGATGAATGTTCCTGTTTGGGTTTTATGCGGTGTAAAAGTTTTTATCCAAATGTATTTTATGTGTATGATGCTTTAAACTAAAAAAAAATTTTTTTTTTTTTATAAAATTGAGTTTTTCTCAGAAAAAACCGTTATAATTTTTTTATTTTTTTATCTTATTTTAATTCTTCAGGACCTCCCCTACAATCTCCCAATACATTATTTGTACCCACGTGTATATCGATTATTCTCAATCTAATTAAGAGATGTTGAAGTGTTAATATTGTAACAATTTTTTTTTGATCACTAAAACAGTAGGCGATTATCACTTCCTTTGTTGAAATATTGAATTAACAAAAATTAAACATTTTCATACTAAAGTCTACACCTGCATGCATTGCTACGCAACACTTCCTCGTTTCTTACCTCTTTGCCTACAGATTGAAGACTGCGAGATATCGTAACAACATCAAATACCCGGGCGGAGCTCCTTTCAGTCTCACCAAATCATTTGGATGGCGACGAAGAAATAATTCGTAATGTAACAGCAAATCCTTCTATTAGGATAAGGAAGTTCGCAGTACAATTGAACGTCTCTCGCTACCGAATTCATCAAGAATTACACAAGGAGAATCTGTATCCATACCATATAACACCCGTTCAAGAACTATTAGCGATAGACCGCAATAAAAGATTGGGGTTTATTAACTGGTTGATGGAAAGGAATTTGGACAATGATAGTTTTGTGAAACGTATCCTGTGGCGGGATAAATCATAATTCACAAGAGATGACATAACAAACTTTCAGAATCTACACGAGTGGGCTGCTGAAAATCCTCATTCGATAAAACAAACATTATTTCAGCACCGCGTATGTGCTGGTGTAATTGGGGATAATTGTACCATTCATATTACCATCGAGATTAAATAGTGATCGTTATTTACAATTTTTACAAAGGATTTGCCTCTCATCTTTGATGATGTTCCTATTTTAAGTTGAGTCTCGCACACATACCAACATGATGGTGCACCTTGTCGCTACGATAAAAATGTTAAGAATAGGTTAAACCAAAATTATCCAAATAAATGGATTGGAAGAAATGGTCCAATTCATTGGTCGATCGTACGGTATTGGATTTTTATGTATGGGGAACAATGAAGGCGCTTGTATACTCCAAAAAATTGAAACAAAAGTAGAACTCATACAACGAATCCACACAGCAGCACACTAGATAAGGAAAGAATTACCAAGAAATGAAATAACCAAAGGTATACTGAAACGAATATTAGCCGATATTCAATCAAAAGGAGGGCAATTTGAGCACCTTTTATAACTCCTAGCTCAAAATTTGTATTGGGGGATTGTAGGGGAGGTCCTGGTGAATTAAAATAAAATAAAAAAATTATAACGGTTTTTTCTGAGAAAAACTCAATTTTATAAAAAAAAAATATGTTTTTTTTTACTTTAAAGCATCATAGCTCTCAAACGGATACAGATGTAAGATAACCACCTTAATCTTAATAAGAGCCTATACAATTACCAGTCAAATAAGATTAACTTGGTTGCCCTCCGATAAGTATTTTGGAAGTTACAGTTAAATATTTGAGTGTACATTTTTTCTGAACCAAATTTTTTAAACACCCTGTATCTCGAAGGATATCAAAAATAGAGCCCCCCCCTCCACATACGATTTTTTTCTCAGAATAAGCCAAGGAATCACTCCTTGACGGGTCAGCATCCCAAACCCAATCACCCTGTATAACAAAATTAAAACCTTGACATGAAAGGCTTTGAAACAGTTTCGATCTTTGGTCAAGCATAAAAATACTCCACATTTTTCACATCTACACCTTGTTCGATTGCACGTTTCAAGTCGGTACGATGGTCCATACGATTACGATGGTCTTACTTGAAATTTACGTTTTTAAACCTGTTGTTATTTATCGTTCCAATAGCTAAATAGTTCATGTCCCACAATTTTTTCAGCAACGGGATTGATTAAAAAATCGGTCAAAATAAATTAAACTACCAGCTGGGATGGTTTCTACTAGTTTTAGGACGACTGCTGCACCTAATCATATTGTCTTGTCAAATTTTCCGAATTTTCCCTCATATAAGTTGTCCATTATAAGGCTCTTTGATGTCGATATTACGAAATTTATTATTCCCAATGGCCTGGGTTTCGCTGTAATAAACTCTTTTTGGATATTTAATTGTTCCCATTGTAATCAAAATCCAGATGATACCTATTTGTATTATAAGGCTGCATTTTTGTAATGATTTGGATCGAAGGATTTTTCTAAATAACTAATAGATATACCAATCGCCACAAAGGGAAGGACATGTGTGAAATATAGGAAGGGTCCTTGCAGCAAATAGGGCTTGGGTCCATAACCTTGACGTATTTGATGTTGGGCTACCTACGAATAGATTATATATTTCAAAATATTGGTAGAGTTAAATATTATACAATTGTTTGTTTTACCTGAAGTATCCCCTTCTAGACTAGTTTGGTCGTGGTCGTTATCTGCCTCATCAAGATCGTCGGTGTTTAATAAAGTCATTAAATTTGAGGTAGGCACAAAGTCTAAATCATCGACATCACTAGAATTAAATGATTAAATGTTAAATGTAACCAATTTTGCATTAAGTTTTCAATTTGTTATAAAATGATTTAAATTTTAATTACGTATGTCAAATAATGCATTGATTTCAAAAAAAAACTTTCGAATAAATTGCCAAAAAATTTGACATTCTTTTGGCTATTTAAGATTTAAGGTTAACTTAAAAAACATATCAACGCACTTTAAAAAAGAGCTAAATTTGCCCGCCCCGTGGACCATGGGGTGACCCGCGGGCCGTTGAGTTTGATCAAATATCTTTTTTTTTTTCGCCGAGATATCGCATTTTCGAATTTGCATGTTCGTGAATTTTTCGGTTTACGAAAATTGTATACCGTAGGTAGTGTTATTAATTATTATACATACCGTATACCGAGAACTCAACGGCATTTAAAAGAGGAAGACTTGTACTATAAGATCCCATAAATGGCTTTTTTGGAAAAGTAAAAATCGCGGTGCCACTTAACCTCAAATATGTCAAAAAACAATGTTTTTTACACTTTTAGGTTAGAATATCTCATAAACCTGACGTGATAGAGCAATTCTGATCCCATATTCGGATTCAGCGCGAAAAATTACTTCGGAAACAACTATTCATTGTCCAGGGGCACCAAATTTTTAAAATTTTGCAGGGTAGTGTAATCATTGCGTAATATATGTACCTAAATACATAATGTACACATAGAATAATAATCGATAGAATAACCTACATAAGTGATTTAGTTAAATTAATTTTTGTAAATCTATTGTAAATTTTTTAAATTCTAATTCGCAACCACCGTTGTGGTTTATTGATAAGGAAAACCCAGCAAAACTCGGGAATTGCGGTCTAATCGGAGAATGCAGAGATTCAAATGTGAAAAATCCTGTTGCTAGAATTCAAGACTATGATGCGGGCTGTTTAATCAAACTGAATGGCTGGTGCTGTGATTCCGGCGTTAAACGACTGAGTAATTTTCATAATATGTTATCCAACTCTTTTAGTGCATCTCTGTTATGAATGAGCTCATGCTCAAAACAGAATGTACCAAAAGCTTGTATTAAATCAACAAATAAATAAATAAATAAATAAATAAATTAAGTATAATGTGTAGAATTTTTTGCGCAAATGTTTTAAAAATAAAATTAACTAAGCGATGATAACCTAAGCTTCCGACCCTCCGATTTAATTCACAATGGTATTTGTTTTCATTTCATTTCATTTTAAAACATGTTTATTGAATTATAAGAGATTGCAGATTAATGTTTTGTATAAAATGAACATTTTAGAATAAATCTAATCAGTATAACTTTATGATTTAAAATCATAACTGTTGCGTAAGTAGTGCAAGTATGAAACTGATTTATTTTTATTATAAAATATTAATTATTAATTAATAGAATATGAAGTTCTTCTACCTCTTGACGATTTTATTTGGGATAATTGTTGCGACCATGGCAGAAAGTGAACCTCAATGCCGTGACGGTTTTGCCCATATATTTCAATATTGTGTTTTACATGAACGAGCCGTAGGTAGTGGTGGTTTTGGAACCTGTCCAGAAAATTCACAATTTATTCAACATATGAATACGTGTGGCTACCTATTTTAGATTTGGAAACAAATAAATCAAAAATAATATGATAATTACTTTTGTAAAATATATGTATGTGTTTTAATCATTATCTGGCATTGAAGAGCTTTAACTTTTCTACTTCTGTACAAAGGCTCGTTGAATTTTTGTGTTTGTGTCTTCATGCTACTATCTAATGAACAAATCTATTGTTTATCAACCCCGTACTCTTCAAATTCCTTTAAAATGACACGCCCCTTTCATAAAATATATGCAATTTCAATTTTGACTGGTTGCCGAAAATGTCAAATCAAAAAAAATCACATTAATAAAATTGCTTTGTCACCGTACGTGTGTCATGTTTCGGATCTGTAAGTTATCGGGAAGTGAATCAAAATCGACTTGGAAGATTTGGCCTAAACAAACATTGTAAGTTAAATAAAAGGTTGTAACAAAAAACAAACATGAAAATTTATTTATTTCAATTGTGATTTAGTTGTGATTTCAATAAGATTCCTAAAACTCATTAAAAAAATGTACTTAACCATCGCGGCTCAAGTGTGTAGGTTCAAAAACTTTAATATTTCTTTGGAATTTGTGCTGGTGTAACGAATGGGCTATTTGCGAAACGAGCGAAGCAAATCAAAAGTTATAAAAAGTGGAAAAATATTCAATATTTAAAATGCTATTATCAACAAAATATGATTTAAAATCAAGATTGCAAATGCCGTTTATATACTAATTTTGTGTGCATTAATATTTTGGTAATGAATACTTCTTATTCATTATTTATGACCACAAATAAACAGTTCGTATTTACCATGCATGCAGTAAGGTTCGATAAGACAGCCGAAATTGTATTAAGAATATGAGTGCGTGTTCATGTAAATATTCTGCTGAAAAATGTTCAGCAGGCAACCAATCAACGTAGTCTACAATGAAAAACTTTTTACGTTTGCCTTCCAGGTTTGTATAAAATTTATTTTGAGAAAAAAAAATTTTTTGCTCGTTATGTTGGTGGTTGCCTCAAGGAAAAAGTTAACAAACTTTTATCTTTTTCCTTAAGAAAAAAAGAATGAAGTTAACTACAATTTCAAATGAATTGTCAAAATTGTTTAAGGCATAGCTCCATGGCAAGTGAATAAGTGATAGAATATTTTAGTTAAACAATTTTTGATTTTTTTTTTGGTTAAATTAATACATATTTTTAATAGAATTTGTGGAATATTTGTAGTTAGCCACATACTTTACGATATTAGCGTTTTAATTTATTAAATAACGAAATGTTTAATTTAAATATTCCGATTTTTATTTTGTCGTATATGATTGGACGATGAAATCGCAAATAGAAACCTAATTATGTAATTATTTTTTTGAATGTAGATATTTGGTTATCAATGTTAGTACGGAACATTAATTTAGGGTCCGGGTCATAAGGTCGACTGAGAAAATGTCGACTGAGAAAATGTCGAATGAGAAAATGTCGACTGAGAAAACTTCGACTGAGAAAATGTCGATTGAGAAAATGTCGTCTGAGAAAATGTCGACTGAGGAAATGTTGTCTGAGAAAATTTCCACTGGAAAAATTATGCCTGAGAAATAGTTGATTGAGAAAAAACCGCGCAGTTTTTTCTCAACCAACTATTTCTCAGGCATAATTTTTCCAGTGGAAATTTTCTCAGACAAAATTTTCTCAGAAAAACAGAATATTATAACCAGAGAAAATAACATTTGGAAATAATTTCTTAGCTGCTTTGGCATTGGCTTTTTCAAAGTCGGACAATATGAATTTGTGATTTAACTTTAATTGTTTTTGGTCGGCAAAATTCGGTAAGATTGCAAATATCGATCTAGAAAAAGTAGAATTGGTGAAAATATCGAAAGTAAAAAAATACCGTCTGAGAAAATGTCGATTGATCAGCTACCGACAATTGAAGAAATTGCATGATAATTTACCACCAATTGAAAATATTAACCAATATAATTTAAACAAAAAAAATGTCAAAGCAAATTTAAAAATTTTAAAAAATTATAACAATATATTTTTTCTAGAAACAGTAAATATACATAGATTTTGAAAAAATGCGAAACAATTTTGAATTGGTCCAAACGTGCCAGTATGTTAATCCGGCCACCATTAAATATCTTATCTGCTATTAAAAAATTTTTGTCTTCAAACTTTTGTAACATGCATTTGCATTATTCATTGTGAATGCGCTGTAAATTTTTTTAAATCGCATGAAACTCTGCTGAAAATTTTTCAGCAGAATATTTACGTGAATTAGCAGAGAATGTCATTAAAATAATAATTACAGTCCTTGAATTTTAAAGTAATATAAGATTTTTTAATAAATTTAAACAATTAAAAAATTATTTGGGATTTCTCTTATTTTGAAAGTCATGTTTTACTTACAATTTTTGACGTACGTGAAGTTTGTCCTAAATCTGTCCTAAAAAGCAACAACAACAAATTGGGCATAGTTGTGTTAGTGTAAAAGCCGAAAGTCCCGTTATAACCAATTTTATTTCTAATATATAGAAAATTGCAATATATAATATTTAATAAGAAATATAAAGATTAAATAACATAAAAATTAAAACATAAAAACATTGGTAAAATATCTAAGCTATATGCAAATAACAGTTTTAGAAAAAGTAGGGATCAGAGTGTTTAGTACAACAAAGTTTGATGGCATCCCATATAACATATCGAATATACCATAAGTCCGCAGTCGCGATATAGATCTTGTAGAGTTAACATCTTTATTAAGTTGGTGGTCCCGGCTACTGCGCATTATCGTATAAGGGGTAATTGGGTCATATACAGCTATTTATTGCTAGTCGACCTGAGTAAAGGAAAATAACAACAACATCAACAACCATAAGTAAAAATCATTTTCAGAATTTTCTTAAGAGAATCCTAGGAAACGAGCATTAAATGACCTATAGGTCCTATATACAAAAATGTCACTGGAACTAAGCTTACCGAAAAATATTCCAGTTTTGGAAAAAGTAGGGGATCAGGGTGTTTAAGACGACAAAGTTTAATGACAGATAACTTAGTTCCAGTGACAATTTTGTATAAAAGTAGGTCATTTTGATGCTAGCTTCCTATGATTTTCTCAAGAAAATTTGGAAAATGACTTTTACTAATGGCTGTAAGATACTCAGCCTTTTCCCCCACTTTTTCAGTGACTAGAAAAGACAAACAGAGTGAGAGAAAAAGTATATATACAAAATATTTGTGAGAGTGAGTGTATACACCATTTGAAAAAAATATAGAAACGTCAAAAAAAGTGGTAGCTCAATTTTTCTAGCAGTTAATCGAGAAAATATAGCAAAGAAAGAATTGGATTAGCTTCATTTTTGTGACATTAGATACTTTTTCTTATATTTTTCAAATAATAGAGAAAATATTTGTGTTTTGTGTAAATTATATCGTTGCAATTAATTGCGGCAGCTAATACAAATTTATTGTGCGCTGCCTCATATTTCTTACGAAAAGAATCAAGAACAAAAAAAAAATATTCCTTCCCAATTGCTACTTCACCGGGAAAGCGAAGGATTTAGCCTCAATTTGTTAAAGGAAATAGAAACCGAAGATAAAAATTTATATCGGAGAACTTTGCGGATAACACCTGTGCAATTTCAGAAAATATTGGAGATGTTACATCCATTTAGGTATACAAAAATTAGATATATGTACAAACATTTTTTTGATTGACCAATGCGGTTTGTAACAGGACCAAGCATTGGCGAATCAAGCTTAATGAGACCAAATTCACGCATATTAACTTTACATATCAAAAGGCTTACCATCTACCTATAGAAATTAACTCGCGACTCGTGCCATATGCAAATACAGCTAAATACCTTGGCATGACCCTCGATGCCAAGCTCAAGTGGAGAGAGCCTGTCAAAAAGAGAAAAGAAGAACTTAACATAAAGTTCAGAAAAATGTATTGGCTCATAGGTAGAGGCTCTGAGCTTACAATTCACAATAAGCTGCTGCTATATCGGCAAATTTTGAAGCCGATATGGACGTACGGTATACAACTCTGGGGATGTACCAAGCAAACAAACGCCAAAATGATACAGACGTTACAAAACAAGGTTCTTCGTAGCATCGTCAATGCTCCGTGGTACGCAAGAAATGAAGACCTTCACAGGGACCTACGGATGGAATACATCAAAGATGAAATAAAAATGCATGCCGCAAAACACGAAATAAGGCTCCAGGAACATGGAAACTCCTATATTCGCCATATGATAGATAAACCCTGTCGTTGAAAGAAGACTCCAAAGAACGAGGCCACTTGACATAGTGAACTTACCAAACTAAAATTAGTAAATAGGTTTAATTAATTATGGGACTAACCAGTGGGTTACACCCCAACAAAAGATAATTTACCTAGAAATATGAAAATTTGTATTTAAAGAAAAATTGTTTAGATGAGCGCAGTCTCACTCGTAATAAAATAAATTGGTAAAAAAAAAAAAAGATTTTATATAAGTACATACATACATATTTTGTTTATCCGAAACTTCAAAATATTTACATATAGTGTTGACTACACTACCCTTCTCTGTTTCGCTTTACTAGTTTTGTAGCAATTTATTACATTTCAAAAAAGTGAGTATCATACAGCTATAACATTCGTTATGTTATATGAGTTATCATCAAACTTTGTTGTCCTACACAACCTAATCCCATATTTTTCAAAACTGAATCTTGTTTCAGGTAGCCTAGCTCAGCTTCTTAGGATTTTCTCAATAAATCGGGAAAATCATGTATTCATATTATTCGATATATTAAATTTTAAAGAAAATTAAAATGGAAACATCTTACTTAAACATCGTATTTATTATAATTTTCCAATGGGGACTTGACAACTTTGAATTTAATTTGTGAACGCACCCTTTGACTAATCATCGAACTGTCACTGTCAATTTATTCAGTAAACTCAACATTTTCATCATGGTAAAGTACACGAACGTACAACGTCTGCAAATTATAAAAATTTACTACCGAAATTCGGAGTCGGTGACCGCAACTTTAAGAGCGTTAACTCCAATTTTCGGTCGTAATTCTCGTCCTATTAGACAGGCAATAACAAGTTTAGTGCAAAAATTTGAGTCTACATATTCGTTGTGTGATGTTGCCGTGCCAGTCAGACAACGGGTTGGTCGAAGTGTCGAAAATATCGCTGCCGTTCAGGCGTCCGTAGCAAACGATCCAAAACAGTCAATTCCACGGCGTTCTCAAGAATTGGGCATCGCCCAGACCACTTTATGGCGAATTTTGCATAAGGATCTTGGTTTACACCCATACAAGATCAAGCTGACTCAAGAATTGAAGCCGATGGACCATTTGAAGCGACGTACATTCTCCGATTGGGCTCTGGATAAGATGCGCCAAGATGATGAATTTCATCGCAAAATCATCTTCAGTGACGAAGCTCATTTTTGGCTCAATGGGTTCGTCAATAAGCAAAATATGCGTTATTGGTCGGGTGAAAATCCACATGTGCTTTATGAATCAACACTTCATCCACAAAAAATAACTGTTTGGTGCGGTTTGCATGCCGGCGACGTCATTGGGCCATATTTTTTCGTCGACGATAACGATCGTCACGTTACTGTGAATGGCCATCGTAATCGCGCCATGATTACCGATTATTTTTGGTCCACATTGGAAGATATGGAGTTGGACGACATGTGGTTTCAACAGGACGGTGCCACAAGCCACACAGCACATGTTACAATCGATTTACTGAAAAGCAAGTTTGATGAGCGTCTGATCTCAAGAAACGGGCCAGTCAATTGGCCGCCTTTGCATGCCGGCGGCGTCATTGGGCTATATTTTTTCGTCGACGATAACGATCGTCACGTTACTGTGAATGGTCATCGTTATCGCGCCATGATTACCGATTATTTTTAGCCCACATTGGAAGATATGAAGTTGGACGACATGTGGTTTCAACAGAACGGTGCCACAAACCACACAGCACATGTTACAATCGATTTACTGAAAAGCAAGTTTGATGTGTGTCTTATCTCAAGAAACGGGCCAGTCAATTGGCCGCCTCGTTCGTACGATTTAACGCCTCTTGACTATTTTCTTTGGGGCTACGTCAAGTCATTGGTCTATGCCAACAAGCCGACGACGTTGGAACAGCTCAGAGCCAACATTGAACGCGAAATAGCGGCCGTTTCGGCCGAAATGTGTGGCCGAGTCATCGAAAATTGGGTCCAACGAATCGACCGCTGCAAACGTGCCCGCGGTGGTCATATGAACGGAGTAGAGTTCCATTCATAAATGTTTTGATTGTACTTCAAACCGATAATAAAGTTTTTGAAATATCTCTAATGGTTTGCGATTAATTTAAAAAAAAAGTTGTCAAGTCCTTATTGGAAACCTTATACTTAGTTCTTTTCACCCAAAAGCATCAAAAAAAAATTGATGCATATCGAAAACTGTGTTCTTTTCGCCAAAAAACATCAATATTTTTTGATTCACATCAATTTTATCATACATTTTTTAGCACATTTTTTCATAAATTTCACCTTGGCTACTAATACTAACACCAACAAAAATAGAAACGTCAATTTTTAGTTGTCAATATATAGAGTTTTTGTCTCTCGATTGAATATTTTACAACTTTTGATAACTTTTGATTTGCTTTGCTCGTTTCGCAAATAGCCCATTCGTTACACCAGCACGAATCCCAAAGAAATATTAAAGTTTTTGAACCTACACACTTGAGCCGCGATGGTTAAGTACATGTTTTTAATGAGTTTTAGGAATCTTATTGAAACCACAACTAAATCACAATTGAAATAAATAAATGTTCATGTTTGTTTTTTGTTACAACCTTTTATTTAACTTAAAATGTTTGTTTAGGTCAAATATTCCAAGTTGATTTTGATCCAATTCCCGATAACTTATTACAGATTCGAAACATGACACACGTACGATGACAAAGCAATTTTATTAATGTGATTTTTTTTGATTTGACATTTTCGGCAACCAGTCAAAATTGAAATTGCATATATTTTATGAAAGAGGCGTGTCATTTTAAAGGGTTTCAAGAGTACGTTGCTACTATAAATTCGTTCATTAGATAGTAGCATGAAGACACAAACACAAATAATCAACGAGCCTTTGTACAGATGTAGAACAGTTAAAGCTTTTCAATACCAGATAATGATTAAAACACATACATATTTTACAACACTAATTATTATTTTTGATTTATTTGTTCCCAAATCTAAAATAGGTAGCCGCACGTACCTTGTTCTTCAATAAATGTTGAATGTTCTGGACAGGTTCCAATACCACCACTACCTACGACTTGTGAAGGTAAAACACAATATTGAAATACATGGGCAAAACCGTCACGGCATTGAGGTTCGCTTTCTGCCATGGTCGCAACAATTATCCCAAATAAAATCGTCAAGAGGTAGAAGAACTTCATATTCTATTAATTAATAATTAATATTTTATAATAAAAATAAATCAGTTTCATACTTGCACTACTTACGCAACAGTTGTGATTTCAAATCGAAAAGTTATACTGACTTGATTCGTTCTAAAATGTTTGTTTTTATACAAAACTTTAATCTGCAATCTCTTATAATTCACAATAAACATGTTATAAAATGAATGGAAACAAAAAACAAATACTATTGTAAATTAAATCGGAGGGTCGGAAGCTTAGGTTAAAATCGCTTATAGTTAATTTTATTTTTAAAACATTTGCGCAAAAAACTCTACACATTGTACTTTACTATTTATGAAGGTTATTCTTTAAGTTATTATTCTATGTGTACATTATGTATTTATATTACGCAATGATTATTTAAGAAGGCTTATTTTGCAAATCTTTCAAGAACAGAAATCTTAAATTTTTATAAAACCAGTTTCAAATACTATTTACCAGTTTAAGATTTTTGCATTCGTTCGTAATATTCTATTGTGTAAACTACCGCGTGATGATATAACATCAAGATCACGTAATAAAATTATAATTTTTTAAATCAGATGAGGTTGAATCTGTTCAAAACCAGACTGTGATGCCGAGATACTTTAAACTAAATTCAAAAACTAATTTGAATTTATAACGTCTTACACCGCATGCTCAGAAAATTGACACGAAATTTTGCCCTTGGTCGTGAGCAATTCATCATCAATACTCATCAACTGTAAGCATTACTCTAATTTAAATATGTATATGGTTTCTTAGGTTGGTCCTTAGGCTTCATGCCTCATGCATAATATTTTAGCAATGAGAAACAATTCTGGTGTTAATTTATGCCTAAAGAATACATGGCAGATAATATCAGGGTGTAAGGCCTTCAAAATAATATCACGCTATTAGGGCGGCTGAGTTTGAGGAGAAAAGCAGTAGTTGGTAGGAGATATAGAAAATGAAATGTTATGTGACAAGGAGGTCACAAAAGATAATTGACGTTAATTCTGATTTTGTATTATTGCTTCTATTTAATTTTTATAGGATAGGATTGTTTGGTTTTAAAATCTGTAAAAATTGAAACACTTACTAAAAGAAACACCAATTTTTGTTTAACCCTAATCAGCATGGGCCATTCTACTTAACTAAAAGCGAGAGTAACTAAACGAGTTAAGCATTTACTATATTTGAAAAAAAAAGTATTTACAAACCACAATTTCAAAAATAAAATTAAAATAAAATTCAATTTGGCATATAACTGCTAAAGAACCCGCCCAAGTACTGAAGCAAAAATGCACCACTTAAGCTTTTTACATCTTAAAGGCCAAATAATCATTGCATTATATTTGTACAAGATTTAATACCGAAATTCGTTGGCCAAAACATACACAAAGATTCAGTAGATGGCTTCTATAAGTTGTTGCATTAATTGTTTTGTTAGTACGATAGGCACTGAGAGACCTCCGTCTATTTCTAGTTAGTACAACCAATCGTATTCTAAATTTACAAGAAATACAGTTTTTTCTAATCGTCATTCGTCATTTTACAAATTGACTTGCTGCAGCATTATACAATTGTACTACTGCTACACTCTCTAGGTTTCTTTTTTTGAAGAAAATGCTTGTCACGGATGATGTAGTGTAGAGTAACCATCATCCTTTCAATATCATTTAATTTATTGTTTCGTTTAATTACGGCGAGTTTTATTTCTTGAGCAAGGTTCAACTCAACAATCAAACATACTTCATTCGTTAGGCTTTCACGCTTAGGAAGCTCAAAACTACTAAGACTGGTCGAATGTGGCGTTGCAATGACTTACTACTGTTGTATTACGGAGCAAACAGCTTTTCTCCACCGATAAAATAAGGAATTCTTCGCGGAATTACAATGGATTGATTGTTGATCTATCGCAAATTACTAATTTTTCATTCTATATTTGTCAAGTTTATACGGATTGTATAGCGCTGGAAAGAAATCTTTCAGAAAATTATCACATCCGCACATCAATAGTACACAAATTCCATAACTACTTCCGACTGATCAGATCTTGAATTTTGTTTTCTAATCGCACGGTGCGAATTATAAACCAAATATTTTATAATTACACCGATCATAAAAATTACATTGAATTTCCATTCTACTGTAAAAGCGCTAACATGCCGAACTTTTCCCATACCAACGTTAAATGATCAAATACGATGTCGATTCCTTTATTTTCTTTCCAAGTAAAAAAATATTAGTTGGTGGTTATGGATCTTATATAATAAATATTAGAATATATAAAGCTAAATTTTCATTAAAAAAAATGTTCGGCTATTTTTTAGCTAATACAATTAAAATGAGTCCGCGAGACAACCCAGGCTGATTAGGGTTAAATGTATATAATAAATTGTAAAGGTAAACAATCAAACAGTGATTAAACGTTTTTTTCGTATACTACTTTCGTCAAATCAAAATCTTCTTAAAAAAAGATTCTTTTATTTTTGTTGTGTCCATGAAATTTGAAATTCGTGTAAAAACCGATTTGGCTGTACTGTAAACCAAAATAAATACCAGTTGTGGATAAGATCGGAGGTCAGTCAGAGACTTATGCTATAATCGCTTAATTAATTTTATTTTTAGAACTTTTGCACAAAAAATTGTATTTTGCTTAGAAACGTATGAAGGTTATTCGAGTTTATTATTCTATTAAGCAATGATTATTTATTAAGACTCGATTTGCGGATCTCTCTTCGGACATCCTAAGCTTGTCTCCTCGGAGATGACTAAACCCACCGTATACCCTCTTTACATATAGCAAGATCGCAGGGCAGGAAAGGTTGGTTAGTTATGATAGGTTTAGACCGGTTACAGGCACCTAGATATAGCCAATAATTAGTAACACAATGACAACATACCTCAAATCTATTCATTATTAATCCCAGTCTAATGGATCATTTGAAGAGTAATTATTAAGATATTACCCAATGGTCTTGTAGGAATGCTCCAGCGCTCCATTAGTTTGAGGATGGTAAATATTTAGATGAATTATCAGTGTATTATATCTTAGCAGGAAACTATAGTTATAACCATCTTATATTTTTAAACCGTTCCAATCGACGCGGTCATGAGTATTTCTTTCCGCTGACACGAATAAAGTCATAATATCGATGTTGGGCATTATTATTAGGAAATCTGTTACAAATCGTTCCGCGAGGTTTGAAACGACTCGAGCACGAGAATTTGATGCGGTTTATGCATTATTGCATTTTATGCTAATGAAATTTCAAATTACACAAAAAAAAAAATATATTTTTGTAAGCAAAAATAATTACGTTCGGCTGACTCGAAAGTCAAAGCCAACTGACTTTTAGCCTAACCCATCCAGTCAAAGACAAACATGGGCTAGTTGCCCGGTGATCACCGCGGGGAGGTAACACGAACACCTGTGGAAGCTGACAGATACGGAGATGATAACAAGTATCAACTTGAATTTTTATAGCGCTGATGCCTTAGAAATTGAATTATTTTTGGATAAAGAGTTATTTTCTGTTGTTTGTTTTTATAGATTGCAGGAATTTAATCCTAATATGTTTATTGGGGAGTTGCGGGAATTTTTATCTGTTACACCTTTAAAAAATTTAATTATACTGGGTGATATAAATATTGACACTTTAAAGGATACTAATGCATCTAATGAGTACAAATTATTATTGTCATCTTATGGATTTTATTCTATGGTCAATGAGCCCACAAGGATAACTGTTGGTAGTTCCACTTGTATCGATCATATTTATGTTCGAAAAAAGCTCAACTGTAAAACAGTTTTTAATTCTTTGGTTTACGATTTTTGTGTCACTGATCATTGTGCTATAGTTCTATTTCTTTCTTCTAATTTATTCTGTGATTCTGTTTTAAAACCTACGACAACTACCCGATTAAACTATGATAAATTAATTGATTTGCTGTTAAAAGTTTCATGGCTGCCCTTATATGAATTGTGTGATGTGAATGATGCATATTCTTATTTTCTAAAAATTTTAGAATGTAATATTCGCAAATGTGAGGAAATTTCATATTCAGTACATAACCTCAAGCACCATAAACATAAAGATTGGTTTTCTCCGGGATTGTCTAAAAAAGTTAATCTTAAGAATTATTTAGGAAGAAAGCTTAAATTACATCCTTTTAATGCTAAATTAAAACAAAGTTATAGAAAACTTAAAAATGAAGTTTCTCATGAAATTAATTTTCTGAAACAGAATTATTACGAAAATAAATTGAAAAATACAAAGAATAATCCAAGAGCTCAATGGCGAGTAATTAATGAGTTGGTTGGTAAAACTAAAGTAGATAATCGATTGAATAATATTATTGATGAACATGGCGTCAAATATAATGATAATGCTTCAATTGCTAATTGTTTTAATAATTTCTTTATCAGTATTCCAGGTAAATTATCTAATGACAATATCGATACTGTAGATTATTCAGCTTCTGATTTAAAATGTTTCTTACATGGTGTTGAAGATAGAAGATCAAATAGCAGTTTCTTTTTTAAACCTATTTCTGAAAGTGAATTGATTATATACATTAACGATTTGAAGAAGTCTAATTCTACTGGTCCTGATATTGTTTCGAACAATATTTTGAAGGGTATCGCCATGTGTATTATTCAACCTCTGCTACATATTTTTAATTTAAGTCTTACAACGGGTATTTTTCCATCTTGTCTAAAATATGCTGTTGTTATTCCGTTGTTTAAAAGTGGACTTCAATATGATCTCACTAATTACAGGCCCATATCTTTGCTTTCCGCTTTTTCAAAAATATTAGAAAAAGCGGTTAAAACCAGAATGCTTGATTTTTTAAATATAAATAACTTTTTCAGTGACAAACAATATGGTTATAAAAAAGGCATTAATACTGAAGACGCCTTAATTGATTTTTTGTCACCCATTTATAATGGTTTAAATAGTAATATGAAAGTTTTGAGTCTTTTTCTTGATATAACTAAAGCTTTTGACACAGTTTCGCATAGTGTATTATTGGATAAGCTTTATTTTGCCGGTTTCAGAGGAATTTCTTATCAGTGGTTTGATTCTTATTTAAGTGAAAGAAAGCAATGCGTAAGAGTAAATGGGGTTCTTAGTGAGTACATGTCAATAAATACTGGTGTTCCTCAAGGTTCCGTATTAGGACCGATTTTATTTTTAGTTTATTTTAATTCGTTATGTAAGTTAAACTTTAAAGGTCACTTGGTTGTTTTTGCAGATGACACATCTCTGTCCTATTCTGGCCCAACTCTAAAGGATATTCATGATGACTTTTGCAACGATTTACTAATTATGCGTAAATGGTTCAATCTTCATCATATGATAATTAGTACAAAAACAAAATATATGAATTTTGATCTCAGAGATAAATCTGGTATCATTTCTCAACCTTTTTTTATTTGTCATAGAATCAGGTGTACAAAAACAAATTGCCAAGGGTATTGTACAAAAATTGATAAAGTGAACCAGTTTAAATACCTAGGTGTTGTGATTGACAGCAAGTTACAATTTGTTGATCACATAAAACAGGTAAAAACTAAGTTGCATTTCGCTTTAAGAAAATTATATATTCTTCGGCCTGTTTGTCGTAATAGCTTTTTAAAATCGTTATATTTTTCTTTAGTTCAAAGTGTAATTGCATATGGTATAACTGCTTGGGGTGGTGTTTATTTCACCAATCTTTTACCAATTATTAAGATGCAAAAAGCTGCTATTAAAATTATACATTTCAAGCGTCAAAGAGATCATAGTTTCCCGCTGTTTCTTAAATCTGGTATTTTAAATATTCGAAATTTGTACATTTATAAAGTGTTAAAATTATTTTTCTCTCGTAGTGGTTTTAAACAAAAAAGACAAGTCAAATGTATGGGTTTGCGTTTTAGAGGTTTGTGCCAATTGCCTTTTACAAGAAAGGAAAGTTGCAGAAGATTTTATGACTTTGTAGCGCCCCTTCTTTTCAACAAGTTTTCACACTTTGTAAATGAGGAAATGAGTATTAAGGTTTACCTTAAAACTTTGAAAATATATTTAATTAATTGTTGTAATATCGAAGAATTGTATTTCTAATAATATTTCGGTTGTCAAGTTTTAAAATACGTTCGTTTTTGTGCATTGTTATGTTTTTTATACTCTGTCAATTATTTGATTGGATTACTTTTATTGTTTTTATGATTGAATGATTACAATTTTTCATTATTTACTTTTGCGGGTTGTTTGATAATTTTTTTTCTCGATTTTATATTTGATATTTATTTTTTTTTATTTTTTTATACATACTTATATCATTTTTAATTGCATTTTATTTTGAAAGTATAGGAGCACCTCACGCACTTATATTTTTTTTAAATGTATTATTTTCTGGGTCGGGATTTCCGATATAAATACTTTATGTATTTCTGGAAGTACCTAATATTTTATTCTACTATTATCATTTTCTTACTTTAAGTAAGTTTTTTTTTTATTTTGTAACATTTGTTTTTATTAGATAATTGTATTAATTTTAAGTAATTTTTTATTGTAATTTTGAATAAAATAAATAAATAAATTAAATTAAATTAAATTAGATTCCCCCCTAGTGCGTTCACTACATGAATACTTAAAAAAATAATAATAAAACTAAAAAAACTAAAATTGGGAAAAGAAAACTTTTCAACCTAAAACCTTTGCTGCTCTCTACAGCACTAGTCCAGTGCGTTACTACCAAATCACAAACCATTTAATTTTTATATTGTTATGCTACAGACAGTACATATCGCCCGCTTCGTGGCAATAACTCCTATCTGCAATTTTTGCATAAATGAGATTTTGACGTAGAAATACGGGAATATAGAGTACGTATCTATGTACACATGTAAGTTTAATATACAGAAACAGAAAAAAAAAATTTCATAGATAAAACTATTACTTCTATAAAGGCAGCCCATACAAATAAGAAACAGTTTTTCTCGTTTCCTGAAAAATACAATTTTTTCAGATAGGAGTTCTTGCCACGAAGCGGGCGATATACAATAGGTTTGGTGGCGATTAGTTACAAGTATATTGCGAAATCTCAGATATTGCGGGACACTACTAATGATACTTTGGTCTACAAATACAAAGGTCGAGTCGAAATCATAAGAGACATTTACAGGCACTCAATTTTCCTAAGTGCCATTTAATTAAAATATCAAATTCACAATCATTCATTTTCGAATATACGCATATGGGCCTATTCGCCTTTTCATGCAAAGTGTGTGTTTGGCGTTCCATATATTGTGCAAATTTAAATAATTTAATAGTTTTGTTTTTTATCTAAATCTGCTGAAAAATGAGTAACTGGAAAAGTCGAAAATTGTGTTCTGTTCCTGAATGTATTTCTTACTGTGATAAGTTGAATAATATTGTTTTACATCAGCTTTCGAAGAACGGTTTCCGCAAAAAGCAATGGCTTCATGCAACTCGAATTTCAAAATCCATGACCAAAAATTATTACGTGTTTATCCAAGCATTTTATGGATTTTGGTTATATGTATTAGTAGGATGAAACAGCATTGATTGTACAAAATATTTTATATCTTAACGTATTATATTATTTTTCTTTAGTTTAGATAAGATAAATAAACATTATTTGAAAGCAACTGCTGTACCATCATAAAATTTGCTACGGTCCAAATTTTCAAAACCACCTCCAAAAATTAGAAGCCTACTATTGATACTCTTCCCCTTGACCCGCTGAACAGCTGCATTTAGCATTTTCGACCCATTGTTTGTTCTAATTAATATGTTATTTTGTTTCCCATGGTTGATTTTTTGGGTTCGAAGCTTGTAGACAAACACTCACAATTTTAAATGTTCCACTGTGTAACCTATAACGCCACATAAGATAGTATTTTTAGCTTCATAAACTTTTTCACCTTCTACAAAACACCGTTTGGCATGGCTCCCACAATAATCAATTATTGATGCAATTGTAATTTCAAATTGTTAATCTGTCATCATACAGATAACAGAACTTCGTGCAAAAAAAAATTCAAAGCACTTTATTTTATAAATAAAAACTTGATTTTATTGCTAGGGGCAGCGCCTCTAGCGGCGCTGCAAAGGCGAATAGCGCAAATCTCAACATACGGCTAATCTTCAAATTTTCACCACACTAGGTAAACATCATGTCGAACAAACCATAAATCAAAAAATTAAATTTGCCAAAAAGAAATTTTTTTTTAGATGTCATAACCAATTCAGCCTTTACTTTATTTCCAGCACCAAATGAAACGCACATGTTTGTTAAGGGGTTTTAATGAAATTTAATATCTTAGGCTGTGTTTCAAACGAAGAGAAACCCGCATAAAAAGTTAAAAAGTTAAATTTTTGGCATTTTATGCACCACAAAAATTTTAACTGGTCACGGACCAGTTAAAAATTTGTAGCCTTTGTTTTGTTTTTCTCTACGCAAAACAAAAATAAAATACGTAAACGTCACAATTTTAACCAGTTTCATTTGAAAAACCAAAACATTTAAAAAGTGAGGAAAATTTAATTTACCACAGTTAAAAAATTTAACTTTTTACCCGATTGAAACACAGCCTTAGAAATTAAGCCGATTCTATAAATAGTTCCTTATATAAACCGTATATTTGTGGCATTTGCACCACATTTATTAGTATAACAATTTGACACCTCAGCGGGAAACAATGCCATCTATCCGCCGGTCAGAGAAGAGTCGATTAGTGGGGAAAATGTTTCATAAGTTTTCAGAATTTCTACTAAAGCATGGTTTCCATGATGGCGAGGCGAAAAAATTAGTCAAACTAAAAAGAAGAAGAAATAAAATAATAACATGAGAGTGAGTGAAACAGCAACAACTCGTTACACCGAATTTTTAATCATTTATTTTTGACGTTTCGAGATTTCATCACCTATAACTTTGTTTGTGTTTGGATTGATATACATACATTATTGGACACATTTCATAATTTAACTTGCATTTTTTAACTTTATTAACATCCATTACTGGATTAATGCTTTATATTTAATTATTGTCTTTACAAATCAAAATCACAATTAACGGTTCTATTTTGAAATTTGTTTTATTCCGAAAATTTTCGTCAAATTGACATATGAATTCCGAAAATCAGCGGCTAGTCCGAAAAAAGATGATCCATTTCATCTTTTTTTCGGATTAGACGTCCAATTTCGGAGTGCTGAATTAAAATATTAAAAACTGGTCGTCCCAATTTTTCTGTCAAAATGGTATTTTGTCTCTATCGTACTATTGGTGAATTTTTACATTCTCTGTTTAGTTTGACTAATTTTTTCGCCTCGCCATCGAGGAAACCATGCTTTAAATCAATCAAATAAATTATAATAATCTATAAAGGACTTGGCTATCAAAAAACGGCGATAGATGGATTAAATCTAAAGATGGTACTGGTAGTTTTTTTTAAATTTTTACTTTTCCCACTATAACGAAGTTATATAATATTGGGTAAGTATTGTAATCGCGAAAAAAATTTTGTTCCAGATTTTCACATTTCTCGACGAATTATCATAGGTTACCAGGACCCCGAAACACCGATCAGAAAAATGTCGTGTCCGTCCGTCCGACCGTCCTTCCAGTCGCACATTTTTATTATTTTTGTTTCGCCTCCCATTCTTACAAATATTGATATTTTTGGTCGAAATTTTGCACACAGATAGATTTCAGTAATAAGCAGTGTGAGTTAACTTTTAGGTCCATTCGAGTATAGAATAGAGGGGGTTGCAGTGGAAGATAAAACTACCAAACAGATTTTCTCAAAAAATTTGACAATTTATCATCTACTTGTTCACAAAATTTGAAGTCGATTGAAGCATTGCGAGGGGGTCATTTTGACAAAACGGAGTAATATAAATTTGTATATCTGTTTACCGAGGTAATGTCGAACTTTCATAAAATGATTTGATTACCGTGTAATATGGAATTTAAATTTCTAAATTTACCTAAACTACTTTGCTGGTGGCAAATAATATTATCAACAATTAAAAATAATTATGTCTAGTGAGCTTTTAAATATAGCAAGATATTCCCGTTTCTATGACAATGACATTTTTGGCATTGACATTTCTGTGACGTTTTATTGGCACTTTAATGACTGAAATTTCAACGATATGTTGATCGATACATTATTTGTGAATTGCTTTAATACAATCGCCTTTAAAGGTATAATTTCTGAGTAATAAATTCTCTTGGTATTCAAAGTCATATATGTATAACTCTTCTTAATAGCAAATTACTATGGAGGCTTTAAAATAATATCACGCCATTAGTGTGGAACAGGTTTGGGAGAGCTGGGAGGTGGGAGATATGTAAAATGAAATGCTATACAGTATGACAAGGAGATGGGATTCGGTAACAAATGATAATTAACGTTAATTCTGATTTTGTATTGTTTGTGTTTTATTATTTTGTATTTTCGAATGGTCCACAGCGATGCCCCGTTCAGACTCAAGTACTGAGTAAAGAATTATATCGGCAAATCCTCACGTTGCTCACATAATATTGTGATCTGAACAAATGACACAAATTTTCAGAAAATAAATTTTTGAACATTTTGAATGCTCTCTGAATGGAGTAAATTAAATTCTTAATGACTTTCAACGGTATACTAGAGATGTCTACCTGGATCTAATTGTTAAAGGTTGAAAATGAAAAATGGCGAATGCTACTTTGATTGCTGCTCAACACAATATGTCAATTCTGAATAATCTAACATTATTTTGTGAGTCTGTGATTTAGCGGTATGAGAGTAGATTTATACTGTCGTGAAATTTAAGAAAACCCGTGACATATTGTGCCTGCCCAAAATATCGAAAAAATGTTTTTGAAATATAAATGGTTGGTTTGGTGATCTTTAACGGATGCTTTCTGGGAAAAGTATCGTCCGAGAGTCGGATAAACCTAATTTTTTTTTTTATGCATCGAAACAAAAATGTAAATAACTTTTATACTGTACTGATTTATACTGTCGTGAAATTTAAGAAAACCCGTGACATATTGTGCCTGCCCAAAATATCGAAAAAATGTTTTTGAAATATAAATGGTTGGTTTGGTGATCTTTAACGGATGCTTTCTGGGAAAAGTATCGTCCGAGAGTCGGATAAACCTAATTTTTTTTTTTATGCATCGAAACAAAAATGTAAATAACAGCAAAAAACACGAATAAAACTGAGAACTAGACATGAATTATAAAAAAAAATTAATTTTATTTTTTATTTATTTACCAAAAATTAAAATTTGTTAAAGCTGACATCTTTAGAAGTAATCCGGTACTCAGTTTTCACGTGAAGACATAATCACAAATAATTAACGAGACTTTGTAGGGAGGTAGAACAGTAAAAACTTTTCAATGCCAGAAAATGATTAAAACACACATATATTTTACAACACTAATTATTATTTTTGATTTATTTGTTTCCAAATTTACCAGCGTGAGTAGCCACACGTATCAAGATGTTCAATAAATTGCGAATTTTCTGGACAGGTTCCAACACCACCACTACCTACCGCTTGTTTAGGTAAAATACAATATTGAACTGCACGGCCAAAACCGGGAAGGCATGGTGGATCACTGCGTGCCATGGTCGCAACAATTATCCCAAATAAAATTGTCAAGAGATAGAAGAACTTCATTTTCTATAAATTAATAATTAATATTTTATAACAAAAACAAATCATTTTCATACTTATATATTGTAGTACTTACGCAACAGTTGTGATTTCAAATCGAAAAATTATACTGACTAGATTCGTTCTAAACTGTTTGTTTTTATACAAAACTTTAATCTGCAATCTCTTATAATTCAATAAACACGTTGTAAAATGAATGTAAACAAAAAAAAAAAAATACCAGTAAGGGTTAAGATCGGAGGTGAGTTAAAAGCTTAGGTTATCATCGCTTACTTAATTTTATTTTTAAAATATTTGCGCAAAAAATTGTACACATTATGCTTAACCAAATAATTATGAAGGTTACACTTTAGGTTATTCTTCTATATACATACATTATATATTAATATTACGCAATGATTATTTAAGATGGGTCGTTTTGCGAATGTTTCAACTTTTGAAGAACATAAATCTTAAATTTAAATAAAACCAGTTTCAAATAAATACTATTTACCAGTTTCAGTTAAGATTATCGCATTTGTTCTTAATATGCTATTGTGTAAACTATACCATCACGTAATAAAATTGTCACTTCTTACATCACGTGGGGTACATTCTGTTCAAAAACATACTCCGATGGTGAGGTACTTTAAACAAAATTCATAAGCGAATTTGAATTTATTTCAACATTATTATTTCTGTTCACTAACATTATCTCGTATCGCGTGTAAGGTTTTATAACGGATTGTCAAAAAGTATAAGATATAGCCTAGTACGCTGTTCAAGTGAAATCAAATTTTCACTGGTCTCCAAAAATGGGAAGATAAATCTGACGCGAAAATTTAATTTGACGTTTCGTAAATATTTTAGTGCGTAGTTGTCTCTGGCAACATATTTTATACAATAAAATGCACTTACATAGTTGATTATCCTCAAAACGCCAGAAAACAAATGAAATTGTCAAAATTTATCTTCACATTTATCATCCGAGGAAATAAAAATTAACTGAAAAATGTGTAGAGATAAAATAGAGACATCTGTATTCTAATACGAAAACTCCTATTTCGCTAGCTAAACTGCGTACCGCAAAGTGAAATTCAACGGTGAAATTTTCATTTTCGTTTTCGTTTGTGTCAATTTCAGCAGCGTAAATATTAGGTTTTCAAAACAAGTGTTGATCGGTTTCATTTTGAACACTATATGGATATGAGACGTGGCTGCTAACTAAATTTTAACGCGCTCTACACACAAATCACAGATAAACTCGTAGCTAAAATATTTTTGTAGAAATTAATTTTGACAATATTATTTTGATTTTGTTTTGACTATTAATTGCTTAATTATAATCCTAATCTAAATATTCAGAGTCATACCCCCATTTTACAAAAATTTAGTTCAATTAGTAGATACTCGCAAAATGTCATGTGCAAACATGGCGTGTGTTTATATGAACAGTTCATTGGAAAGGTAGTAGAAATGATATTTTATTAATTAGATTTTTGATGTGAAAATATCTTTTGCGGGGTTAAGTCAAACATTTCATGAAAAAAAGGAGCGGAAAATCTTGTACGAACGAAATTGCAAAATATATACAAGAAAAACGAATGCAAAATTCACCAAACTTGCATACTATGTAATTATGTATAATACGAATTACAATTTTCATGAGATTAAAATGAAAAGGCACAAAAATTATGCATGTGTAGTGTAAGTAATTCAAAAAACTGAAATGGAAATACATTAAACAAAGAAAAAGTATACGTATACTTTACACGAGGTCTACACTTTACAAAATCGCTGAGATTTTCTCTCATTAAATTTATCAACGTATACTTGTACGTATGTACTTCGCCAATCATTTATAATATATCTACCAAAAAAGTACAAATATCAAAATCCCCCCCTCCCCGTACTTTAACCCAAGAGTCATACAAAGTGTATCGACTCCAAAAAATGGGAAACCTCCATGAGTTTTCTATGTGGTAGTTTGGTTTCGCAATGAAAAGCTCGGTCTACTCTTTAGGTAGCTACGACCAAACTACAAAATACAATTCTAACTTCATACATTAAGTATGAAACAAGAACGTACCGACTTAGCGAATTATATTCACTAAATCAAAAACTCAACGAAAACCCTCATTTCTGTGTGTTTTATGCCCACACAAATAATAGAAAGAGAAGTTTGTCTGTATTAAAATCAAATAAGATTCTTTCGGCTTTTTATAGACAAAATATATTAACAATATTAGTATACAATATAGTATTTTTTGGGTGGGCATGAAACACACAAAAATGAAGGTTGACCTTGAGTTTTTGATTTAGTGAATATAATTCGCTAGGGCAGTATGTTCTTGCCGCGTACTTAATGTATGAAGTAAGAAATGTATTTTTGCAGGTTGGCTGTAGCTACCTGAAGAGTAGACCGAACTTCTATTCCTATACAAACTTTTCAGTACGAAACCAAACTACCACATAAAGAACTCAAGGATGATTCTCATTTTTTTGTTATTCAGGGTCGATACATTTTGTATGAGTCTTGGTTTAGAGTACGGGGGGGGGGGGGGGGGGGGATTTTGATATTTCTAGTATAAATACATATTATAAATGATTGACCTCTTCATATTTTCTGATTAACAAGTTGAAAAATGTTGTGAATGCCATTATTGTTAATATATTTTGTCTATAAAAAGCTGAAAGAATCTTATTTGATTTTAATACAGACAAAGTTGTCTTTCTTAATTATAACATTTAATACTGAAAATACAAATAAATTAATTCATATATTTAGAAATAATGAATGTCTATGGAAGATAACTAGCAAACAATTTAGACAAACTGTTTTGTAGTATCTTTGCCGCACGATTTTAAAAACCTACTAACCTACCTCGAAAACATGAATTTTTAGGACTTAGCGACCATTAAGACTTTTGCTCGACAGGTCAAGGGCTATCAGAATCCAAAGTGTCAGAGAGTTTGACCGAGGCCATTTTACATATAAAATGTGCGGGGTCCTTTGTTTAAATTTGTCTTAACAAAATACAGCTATTGATACATAATAAAATAATAATTTTGAAATTATTTAATCGGTATGATATGTTTAGTATTACTCATGCTATTGCTGAATTTGGTTATGCGGGGTATATAGGGAACAAAAACTATGAAAGTGGTAAACATATTCGAATGACATTTTCTAAAGATGCGCGCAAGGAAGAAGCCGCAGAGAGGCATGCTGCCTTCTTTCCAGCTGCTATGATTTTACAGTTAAAATAGCACCCATATGATCAAATCAGCGATGCCACTTTGCTTTGTTCAACGGGTTTGTTTATTCAACAAGATTGACGTATATGAAATATGAGTAATGGTGTATTTGAAAGCGTAGAGGACAGGTTTTGATGATTAATTTAACAGAACTGTACAGTCGTTGGCCAAAAAACTTGCACACCTATTGAAACCACATAAATATTTGTTTTAAATGTCGATTACCCTGCTTAAAATTGAAAAAAAAGATGTGGAGTTTCCTGGCTAGAGTATTATAAGATTGTTGCCCAGTTTCAATGACAGCGGTTGCGGCAGATTTTACTTTGTCGGTGATGTCCTTCCACCCATTTTTTAAAAAACGTGGAATTTGGTAATGTTATACAAAATTTCACTTTAACACCACTGTACGTAAGATAAAAATGTTAAAGTTATCTCAAAATATGACGGAAATATCACGTAAACAAAACACAAAAAAAACGAATTTTTATTGTTGACCACGCACTTACAGTCGTTAGCCAAAAAATTTGCGCGACTCCATCATTTCAACGTTTTAAATACAATTACATTTAGTTTTCCGTTCTTCTTTAAGTTTGCTTCAACTTTTTATGCTACGTGCAATCCATCTTCGTGCTCCTATTTATACGTGTGTTAAATGCCCGATCGCTTGAGCGTGTCTATGTGTGATTTTCTGTACAGCGATCGAGGTATGACTCGTTGTTGTTATTTAAAAATGTGTTTTTGTAGACTATAAATGTGAACCATTAGAAAACTGTTTATATAAAAAAAATCGTTTTTTTGTGTTTTGTTTACGTGATAATTCGTCATATTTTGAGATAACTTTATAATTTGTATCTTATGTACAGTGGTATTAAATTGAAATTTGGTATAGCATTACCAAATTCTATGTTTTTGAAAAAATGAGCGGATAGGACATCAGCGACAAAGTAAAATCTGCCGCAACCGCTGTCATTGAAACTGGACAACAATCTTATAATACTCTAGCCAGAAAACTCCACATCTTTTTTTCAATTTTAAGCAGCGTAATCGACATTTAAAACAAATATTTATGTGGTTTCAATAGGTGCGCAAGTTTTTTGGCCAACGACTGTACTTTGCCCAAGCTCACATAGCTATACTGAAATATAGGTAGTCGTTTGTATTTCAACGAATAAATTATAAATTTCAATTTGTAATTAAACAATTAATGTCGAAAACATTAAATGTCAAAATAGAGTAACTTATTGAATTTTTAAACCAATAATGTAACGTAATTTAAACACTGAGCGAACAGCAGCCGTCTATTTGCATTGGTTTCTCAGACCCATCAAAGACGCTTAAAATGATTCAATAGATACTTACACATAAAGGTTTTCATATAATTCTTTTGCGAGTTGAGCGTGAACTCGCTCGTTTTTTTTATAATAGGTAATATACACATTTATAAATTTATTGATCCGATGTCTTGCTATAATCGATGCCATTAGCTTATGGAAGCTAAAATAAGACGATAAGATAACCCCTATACTCTAATAAAATTGAAATACTAGGGATTAGCTAAGCGCGATTAGTGATTTTTCGAGATTAGCTGTAGTGACATATACAAGTGCAAGAGATTTTTTCTCTTGCACTTGTATATGTCACTACAGCTAATCTCGGTTGTGTTGGTACACTTTTCCCTGACGTTTATTGGCATTTTGAGCCATACTGGATGCATACTTTATTGTTGGCTGTCGAAAAGGTTACACAGTTTTGGTGTGCTCACCATCATAACGGTATCGTTTTTGTCCAAAAATTAAAGAACAAACAGAGAAGAGTGAGCAAGTGTGTTATCGTCGTACAATCGTCATCAGTTGTTTCCCCACAAATCCAGATGTTTCGTTTGGATCACTTCACGCAAACAGCATATAAGTTCCTGGAAGTACTCCTTATCGATCGTACGACCTAAGAACTCATGTTATACTTGGCGAGCTTTCTTTGGTCTTGCCTCTTTAGGAAGCTGTCAGTGCCGTTGACTTCGTTGGTATTAGTTACAAGAAAAGAATAGCCAATGGAAGTTGTCACTAGGATGACCCGACCAAAAATGACTAAATATGAACGAAATCCGAAAAGTTTAAAAAATTCGAAAATGTCGACTTAAAAAAACCATGAAAGTCAACAAATCGAAATTTATTATGTATTTGAAAAAAAGGCAAAAAGTTGGTTTGGTGGCGACGACCATCACTGGATCGAAAACAGATTTATTGTTAAATCGCTTCTAGAAAATTTTCAACATCCGCATCCTTGATTCATTATTTGGATGTGCTGAAACAAATGCATTTATCATTATTCATTAAATATGTTGGTTAAGTCCAAATTTCAATGGAATTGGTGTACAATCGCAAAAGTTCCATTTGGGGCAGGAATGGAATTTCTTAAATGAAACATTCCAATACTTTGCTAATGATACTTTGATACGTAAATACAAACAATAAATTTAAAAATTAAATTTGGTAAAGAGAAATTTATTTTTTAAATACATAACCAATCCAGGCCTTTTCTACACTTCCAGCGCCAAACGGAACTCGCAACAAATTTTAGTGAAATTTTATACTAAGCTAGTAAGCCGATTCTGTAAGTAGTTCCTAATATAAAATCGAATTATTCACGCTCTGAAGAATATCTTGGGCCATATCATTTGGGGTCGGATTTCTTAAATAAAATAAGAGCCAAATTAAAGAAATATTGCGGGACACCTCTAATGATATTATAGTTGATACCATTAATCAAAAAATTGTTTCACTAATTTTTGTTTTACATGAACAACCAATCCAGTCAGTTTACTACGTCTCCAGCTCAAAATAGCACAGATAAGAACTAAAAAATTGTTGGATGGATTTTAATCAAATTTTACATCTGAGATTTGATATGTAAAGTCGCGATTCTTTAATTAGTTCCTAATATAAAATTAATGATTTCTGGGTCTGTCGAATTCGTTCTGCCATATCATCATGTTTTAGTCGATATCTTAAATCAATAATTATAGGTAGTCACTAAATTTTTGTGTGAAATATTATATCTAAAATATGCTGTGGTTATTATAAATATGTAGCTCCTAATATAAAGCCTATTATTTGACGTCTTAAAGAATTATTTGGGCCATATCATTTGGGCTGCAGTTTGATTTTCTAATTAAAATATTTAAATTGCATAGAAATTATTATTTTGCTGTCCTTCCTCTGAGTTTTCAGGGCAATGTAAGATATTTTCCCGGATGCTCGTAGAAGTTTGAAAAACCAGAATATGTCCGGAGAAACCAGGACGTCTAGCTACCCCTAATTGTCACTGCTCTAAAAAGAGTTAACTCACAAGAAGAGATTTGGAACTGGAAAATCGCATGAAGGCCTAAAATTCAGAAACGTTTTACTTTCTATACTGAAACCAACTTAGCCATTTAGTTGACGATGCCAGATCATCGCATAACAGAATTTTAGCGTGCCAGTTGACACGGGTTACGATATTGGGCCCGATTCCGAGATAGAAAAATTCATCTTATATTATAAATTTGCGTTGAAAAAAATAAAATCCTAGTGTATTATGGGCCAGATTCTGACTGATTCTTAATATTATACCTAGAAAAAATTCTGGTCCTTAATATTATAGTTAAATAAAAACAAAATTATTTCACGGAATTAGTTTGGCACGCAAAAAATCAATTTTTAACGAAATATTTGTATTGGTACATCATTAACCAACTACTTGCGAACACTGAGCTAGACGAAATAATGCGGGACTGTTAGCTATCTTTGGGTATGTAAATACAATATCTACAAAATCATGAATACTGCGAAATGATCTTCTTTGATTCCAAGAAATATCAAGTAACATTAGAAATCTCGAAAAGCTTGTGTAACCTTCTGAAAGTAATGAGAATTTTAGATTAATCTCGATATTTACATAAAATTTCGAATATTCCAGAAATACTTGGATAAACTTAAAATCATAGAATCTTGAAAAATTAAGAAATCAATAACCTAAAAATATGATACAGTATTCGCTAAACCATATACAGGGTGTTCGGCACATGGACCGACACAATTTTTTGGGGGATTGGGTGGGTCATTAGCTAGTTTTCACCCATACGACCCTACGTCCTAAGTGACACGGTTACTGAGATATGAATTTTTTTCGTTTTTTATTTAAATTACCTCAAATCTCGCCTTTAAATCGTCATATTTTTTTTGTTTGGGATTGTAATAGCACGAAATAACTTTTATTGTATTCTGCAATGTATTTCTAGTCTAAATAAATTATTATTTGGTACAAATAGCTTCAAGAAAATACATTATATGAGCTTCGAAAGTCTTGAAAATGTGTAAGCGTATCAAAAATTGCAACTTCTAAATTCAATATAAAAAAAAATAAACATTATTTTGAACATAGGATTGTTTTAAAAAGTTGTCTAGTTTATACTCTTTTCAACGGTACGCTACATGTTGGAGAAATTATTTAAAGTATGGTCAAAATAAGAGATAGAAGTTGTCAGGGTCAAGAAAATTCTTTTTATCTTTATTATGATTTTATTAAATATGAGTTATAATATTTGTTCGAATTGTTCTCCTCTACTCCGTATGCATGCACGACACCTTTTCCTAATTTCAAATGTTGTTGTGCGAAGTCGCATTTCACTTTTCATTATTTCAAATGCAGCTGTAATTCGCTCCATTAAAATTTCACGTGAGGGCATCTCTGTTGCATAAACCAATTCCTTTGCACGTCCCCAGACGTAAAAATCGAGGGGTGTCAGATCTGGGGACCGTGCGGGCCAAGGAATAGGCCCCAATCTACCAATCCATGAGTTCGGAAAAGAATTGTCTAAGTACTCACGTACCATTCGATGATAGTGTGCCGGAAAGCCATCATTTTGAAAGACGATCGGCACATCTTCTTCCAAAACTGATAACAAAAGCTCAGGTAAATCGTTTTGCAAAAATTGAAGATAAATATCTCCGGTCAGGCGTTCTGGTAAAAAATATGGGCCAATAAGACTTCGACCAATAACACCGGCCCAAACGTTCACACTAAATTTTCTTTGAAAAGAACTCTGCCTTTTCTTGTGAGGATTTTTGCCTCTTTCTTCCCAATAGTGCATATTATGCAGATTCACTATTCCCTCGCGGCTAAAATTTGATTCATCGGTCCACAAAATTCTTTTTAAAAAATCACCGTCTTCAACATCTGTGTGCAGTATAAATCTGCAGAACTCCAGCCGCTTAGCACTATCACCCTCTTCTATACCTGAAACAATTAGTTAATTCCGTTAGTTTATGACAATTGCACAAAACAGATACATTTTCTTCTGTAAACTGAGAAAGAAGAGAAGTCAACAATGAATAAATAACTGTTTCTTAAACAAACACTAAATTAGTGTTTTACTTTAAGAAATGGCTAGTGAAACCCCTCATTGGGATTTGAAATCAATTTAAAATTTGTTTTCGTTACATTCAAAAATAAGTAATTTACGTATTAACACAAATTAATATATACAGATGCTTTATGCCTAAGAAATTTATGAAATTTTACAAAATCACTGATAAAAGCGACAATTGCGTATGAGTAAAAAAAGAAGTTTGCCAAGTAACCCATTGTCTTTGCTAAGATGGTATAAATCTTTACTATTTATAATTATAATATTCAGTGTCTGCATCTAGCGTAAATATTATTCGTTTTGTCAATCTTTTATTCTTGCATAGCTCTAACCATTTTCATGAAAAACCCGATTCATATTAAAACTGAAATAAACGAAGTGCACGTATGATTTGCTTTAAGTATGTATTTATTACATCTATAGTACGCATAGATACAATACATACATATTTAGCTTTTAGTGCATTATGTATTTCACAATTTGGTTTTTAAAGAAATTTCCGTAAATTATTGTATGCAGGATAAAAACAAAACAAAGAATACGAGTAAGACTAGGTACGTATGTACTCACTTAACGTATTCTGATTTATAATTTATTTGAATTTTGAATATTCGAGATAAATCTGTGGCCAGAAGGAAAAACGGCAAATTCATAAATTCACATTTTTCAGGAAAACGTTTTTAAAATTAAGAGTTACTTAAAATCGTATGAGTTTTTTCAATTCTTGTTTTTTTAAATGATAATTACGGTTGTTTGTAGTTGCTGGATTATTACAAAAAATTGATATAATATGAATTCGAATATAGAAATTTCAAATTTGAAATAAATCGATTTTATAGCTTAATCCAAGGAATTTTCAACATTTCTAATTTCAATCCATATACTTCCTCGGTTATATGTCTTAAATCATAATTTAATTTTTGACGTGTAACAATAAAAAATATGTAGGTTTGTTGCCAATAGATAAAGCAATAGATGCCAGTATTTAAGTTAACTAACCATTTCTGGCACCAGTTGATTCAGAAACTCAACAAAATATTAAATGGATCACACTTATTTCATTGCTAGAGATACCTAAACATATCTATCAAGCAATAGTGAGTCGCTATCACCACATCAACACTGTGATCTTGAAAGAGTGGGTACGCGCGTAAAAATGAAAATAAAAATAATTCATTAAATTAAAAGAAATTAAAAATACGTGCATCACCAAATAAAACTACAAATTATTATATTTAAGAAAAATAAATTTATTTTCCTTGTAACAGAATTCTCCAGTGCGGATCTTGGGTATTTTCTGCGTGCCGACTATACAATGTTTTCTAATTAAAACTAAAAGCTGATGGAATCATTTTAAAAATTACTGTCTCTTTTTAAAAGAATGCATTGCTTATAACAGTAACTTTAAGGGGAGGTTCTCATGAAACTCGATCCGAAAATCCGGTTTTTTTTTATTTCATTTTTTGATAGCCTATTATGTGTAGAATATATTTCCCAAACCGTTTGACTGAAATAAATTTCATAGAAAAGTTATGGCATAATAATTCGACCCACTTTTCTACTTTTCAACTCAAAAAATCGTTAACACAATCTTTAAATGCATTTCCTGAAAAACTATTTTTTTTATATATCTGCCTCCACGATAACTCAAAAACTACTCAATGGATCACAATTTTTTGTTTTTATTGTGAAGTTCATTTAATTTGTTGGAGGATAAACCTAAATGCAGATAATATTTGACGTTTTTTTAATTTTTTATAGCACTTTAAAAAGTGAAAAAGGCGTGAAAAACGATTCCGAAAAATTGAACGTCCGCCATTATTTTAATTTTCGACTTTTTATTGATATTGTTGGTACAACCTCCAGCAAATATTATATATTTTATAAAAATCTTTGGTTTTCTGATTTTTGATAGTTTTCGCAAGTGGTACAGTAGAGACCGATAAGTCACCTTTTTTGGAGAAGGTCACGTTACAATACGTATAAGCAATTCCCATGACGATATTATTCTTAAATTAATTTTTTTTTTTGTACTCTAAAACTCAATAATTAAGTGTCCAAAATCATTAAGTTGTTTATTTACGTCAAAAATTGGGAAAATCACTTTATTTTTTGGTCGCTTGATGAGAACCTCCCCTTAAGACGTCGTTTTTTAGGATGATTTTTGAATATTCTTGCAAACCAATAAATTTGTTCTATGCAAATTTTGAAAAACGATTCAGTTGGTGCTTTAAGTTTACCAAACTCGTTTTCAACACTTTTATTTTTGTATTGAATCAAATATTCTGACGATTACATTATAATTCTTTTGACATGTTGAATGCAACATACACAGTAAAAAAATTGAATTTTTAATAAAAATTTTGTGAATTTCTTCTCATAAATTTACATTGTTACTTTAATATTACATGAAAACAGCAATTTTTCAATATTCAATAAAATTGGTGATTAAATGTATTTTTTAATCAGAATACAAAAATGCAAGAAATTAAATCGGAACTAAAAATTATGCTTTGGAAATCGAAAACGATACAGACCTAATAAAAGTAGTTTCAAAATGAATTATAAGTCAAAAGTGGTAAATTTAAAAAAAAAATTTCATAACCTTTGTTTGCATAACATAAAATTATAAATTTTATTTTTTTTTTCAATATGCATCATTAAAGTTTTGCATATGTTTACATAATGATTACATAAATAAACGAAATTTAATCTTAAGAAAATAAATGAAATTAGAAACATGGAGTTTCATTAACCCTCCGAAAACACACAGGGCAACAATTCAATAATCAAAAACCAGCTGTACCACAAGATTGTCGACCGCAATTACAAAAAAGAGCAAGATGATCAATTTGCCCTTAAGCGAAGGATAAAAAAACTAAAATGCAATGTCCGCCTTGCTTGCGTCCTATGTGCGATGAACATCTTGCACCGAAAGTCATGGGCGGATCCCGATTTTAAGTTTTGGGGGAAGGGAGGTAATTATTTATACGTAAACAGAAATATCTTTTAGGGGCAGGTTGTTAATTAAAAAGCAACATATTTTTTGTTTAACAAAACCATGTTTTAAATATTTAAGACCTGATTCCGAAACCTGTGATACAATTTTTTTAATACAAATTTAACAATTTTTTATTATGGTGTCCGAATAGTGTAATCATTTTTTGGTACATTTCCCCGCTTCACATTTTTGTTGCTTCATTTTAATTACTATAATATTCGAGAAATGGATAATTCTTTGACAAAATATTTCATGAATGGTATATTATTAAGACATAACTACGCCAATTAAGTTATATCGGTACAGTACGTCAATCACACTAGTAAATCATAATGAATTTATTCTGTAGCGGTCACAAATTATCATAGGAATTGACTATGCTTATTTGGGTGTGTGCAGTTTTTTCAATAAATGTCAAAAATTAGTACTAAAAATTATTTATCACATGTTTCAGACACAGTCAAAATATATTGTACATATTATGATTATGCATATGATTATGTGGTTCCAGGGAAATTATATCAGGTTCTTTTGCAACTGGGGTTTCCTTGGAAAATTTGTAAATGGGTGTATGAGGTTATGAGTGAGCGAAAGTTTGTTTTGTGTCGGAGGAATCAACCATGCACTTGTAGTATTAGTGAATTTTACAATTCCTCTTTAAAATCTTTTAACAAATTCAATTTTATTGTATTTTACATTAGTTTATTCCGGAATTAACTAGCCGGATAGATAAAGAATTTTACAAAGTGAAGAAATTGGTAAGGGTTTTGCAATTAACAATTTCTTCACTTTTGAAAATTATTTATTTATTCGGCTAGTTAATTCCGGAATAACCTAATGTTTCAATTTTAAATTAGTTATTCATCGTGTTGTCAATTAATATGTTGTCGTTTTAGGTGTTTTTATAGGTTTTTACTTCATTTTGGAAGGGGTAATTACCCCGTACACCCCCCCCCCCCTCTTTTCGGATATATCAGTCAGGTTCAAAATGATCCCATCTTCTAACGAAATCTCATCAATATCATCAAACATAAGCTCGCTGAACTCAAGATTTTGCTAATTTTCGTTAGAAATTTTATATTCGATTCATCGGGCCACTTGTTTGATTTTGACCGCATATTCAGTAAAATTTAGTTAAATGTTTGGCGTTTTCAGTCTCGACTCATATGGAAAAAGGGCTTAACTTTAAATAAGCCCAACGCGAGATTGTATCTAAATTAAGTAACTTAAACACAAATTTTCAGTGGGCTCTTACTCTCAAAATTCAGATAAAGTAAAAATTTTGAGAGTAAGAGAAAACTGAAAATTTTTGTTTAAAGTACTTAATTTAGATACAATCTATAATCTCGGTTGGGCTTATTTAGAGTTAAGCCCTTTTTCCATATGAGTCGAGTTATGGTCGTTGATATTTAGTGATTTTATTGCGCTTAATTATCTGGTCGTAATTTTTACAGTTTAGGTGTAATAGAAAAGTTTGTTTATTTTTAGGCTACAATACTTTTAAAACCGTGAAATATTTTAGATGATAAAACGGGTAATTTATTATATTTTTAATGGAATTTGCACACTATGAGGATTTTCCAGATCATTGAAAATTGGCTCAAAATTTTTCAATTACGAAAATTACAAAAATTGTATTGGCGTTCTATGAAGTTAATGTCTGATTCTAACGTAGCCTTTGAACGGCTGTAAGCCTTTGTAAGTGCAATTGGATGTAAACAGTAATGCTGCAAATGCTGCTTTCGTTTTGGTTGTATACCAGTTGTAAAATTGTTACCACTGAAGAACTACTCGACATTTCGTCATCATTCTCATAATAATACTGAGAGAAATACCAGAAGTAACAGTATGATTAACCGAAGGACCATTATTAGATGAAAAAAGATTGTGGGAACGGAATTTCGTTTTAACTTACTCGTAGAATAGCACCATGGTTCGAAATGTTTGCACATATTTTGACAAATTTCAAGTCGTTATTTTGTAAATTACAATTGGAAATCCATTCGTTTTATTTTGGGCTTTTAATGGTCAATCTAAATAATCGGATATTATGCCGATTTGTAACCTGCAATCGCACACTTTATTCCAGATTTACGCGAATGGGAATTCAACTTCAATTAAAATTTATTAGATTTTATTTACCTTTAACTATCCGATCTCAAAGTTCAAAATAAATATTGCATAATAAAAACATACTACAAAAGAATGTTTAATACTAATACAAAATTATTCCGTATTTATATACATACATACGTATTCAATTCATCATTTTGACATACATTATTACATACCTACTCTAGCTTAGTGATTTTTGCTTCACTGTGCCTACTATATACACAAATTTATTTAATTTTTCTCATCAATTTTTCTGTTTATTTTTTGGTTATTTATTTATACTAGATGGCTCTGATTTGTGTTGGTTTGTGTCTAATCTATGTCACCCATTTATAGTACCAAAAAATATGCAGGTTCAAAAAATGGCGCTACCAATTTTTTTCATGTTTTTGTTAATCTTAATTCATCTGTATGTAATCATTTGTGGTATTAATTACCTTGAACAGGAGTGTAATGAAATGCATGCATATTATCTGCCCGTAAAACCGACCAGACTTTCCAAACTGATAAGTTAAGTCTTTCAGCAATAACTCGCATAGATGTTGTAGGATTCTCATGAAAAGCTTGCAATATTCTTTCATCGATTACAACATTATGTTGCCTCACATTCACTCGAGGCTCTTGAAAATGCAAGTTTCCGGTCTCTCTCAGGCGTCGATAGGTTGTTGTGAAAGTCTCGTGGTGTGGTAAACGCCGATCAGGATATCGCTCCTGATAAAGTCTTCGCGCTTCACGCGCGTTGCAATTAGCGCTGCCATACGCCAGCAACATATCAGCATACTCTTCGTTACTAAAATTGGGCATTGTAAAACAATTCTGATCACAGTTTAAAACAGACTAACCAAGAAGAACAAAATATTTAATAAAAACAAGATTTAAATAAAACAAAAGAATAAAAATAAATAGGTTCCTACGGTTCCTAATTTTTGGAAAACGATTTACCCGAACTTTTATTATCAGTTTTGGAAGAAGGTGTGCCGATCGTCTTTCAAAATGATGGCTTTCCGCCACACTATCATCGAATGGTACGTGAGTACTTAGACAATTCTTTTCCGAACTCATGGATTGGTAGATTGGGGCCTATTTCTTGGCCCGCATTCATATTTAATAAAAACATAATAAAGATAAAAATAATTTTCTTGACGTCAGGGTCACTTATATCTCTTATTTTGACCATACTATAAATAATTTCTCCAACATGTAGCATACCGTTGAAAAGAGTATAAACTAGACAACTTTTTAAAACAATCCTATGTTCAAAATAATGTTTATTTTTTTTTATATTGAATTTAGAAGTTGCAATTTTTGATACGCTTACACATTTTCAAGACTTTCGAAGCTCATATAATGTATTTTCTTGAAGCTATTTGTACCAAATAATAATTTATTTAGACTAGAAATACATTGCAGAATACAATAAAAGTTATTTCGTGCTATTACAATCAAAAATAAAAAAAATATGACGATTTAAAGGCGAGATTTGAGGTAATTTAAATAAAAAACGAAAAAAATTCATATCTCAGTAACCGTGTCACTTAGGACGTAGGGTCGTATGGGTGAAAACTAGCTAATGACCCACCCAATCCCCCAAAAAATTGTGTCGGTCCATGTGCCGAACACCCTGTATAATCTCGAAAATATGACAATGGCGATAATTCGAATAACTTCGATATTAAGCTAAGCTTCAAATCAACAAAAATCTTGAATTTCGGGAATCTTGTCTCTGTAAGTTAATTAATTTGAGTGCAATGCCGACTCGTAATTCAATTCCAAGCTAAACTCGAATAATATCGAAAATCTCGAATAATATCGAAGTTTACAAAATTTCGAATAATAAACTAAAAAGTGTCGGAAAGTTCCATATTCTGAGAAGAGGAAACTCGAAAAGACTCGAACAATTCGAATAATCTTAGAGTTAATATAGAAAAGTTAGAATAATTTTAGAGTTCTAAAATAATCGAAATAATCTAAAAAAAAGTGGAATATTCCCGAAAATCTCGAATAAACTAAGTAACTAAAGGCGACTGTTCGACTGTGATTTTTTGTGTGAATTTTGATCCACACACTTTTACTGGTTTATTGTATGATTAAGTTGGTTGTCTGCGAATATTTTGCTTAAAGTTAATAATATTTTATCTTGGTGGGAGTTTCCATTCGATCAATTTGAGTTATTTGATTATCGAAGAAGTGTGAATTAATAAATTCGCACAAAAAATCACAGTCGAACAATCGGCGTCAAAAGAAAAAGGCTGTTACACCACTTAAATGCGGAAATCGATATGCCTGAAATAACCCTAACAGCTGAAATTTAAATTTCGATTAATTATAATTAATTACAATTACTTGCTGTGCAATTGAAGCGCAGTAGGATGAGAATTTGCTTGCAGAACTTAATTTTTGTGTTTTGGAATACTTTAGAATTGGAGATCTAACCTAAATTTCGGCAAAAATTCAGTGTTTGTACAAATGAAATCAATCAGCGGATCAACAAAACAGGAAACACGCTTAATATGCTTCATAAGATCTGAAATGCTTCGATCCTTCCGTTCAGGCATTGAGACTGGATTCAGCAAACTTAAATGGAGATGAATCGGACAACCATTGAGGAAAACACCAAATGGCATAACCCGGATCTCGTTAAAATGGAATCCGCAAAGTAAGCGGAAAGTTTGAAGGGTAGCTATGACCTGGATAGTAAGATGTTAGCTGAAGCGATAGCCAGCCTGGTATACGCTCTATGCTCCTAAATGGAGATAACGGAAAAAACAAATGAAACTTAGGAAGTGAATAGGGAATGCAATCCGGGTATTATATATAAGGCAACCGTGGGATCCCGGATTTCGGTATTGACAAAAAAAATAGGTCCCGGAATTTGGGCATTGAGAAAAATCCTGGATTCCGGGATTACAATCCCTAAGTGAAAACAACTTTTTTTGAATCTTACATGTTTTTTTTACAATACAGCGATTTACGGCTCTGATCCTGTTGTAAAATAATTCGGTGGTCATAAATCTAGTTCGTGTTCCCTCAATGTGTTTTGAAATTGAGAGGTTCCATTAAAAAATTTCTTAGTTTCTCTGCCAAAGCCTTGGAATGTTGAAATTGTGGAAGAAATAAATGAGAATAATACGAATGACAGCGAAGATGTCGATCTGTTGTACACTGAAATTCCTCAGCGCTTTGTGTTCCAAAAGGGAAAAGGGAAACGCAGATAACGTTGTAGAGAGAAATTAATCAGTAGAAATCAGGAATGATCCTGAAAGATTTTATTTGAGATTACTCGTACTACATGTACGAGTCTGCTGTGTTACAATCAGCCAAATGCGTTCGGCTTACTTTTGCAATGATTTGTGCATTGGGAAATCCGTCTAAGATTCCTAAGCTTTGGAATACACACAAATCGGAAATTATCGAAGAGCGCAATCGGAAAATAGTGACTGCGAGAGAAAAAAAGGGGAACATTTTGTTTTTCAGTCAACAATGAGCAATGGCATGTATTTAACATGGTCATGAAAGTCATTGACGATACAGCTGAAAAAAAAAATCGGCAGCGATTTTTCGTTGATCGTCCGAGCGGAAGCAGTAAAATCCTTCTTTACAAAATTTTACTAAGAGTTTTAAGAAAACGCGGAGAAAAGTTCTAACTGTTGCTTCTACTGGCATTGCCGCAACCCTTCTTGAAGGTGGAACGACTTACTACAACCTGTACCTTTGAAAACCCCAGAATCTCCTGTGGCGTAAGAATTAAGTCAGAAAAAGCTGACGCAATTGAATTTGCTAAGCTTATTGTGTGGGACGAAGCAGAAATGACACTTGGCTTAGCACTTCAGAAACTTAATGATCTCTTAAAAGAGATCATTGATTCTAAGAAATTTTTTGGAATTATGGCCAACTGTCCCGCATGCATCTGAGTAATAAAAAATTGTCTTATTTGACAACATATAAATCAAGTCCGTTTAACACAAAACATGAGAACTGGAGAAGACACAGAATTTGCTAATTGGATTATTCATTTAAGTCATGGTAATCTCACCTAATCAGATGATATTGGAGAAGATATTGTTGAAGTACCCCAGCAAAATTTAAGCAATTTATTACTACTAGATGAAATATTTGCCAAAAATGTGACTGTCTCTGAATCAGAACTGTGAATATGAATACACTAAAAATGAACGACGAAGTTTTAAGTCGCATAGAAGGGGAAGAAAAAGTTTATCACAGAAGGTTCACCAACAAGAAAAGTTGAACTTTCTAACAGAATTCTAGAATTCAATTATACCAACAGGCCTGCCCGGTGCAACTATTATGTTGCTTCGAAATCTTTGCAAAAAAGAGCTACTTATGTATATGTAATAGCACAAGGATTATAGTCACCAAACTGATGGAGAATGTTATATTCGCCAAAGTTTTGACCGGAAGATCAGCAGGATAGTTCATTGCTATCCCAAGGATTTAATTGGCCCCTTCTGATATGAACTGGCCCTTTATACGAGGTCAGTTTCGTATACGAGTTCCTTTCGTCATGAAAATAAATAAGTCTCAAGGGCAAACATCTAAAGTAAAAGTAATTACCACCAAGGAACAGGGAATCCTTATTGAAGGAAGCTATAAGGTCTTTACCGGAAATGCAGTATTCAAGGAAGTCCTTTAAGCAGATTTTCAAATTTGTGGAGATCCAGTTTGGGTGTGAATGGTGGGACACGCCACAAAACACTTTCGACATTGAACATATTCTATTTTCGGTTGAATTTGGATTAGATTTATCAGAGGCTATTACACCTGCACGCGTAATGCAAAACAATACTTCTGTTCAATTTCACGATCAAATTTTTTAGTGAACCATAACCAGTCGGTAATGAGAATTGTGCTACTCTTCCATGCTCATAATTTAATGTTCTCATTGCTTTCTCTATGTCTCACATTCCTTTGCAAATGTTACTAAATTTAAATATTAAGCTCAGTATAATTACGTACAACGCTATCCATAATCCATTACATTGTGTGATTGTTCTACTCCGCCCTCGACTTTTAATTAATTAAAATAGCTTAATTGAAATTTCTTTAATGAATAGATGATTTGTGTAAATATTTTAATTATGACGTGTAATAGACTCCAATTAATGAATTTTCCATTAAATTCAGTCAGTTATTTTGTATGTGCGCGATATGAGACCAGTCATCATAAAATCTATAAAAAACACTTTTATTGTCATTTATTATTGTTCGCGATTGGTCGGAATACCCTGTTACACGTGTGATGGTACAAAGTTAAAATTTCGATCATCCAAACTATTTGCCATTTACACAGCAATCGTTGCTTTATTTTTCAACTTTGCTTACGGCTTTTATCGGTGGAATTTGGGAGGAGCTGGCAAATTATCCGAAAATAGTAATGCATTCCAATCAGCACTTTACCAGGATGTTCAAGAACACATTTATTACTTGCAAAATATAATTTTTTTCTTGTGGGCACTAACATACAACGAACAAATGATTCGAACGCTGAATAAGTTAGTGAAATATGGTCGCATCATTTTACTACCAGAAACCGCACATACATTTAGTAAACAATTCATAAACTATTTTATGCTATACGCATTGAAAGAGCTGCTAATGCCGTTGTTGTTTTCTTACTTGAAACTGTTATCACTGTTCTGGAAATCACCTGATTTTAAAAACATTTTTAGGACTTCTTTGCTCTTACTGATGTTTCTAGTGATTTCGGTCACATCGTCGCATCTGACTGCATGCATTTTAACTATAAATTGTTTATTTATCGTCCTAAATTACCATCTAGAAGTGTTACGACTTCAATTGAATTCTCATTCCATTCCAGAATGGAAATTACACTTAATATGCGAAAAGCTGAGCCGATTATCCATTTCTCATCATAAAATATCATCTATTGCAAAATTGGTATATACTTCATTTGCAATAGTGACTTTAGATCTAATGTTGATTACAGTAACACTTTCGACAATGAATATTTTTCAATTTTTGACAACACAAGATATTGAGTCGGCTATTTATGCTTGCACAATTCTAGGCCAAATGTTTACATATTTTAAATTTGTCCATATGCTTGTGGAAAAACAGAAGAAGGCCCAGAAAATTTTATTCGAGATGCGGATGGAAAGTTTTGACGCCCATTTAATTGAAACCGTAAGTATTTTCAACTGAAATTTTAAACAACTAAGCCAATTAGAAACAAGAAACAAAATCAAAATGTTCATAATAAAAATATGGAAACTACTTTTTCTCCTAAGGTGCAGATTTTTACAAGAAAATGTCACCAATACTTGCGTTTCAATAAACATCACATAGATGGCAGTGTTTTACTGGATTTAGGTTGTTCAGCATACGACGCAAATCCGCATTTTCATGTTGACTAAGCCGCTGTACATGTTTCCTCGCATATTTCTTAATTTCTTCGCTGACGTACTCCATTTTTAGTTCCTTATGTACCATGGTGCGTTGACCATACTACGCAAGACCTTATTTTGAAAAGTTTGAATTACGTTTATGTTAGTTTTCTTGATACAGCCCTTTAGCTGTATACCATCCGTACATACAGGTTTCAATATCTGCCGATATAAGAGCAGTTTATTATGTAATGTTTGCTCAGATTTAATAACCTATGAGCCAATACATTTTTATATATTTAATGTTTAACTTTTCTTTTTTCTTTTTAACATGTTCTTTCCACTTGAGTTTAGCGTCAAGGGTCATTCCTAAATATTTTACAGATAACCAATTAACATTCCTGTTGGTAAAGTTTATATGTACAGATTTAGTTTCGTTGAGTTGAGTGCGGCATTTCCTCATCCAATTATTAATGAACTAGCAGCGTTTTGTAATTTACTGGTTGACTCCTCTATGGTGTCTCCAATTATCAAGATTGCAGTATTATCTGCAAATGTTGCAATATTTATTCCTTTTGTGCTTAGCATAACACGTCTCGCATATAAAGTATGTACATATTGGCTCCAGAACACTTTCTTGTGGAACTCCAGCCGATATTTTCTTTAGTTCGGAGTATTCCTCTTCATGTTTTACACGAAAGTGTCGATCAGCTAGATATGACTTTAAAATCAGGTAAAACTGATTCGCCAGATCTCAGTGTAGTTTATATTCTAGGCCTCGGTACCATACTTTGTCGAAGGCTTGAGATACGTCCAAGACGACACTTGAGCATTTTTTTTTATTTTACAGAGCATCTTCAATTAGATCTGTGATTCTGTGTACTTGATCTATGGTAGAGTGTCTCTCTATAAATCCAAATTGGCGAGGAGGAATAAGTTTTCTAACTTCTTTTGTTCACGTGAAGTATTTACTAAATTATTCCTAAAAAAAGTTAGGACCAGTTTAGGAAAAACTTCACGAATTTGAGCAGAAGCGTGAAATTTTTCCTATTCCTAAATGTTTACGAGTGTATTAGTGTAAATAATATACAAAATTCATTTTAATTAGGCATTTGAATGGCTGTCTTTTTATCGTTTAATTCGTGTATATTAACCCGTAAAGTGCGTCGTGGAAAAAGTTACATGGAAAAAAGGTGCCTGCCAGCGGAACGCAATTTTATATTAATTATTTTTTATTCAAATAGAGCGTTACTGAACATTTCGATTAGGAAGATACTAAAAATTTCAGAAAAAGAAGTAAACGGATTGGGAATATCTTTTTGACGTAATAACGTCATACACCGTATGTTCAGAAAATTGAAACGTAATGTTGCCTTTGTTTGTGAGCAATTACTCATCAACAGCAAGCATTACCTTTAATTTAAATGTATGATTTCTTAGGTTGGCCCTTAGCGAGGTAAGCCGCACCGCGAAACTCTGATTTCACCCGATTTTAATGCTTTAACAACTGTAGCGAGGGAATGGCATCATCCGATCCGAATAATTCTAAGGTCAATTATTGCGTAAAGCAACAGTGGTGGTTAATTTATTTTAAATTAAAATAATTAATCTTAACATTAATTTTAATTTTAATTAAATCTATCATACAAAATAACGATTTACAGGGTTTGGCTGCAATATAACGAGAAAACGCCTTATTTGATCGGAGTGATGCTGGTGGTAATTTGTGCATAGAAAAACAGTGGAAAATAATTTATTGTAAATTAAAATAATTAACCTCTACATAAATTTTAAATAAATTTAAAATCTGTAAAATAGCGATTTACAATAGTTTAGAACATTGTAGAGAGAGAATATCCCCCTTTAATTTGTGCAAAAACTGTAGCGGATAATTTATATTAAATTAAAATAATTAATCTCAACATCTTATAAACGTTATCACGCGAAACACCTCCGGAATGCACACGACACAGCCAACTCCGAATTATTTGTTGAAAAGTAGAGCGAACCCACGAATCGCACAACGCTCTTTAAGGATTAATTCTTAAACAATATTGTAGCAATTCAATTTTCTAGTTTCTTAATTCCCCTAAAAAGCGGTCACTTTACAGGTAAATTATTTTGAGTTACCGTAAATATGAAATAGGAGAAGAAATAGGTAGAATATGATTAAACATTTCCGAATTCGCTTCCACTATGGCTATATAATGAATTTACAAAATTTTCCAGCTTTTCCTGAAAAGCGCGCATTCAAACGGAAACCTGCTATGAGTTACTGTGGACCTACTCTAAAGGAAAACCATACACATTTTCCGAAATATAAGGGAACAGGTAGTTAGGATCGAACATATCTGGATTCAGAAATGTTCAATCCCCTAGATTTTCAGGAACAGCAGGAAAATTTTGGAAAATCGATATACAAGCATAGTTGAAGCGAATTCAGAAATGTTCAATCCTAACTACTTGTTTCCCTAGATTTCGGAAAATGTGTATGGTTTTCCTTTATAGTTGGTCTACAGTAACTCATAATAGATTTTCGTTAGAATGCGCGCTTTTCAGGAACCGCAGGAAAATTTTGAAAAATCGATATACAATCATAGTGGAAGCGAATTCAGAAATGTTCAATCCTAACTACCTGTTCTCCTAGGTTTCGGAAAATGTGTATGGTTTTCCTTTATAATAAGTTTACAGTAACTCATAATAGGTTTCCGTTAGAATGCGCGCTTTTCAGGAACAGCAGGAAAATTTTGGAAAATCGATATACAAGCATAGTTGAAGCGAATTCAGAAATGTTCAATCCTAACTACCTGTTCTCCTAGGTTTCGGAAAATGTGTATGGTTTTCCTTTATAATAAGTTTACAGTAACTCATAATAGGTTTCCGTTAGAATGCTCGCTTTTCAGGAACAGCAGGAAAATTTTGGAAAATCGATATACAAGCATAGTTGAAGCGAATTCAGAAATGTTCAATCCTAACGACCTGTTCTCCTAGGTTTCGGAAAATGTGTATGGTTTTCCTTTATAATAAGTTTACAGTAACTCATAATAGGTTTTCGTTAGAATGCGCGCTTTTCAGGAACAGCAGGAAAATTTTGGAAAATAGATATACCATCATAGTGGAAGCGAATTCGGAAATATTCAATCCTAATTACCTGTTCCCTTATGGCGGTCTCCACTTGTGTATTTTTCTCTTGACAAAAAAAAATCTAGTCCATTATTTTTCTCGTGACAATTTTTAGTACATTTTGCAAAATACATACACAAAAATGGTTTTGAGCATGCGCCTTGAAATTTTGTCAAGAGAGGAAAAGATTAGAATATTCAATATTTTTGTCATGACGTTGTGCCAATTGAGCATAATTTGTATTTTATGTTCAATTTCTTGTCATTTTATGTTTAATATTTTGACAACTAAAATGAAAATTTTCTGTTTTTTGAGAAAATTTTAGCTTTTTAAAAAATTTTAGGTGAAAATACAATAAAAATTGTGTTATTAAATTAGTGGAATATAAATATAATATTCCAAAAATTATATTAAATCGAAAAAGAAACCAAATTCAAATTTTTTTCTTATTCTCAAAGAGAGAAATTTGTTATTCCTTTATGTTATGCCTCAATTCCATGAGGGACTTTCCCAATATCGATTTTAGTTCATTTGTCCCCACGCTTGGGCAGCGCTGACTACTTTTTTTTTTTTTTTACATGCAAAAACACGTAAAATCATGTTTACAAATACAAGTTTCTTGTCTAAATTAGTGGATGTCCCCCTACTTTTTTTTTATGATTAATAAAGATGAGTATGTTGCGATTAATAATAAATATCAAATTTTAAAATTAATTTAGTCGAAATTAATAATTTAATGAAAAATTCAAACACATGTTTGACCATATAAAACTCCATACGAAATATTTTAGCCGCCAGTCAGCAAGCGTTGCAATTATATTTGGGAAAATCACTAATTGTGAAAAATTGACTGAGCTGACTTCAGTTGGAAAAAGACAAAAAAAAATAATCCAGCAGAGTGACAAAGATAAAGTATGTTGTTATTGTTTTTTTTATAGCAAAATTTGATTGACACATTTTGACAGCAAACAAAAACATAACCAAAAATTATTAAACAAAATTAGGTATTAGTGTAAATTCTATTATTTTCACGTTTCAAAATAATCTAAAAAATTAATTATCATTATTTTTTATTCAAATAGAACGTTACTAAACATTTCGATTAGGAAGATACTAAAAATTTCAGAAAAAAAAGTAAACGGATTGGGAATATTTTTTGACGTAATAACGTCATACACCGTATGTTCAGAAAATTGAAACGTAATGTTGCCTTTGTCAACAGCTCATCAACAGCAAGCATTACCTTTAATTTAAATGTATGATTTCTTAGGTTGGCCCTTAGCGAGGTAAGCAGCACCGCGAAACTCTGATTTCACCCGATTTTAATGCTTTAACAACTGTAGCGAGAGAATGGCATCATCAGATCCGAATAATTCTAAGGTCAATTATTGCGTAAAGCAACAGTGGTGGTTAATTTATTTTAAATTAAAATAATTAATCTTAACATTAATTTTAATTTTAATTAAATCTACAAAATAACGATTTACAGGGTTTGGCTGCAATATAACGAGAAAACGCCTTATTTGATCGGAGTGATGCTGGTGGAATTTGTGCATAGAAAAACTGTGGAAAATAATTTATTGTAAATTAAAATAATTAACCTCTACATAAATTTTAAATAAATTTAAAATCTGTAAAATAGCAATTTACAATAGTTTAGAACATTGTAGAGAGAGAATATCCCCTTTTAATTTGTGCAAAAACTGTAGCGGATAATTTATATTAAATTAAAATAGTTAATCTCAACATCTTATAAACGTTATCACGCGAAACACCTCCGGAATGCACACGACACAGCCCACTCCGAATTATTTGTTGAAAAGTAGAGCGGACCCACGAATCGCACAACGCTCTTTAAGGATTAATTCTTAAACAATAGCATTTCAATTTTCTAGTTTCTTGATTCCCCTAAAAAGCGGTCACTTTACAGGTAAATTATTTTGAGTTACCGTAAACATGAAATATGAGAAGAAATAGGTAGAATAGGATTAAACATTTCCGAATTCGCTTCCACTATGGCTATATAATGAATTTACAAAATTTTCCAGCTTTTCCTGAAAAGCGCGCATTCAAACGGAAACCTGCTATGAGTTACTGTGGACCTACTCTAAAGGAAAACCATACACATTTTCCGAAATATAAGGGAACAGGTAGTTAGGATCGAACATATCTGAACATATCTGAATTCAGAAATGTGCAATCCTAACTAACTGTTCCCCTAGATTTTCAGGAACAGCAGGAAAACATTAACGTGTATATATTAAAACAATTACACGTCACTTATTTAATTTTAATTTTATAATTTATTTATTAATGTAATTTGTTATTTAATTTATTACTAATACATATTTATTTAATTTAATTTACAACGAGATTTGATTTTGATTTTTACCACCATTTTGTGTGCTTTATTTGTTTCATTAATGTTTTTGTTTTGTTTCATTAATGTTCATTTGTTTTATTATTGATTTTTATTTTATTTTTGTTTTGTTTTGTTTTGTGTTGTCACGCAGTTGGTATGGTATGAGTAGGTGCATTCTTTTGCTTGAGTGCGAACTTAGGTTTAAGTGATAAATTATTGTGGCGATGAGTGAATGTAAAAACATGAAATGTATCGAGCCGCCACAACATCGGAAAATTGATATACAAGCATAGTGGAAGCGAATTCAGAAATTTTCAATCCTAACTACCTGTTCCCCTAGATTTCGGAAAATGTGTATGGTTTTCCTTTAGAATAGGTTTACAGTAACTCATATCAGGTTTCCGTTAGAATGCGTGCTTTTCAGGAACAGCAGGACAATTTTAGAAAATCGATATACAAGCATAGTGGAAGCGAATTCGGAAATATTCAATCCTAATTACCTGTTCCCTTATGGCGGTCTCCACTTGTGTATTTTTCTCGTGACAATTTTTAGTACATTTTGCAAAATACATACACAAAAATGGTTTTGAGCATGCGCCTTGAAATTTTGTCAAGAGAGGAAAAGATTAGAATATTCAATATTTTTGTCATGACGTTGTGCCAATTGAGCATAATTTGTATTTTATGCTCAATTTCTTAATTAAAATGAAATTTTTGTGTTTTTTGAGAAAATTTTAGCTTTTTAATAAATTTTAGGTGAAAATACAATAAAAATTGTGTTATTAAATTAGTGGAATATAAATATAATATTCTAAAAATTATATTAAATCGAAAAAGGAACCAAATTCAAATTTTTTTCTTATTCTCAAAGAGAGAAATTTGTTATATTCTTTATGTTAATAGTTGTAGAAAAAACATCATGAGCCGAATGTCATTTATTTTTTGTCAAAAGAAAAATATACAAGTGGAGACCAGCCATTAGACTTCGAGAAATCAGTATAGTTTTCGTTTTGATTGTGTCTGTTGTATGTAACTTAATATAGTTTTCCGTTATAGTTGGTATAAATCAGGAACATCCGGAAACATTTTTAAATATAAAATAATTAATTTTACCTAATTATTTTTTTAAGATAATTATAATTAGTTTTATTCGTTTTAAATAAAATTGTATTTACGTCTATGTCTTAAGGGAAAAAATTTGGTTAAATTTTCGTTTTGATAAAAGCAATTTTTTTAAATATACTCGTAATATGAATTTTTCGTTAATAAGTAGTTTTTTAGTGCGAAGTTTTTACACATACATTCAAATGATTGGTTATTTTTAGGAAACTTAGGAAAAACTTCACAATCGTCTTCTATTACAGATTTTAACCTCTTGAGTAATAGCTTTTCAAATAATTTTGAAATTATAGGAAGTAGGAAAATCGACGGAAGTACGATGTTTTCTTGTTTGGCGGCTTTTTAGGTTTTAGAATCATTATTACCTCTGCCACCTTCCACTGGTATGGAACGTATTTTAATCTGAACGCTGCGTTGATTACTTGCAGTAATTTTCGTAATCCTTTTTCTGGTAGTGTTTTAACTATATGCTCAATGATTAGGTTATAACCAGGGGATTTTTTAGAGCTTAAGTTGTTATTAATTTCATCTTTTAGCTCTTGTAGTGTTACACAGAACACAACTGGAATTATATTTTCTTCAGCTGTTTGCCTTGAAAGGGGTTGAAATGTGTCTTCAAGATAGGCTGCAAACAAAGCAGCTTAGCCCAAGTTCCATCGTCATTCTTGATAGGAGCAATTTGTACTTTAGGCCTTTTAATACCTTTAGTTGCTTTACAAAGAGAATAATTAGTGTCTTTGTTGCCAGTAAGGCCGCAGCTTGGTATTCACTGAAAGATTTGTTCTTGATTTCTTTGATAAACATTTTTAATTTGTTGCTTAAATAATTAAGTCATGATTTGCTTTGTGGTGCTCGATTTCTCTGCCAGATTTTTCGCGCTTTCCGTTTTTCTCTAACCAGATTCCTCACTTCTACTGAGTAGTTGATGTGATTTTCCATTTGATTACGAATAGGTAGAGCACTATGCCACGCTGGTTATAGAATACTGTTGTTCAGAAGCTCTAATTGAACATCAAGTTCTGCCGGAGTTTTAATTGGGACTTGTAATTCAGGGGCCTTACTATTGTTTTCGATCGCCTTCGTTTTGTGTTCGTTTTATTAAATTGGTACTATTGCTTTCGATGTGATCGAAATAGACAGCGTTCGAAAATTTACGATGTATTTTTCTTCATCCTTCATTTTCGACTGTCATCGAACGAATTAATTGATAATTTTATTTTTTATGTAAGTACTTATTTGTTCATTATTTGTTTATTTTTTATAATTTTAGTTATTTTAATTAAAATTTTTAATTTTAATAATTTGATTTTGTATACATATATGTTACGGCAAAATAGAAGAATGTACACATTCACCGGTAAATGTGCATATTTCCCAAAGTGAGTGGTAAATGTGCGTATAAGTTGAACAAAATACTCATATTTCGTACATTTTCCGGTGAATGTGCACATTTCCCATAGGTCATGGGTGAATGTAATTTTCCTCTAGAAATGGAAATTTGTACACTAAATTTATGCCAGTATACCATTATTAAATTAGAAAGAATATGGGATTTTTTAAATGGAAATTGGATATTTCTTAACCGATTATGATGAAATTTGACATGAGCGATGGAAATGGAATTCTAAAATGATATTTGGAAGAAGTTCTGGAATATGGCCACATAGGAACGAACTCGGTTATTTCTTAACCGATTATGATGAAATGGTGGAACTTCGGTTAAGAAACAGCGTAGTTCCATATTAATTGGCCATATTCCAGAACTTCTTCCAAATATCATTTGAGAATCCCATTTCCATCGTACTTATCGAATTTCATCATAATAGATTAAGAAATAACCGAGTTCGTTCCTATGTGGCCATATTCCAGAACTTCTTAAAATATCATTTAAGAATTCCATTTTCATCGTACTTATCGAATTTCATCATAATCGGTTAAGAAATAACCGAGTTTGTTCCTATGTGGCCATATTCCAGAACTTCTTAAAATATCATTTAATAATCCCATTTCCATCGTACTTATCGAATTTCATCATAATCGGTTAAGAAATAAACGAGTTCGTTCCTATGTGGCCATATTCCAGAACTTCTTAAAATATCATTTAAGAATCCTATTTCCATCGTACTTATCGAATTTCATCATAATCGGTTGAGAAATAAACGAGTTCGTTCCTATGTGGCCATATTCCAGAAATTTTTCCAAAAATCGTTTTAGAATCCCATTTCCATTGCTCATGTCAAATTTCATCATAATCGATAAGGAAATAGCGAAGTTTCATCCTTATTCTTTCTTAAGCAGAAAGTAAACTAGCATAAATAATCTACAATAAATAATTTATCCACATTTACCAGCGTTAAGTTGTAAATGTGTACATTATCCAAATTTAGTAGGTAAAGGTAGGTTGAACTCACATTACCCAAAGTAGCAGGTGAATATGCACATTTACCGGCGAATGTGCATATTCGCCGCTCTATGCACATTAGCCGTAACATATATACAGTAAATTTTAATTTTTGAGGTGATGTTAAATTATTTATTTGTATTTTCGGTCAAGCAGAAAAAAAATAAAAATTTACAACAATTCAAACTTTTAACATTTAACAAAATAATAGTACTAAATTTTAAATTTTGCGCTGGTAATACGAGAAATAAATAGTACTAAAATATTGTTGACGATCGAAAGCAATAGTACTAATATTTTTGGCAGACGTTCAGAGAGAAGCGATCAAAAACGAAGGCGATGAAGCGATGGTCGAAAACAATAGTAAGGCCCCTGTATTGTCTTCGACTATTTTCTGGCAGAGATCCCAATTTGTTTTATTATTAGTTAACCTAGGCAAATTTTCTTTTTTGATAATGGTATCACTGAGTGTCATAATGACAGGCGTGTGGTTAGAAGAAATTTCTTCACTGTTTTCGATTACTACGTAGTTTACAAATATCCCTTTTGTTACAAAGAAATCTATCAAATCTGGTATCTTATTTGTATTCGCTAGCCAATATGTTGGTTTACCCCTAGACAGGAACTCGCAGTTTAAAGCCCGACCAGCTGCAAATAGCTCCTTACCTTTATGGGTTGCTAGCCTTGATCCCCAATAAGTATTTTTGGCGTTAAAATCGTCTCCGATTATGAAGTTAAAACTGAGCGATTTGAGTAACGTGACTTAGTTTTTTTTTATTCAGATTATACCGCGGGGTGGCTACTTGCAGAATTTCTTTTTCAATTTTTACTCCTTCGTAAAGTTTGATGTTTTCCTTCACAAATATGGTTGAACCTCCTCTCGCTTTTCCTGATGGATGGATGGATGGGATGGTAGCACTGGTATCATCGAATTCTAACGAATGAATTTGTCTTTTGTCAAATAAGATTCTGAAAATAGGCATATACATATCTATCTTTTCTATATTTAGGAAAATTTCTAACTCTGGAATTTGTTGCAACAGCCCATTTTCATTCACTTCTTCTTGCATATTTAACTGCTTATTTAAAGCGTTCAGGCTTCTTTCTTATTTTAGTAGCTTTATGTTGAAGACTTTTATATTCTTTAGATTTTTTTCAAGAATTAGGCTTTGGCCGTCTTCCTCGTTACTTACTTTTTCCCGCTGTTGTACAATCTAGTTTTTGGGCCTGCTATTGCACTTGTTTGTGGTAGTTCAAACCACTGGGTTTTTGGACATTGTCCTATTACTAGGCATCCCACGGTTTAGCGGGCCATGTCGTTTTTAATTCCTCAGATTTTGAAATTCCCTGGCTACTTCAGAATCTCTATAGTTATAGCGTGATGCTCTCCGTTACAGTTTACATTTTGGAGGCGTAGTTTTTATCAATTTACAAGCTTGGGCGAGATGTTTCCGCGAAAATTTCACGTGTGATTATATCATTGGCATTTCTTACACTGAGGTATCAAGCCTGTGGATTTTCTTAACGTTTCTATCCTAACTCTCATGTTAAGATCTGCTTTAATATTGAACATTTTTCCACTTTTTCTTTGCTATTATATTAAAAGTAAGCATAAACAATGGAAGCCCCCTTTTATTAATTTTGACCCTTAATCAGTTACTGTTTTGTCATTTTTTAGGATATTTACCGCACTCTCTATTTTGAAGCCCTGGTGTATAAGGTCTTCCATTGTATCCTGCTTTTTACAGGTTGGGTGAAGACCTCTGGCCAACACATTAATCGGGCGATCATTTTTGTCCTCGTATATGTACCATTCCTTGCCTTCATCTGTCAGCTTTGGAGCCAAGGCTCTATAAATTTCAGCATCTGTTGTATTGGTTTTCCATATATAATTGTTCAGTGCTACAACTCTGTATTATTTTGTAGTTACCGATTTCATTAATGATTTGATAGTACCATATTCAGTTACGCCACTGATGTTGATTGGTGGTGGTGCCTTTTCCTTAATTTTGGTAGGTTGGTTTTCCTGATCGGGTGGGCATATTGCTCTTTAATTAACGAAAAAAAAAAATTTAATTGAACATGTAACTGAGAACGTTACAAGAGTATACAAGTTTTTGTAGCAATATTTATGATTTTTAAGCTCGCTGGATACTGTCATTCTAGCAATAGTTACGACAATATCAACGAGCCTAAATAATTTAAAAAGATAATTTTTAAATATCAACTCATCAACTTTTTCCCTTGAGGATTTACCTACTAAATAGCTATACTATAGTTAACCAATTTAGCTGACTAGTTGAGGAGCACATGACTACATTACGTTATTACTTTAATGGTGGCATGTCATTTATATAATCATTTATAATTAAAGCAATTAATTATATGGTTTCATTATTAATTCATATTATGGAAAAGGTGTAGAATAATTAAAAATACAAGAAACACATTATACCAGTCATAACCTAGAAAACGAATTGAACAATACCAAGATGCCGAAATTTCCTACTTACAAACAAATCAAATACGTGCTGATATTTATTTACTATGGCACTAAAATTATGGGATTGGCCAGTTTCTCGTGTAACTTTAAAACCGTTAAATTCAAACGTTCAAAATTAATGCTAATTTATAGCTCGTTATTTGCGGTTTCATTCAATTATGCGTATTATTTGTATCGGCAAATTAGACTAAATAATATTTTAGTCACAAATCAACCATTTCATTTGATGATTTATACACACGTTCAAGAACAAATTTACTATTTGCATAATATTGTGTATTACGTATGGGTCGTATTCGACCAGGACCGTCTTATTAAAATGTTGAATACATGTACGAAATACAATCGTCTAGTACTGGGTATATACAAGCCAAACCATCATATTTTTGTTAAATACTTTATCATTTCATTCGTAAAAGATTTCATTGTACCAGCTATATTCATAATGAGCATTGGTATAAAACTATTTACGAAACCCATTGCAACACACACAGTATTCGAGGCTGTAATGTCAAGCGTAATATTTTTGATTATTTCATCATTGTCCACCATCTATACGATATGTGTTCTAAATATTAATTTACTACTTGGTATTATCAATTCGGAATTAATCGGGTTACTTAAGTCGTCGCAATCAAAACTGCACAAACTGAACAAATTATTTAAGTTGTACACAAAAATTACACGACTCTCAAAACAAATGGCTGAGGCATTTGTAATTCCGATTTTAAATCAAATAGTGGTTACAGTTTTAATAACAGCAATGTTTATATTTCAATTTTTAATTGTGCTAGTCGTTGAAAAAGAGCAGGCGCTATTATCTTATCATGGATATCGTGCACTTTTAGCGATTGTTGAAACATTTGTGTATTGCAAGATGGTTTATTCAATTGTTGAACGAACAGAAGAAACCGGTCGTATTTTATGTGCATTAGTTGAATACGATTACCATCCAAATCGTGCAGTCATCATTGAAATGGTAAGTTCGAATGTGCCAAATATTTTTTAGCATAACACTCAGTAACCTTTATTTTAATTACATCTGTTCACAGCACGTTGTATCACATCTGTCTCACCATATACAAATATCTTTGTTCTTTAAATTCTATTTATCAAACCCAACAAAAAACGTCTCTCTGTCTGATTCGAGGTTCCTCCGCGAATTCTATTAAAGATGGTTGCATATTTCTACTTATCTCTAGCTTTACTACCTAAGATTTCTCCGGAAATCCTGACCCCTCCGATGTCTCAAAAATTACAACTCTCGAACCCTGAGAACACATTTTGAGTCATTATGGACCACCCTCAGTTTTATGAATTTTACTAGCACCTTCTGCAGTACAGTATCGTGTTCATTTGGAGTTTTGCCAAATGCTATCAATTAACTTAAACAACAATTCTTACAGGATACCAACAAAATTTCAAATATCCGTTAAAAAATATCAGGTGCTACATTTACTTCAAACAATAGCTTTTTGTATCGAAATAATCCTTTAAGTGTGATAGACGTTGTTATTGGATGACTTTGTTTTTGAAGTTCTAATCGATGGTAGGCGTTCTTCAAATCCAACCGCGAGATATATTTGGCTAATCGTTACTTACGCAAAAATAATCGTTACGCAAAATTACTGAATTTACTCGCCTCATATCGACACAAAGCCGAATTTCCCCTTCTTGTTAGGCTGGGGGAAAACTTGGTTCAATCACAATCCAATCAATAGATATTCGCCCAAATGCCTGAGAACCTCAAACCGCTTAACGTAGTAATTTTTTCAAATTAGTTCCCCTAAAATGAATTGGAGTGGGAGTTTCGAAAACACTTCCGCTTAACTTGGCACCAAAGTACTCCAATCTTTCCGCGATCCAGAGTCAATTAACATTGGAATGTTCAGCAGTTTTACAATTAATCATTTAGTTCTCTCTATCGTCCAAATCATGAATAATTTTAAAATAGTCACAGACGCTCAATTTATTCGATTTTTGGAGCTGCAATCGATTCAACGAACTTTGGACGTACTTAACTTGGCCCCGTTTATAGTTTCCATTTCTTTCCTTAAGGCAATATTTGTTGCACTTCGCTAGTCATAACCCAAATAAGTAGGATGTCCACTTATTCCACATCCCGCTCTGCCACCTGATGATTCTATTTTGTTAACTTCCACAGATGATTTAGGCACCGATTTTCTAATAATTTGTGAATGTATGAAACATATCTCAATAACCTCTTGTGTACTTGTTTCTTAGTGACGTCTTCTTTAAGTCCACTGATGACTATTCTCTTCCTGATGTACCGAAAATTAATTATGAACTTATTTAACTCTTTCGCCTTCATTTGGTTTCAAATTCCTAAATAAACGTCTCTCAAATGTCGAATTCCGTTGAGGTTAAAAACGTTTATTTAGCTTATCTAATACAGGGTGGGCCATGTGTTAGTCCTTTTTCTATTTGTAAATAAAACACACATTTTGGGATGCAAAGACAACATTTTTTATTGATAATGAAAGCTGGTTCTATACAATTTATGTATGAAAAACAATATCGTTCATATGCCCACCACAGCTTCGTCTACTGGACTGCATCCGAACATCAAAATTGTCGATGACTATTTCCAACAAAAGCGGATCAATAATCTCAATTTCAGCTCGAATGTTGTTAAATAACCCCACAAAAAATAGTCAAGTGATGCTAAATCCGGGCTTCTTGGTGGCCAAGGAACTTCACAATTTCTTGAAATTATGAGATCAGCCAATTTTGTTGATAATAAATGGATTGTTGCTCGATTTGCGTGGCATGTCGTTCCGTCTTGTTGAAACCAAAGGTCGTTGACAAGCAATTCATTCAATTTGGGCCACTAAAAACCAGTTAACATGTTTCGATAACGTTCCCCATTCATTGTAAGGGCATTTTCCTGTTCGTTTAAAAAAGACGGCCCAATGGTGCCACCAGCCCATAAACCACACCAAACAGTGACTCTTGGAGGATGAAGTTCTGCTTCGTGAATAACATGAGGATTCTCCGATCCCCAAATTCGACAATTTTGCTTATTGACGTACCCATTATGATGAAAATGAGCTTCATCGCTAAAGATGATTTTTGATGAAAAACCTTCATTTCGTTCAAGCATCAACAAAACGGCGACGATTTAAATGGTCTGGACGCCTCAATTTTTGAGTTAGTTGAATTTTGTATGGATGCAAATGAAGATCAACATCCAAAATGCGTCGTAATGTGGTTCGTGAAATGTTTAGTTTTTGTGAACGATGCCTGATTGACGAGCTTGATTCATTACGAACACTTTCACTAACAGCTGCCACTGCAAAAACGTTGTTGTGTTGTTAATGACTCCATGAGGATAAATGGCATATTTTTGAATTTTCATATGTCAAAGAATTTTTTAGCACAGATAACATTAAGTACTAAAATTCATTGATTCAAAAAAGGACCAACAGATGGCCCACCCTGTAATATTTTGAAGATAGCGTTTTTAGGCTTAGACTCTTACTTTGCCTTTGCTCCTGGAAAATTAAAGCTAATTTCACCAAAATCGCCGGGCACGATAAAAATCACCGCGGACCGGATTTTGGTCCGCGAGTCTTAGTCTGCACATCTCCATTGTAAATGATTATATAGTTACAAGTTAACATTTTCGTTGTTTATTCATGGACATTAGTACATAAAAAGCTTTGCATAATAAAACACAATTATTTTAGTTGTACCACTTTCTTATTGTGGTATTTATTTGTATTTGATTATTTCGGATGTTAGGTACTCCTTTAATTTTAAAACATTAATTTCCTTTTAGGTAGTTTGGTATAATTGTCTTTTCGTTTTTTCCGTGGCCTAGCCATTTGCTCATTTGAACTCATTGTAATACAGCAAATACACAAATTGTAATACAGCACATCGCTACAAAATATAAATGTATATGGCAGATTTGCTAGACGTGTCAAGAATGTCATTATATATTTTCAAAGTTGTGACTGGCAATTCCGCCATTTTTGTATAGCAACTATTTGCCTTGCTAGATGTACCAGAATGTAGCCCTTAATCTTTATTTGCATAAAAATACAGGTAACAGCACATTTTGATTGACATTTTATTCGGTACTAATAGTGTAGCAATTTTGCTTGATGCAAAACTTGGATCGAAATCGCCTTTCCGATTTAATTAGTACTTAAATTTTATTCATTGGCTACATCTAAAATTCGTATTCAATGCAAATAATATTTAAACCGATTTCGAATCAAGTTTTGTATCATAAAATGATATAAACTTAAATTGGATCAATTACAATATGAATTCACATAACACAAAAATGTTCAACTGTCTGGTTAACATGCCATATACTTCGCCTTATGGATATGAGACAAATGGAGACTTACTGTCAGTAATATAATATTGTAGTTACGTAATGTGTTACACGAAATTTATTTATTTATTTTTATTTATCTGAATTTAATACAATTTTATTATTAATTTTAATATAAATTACCTAAATAAACATTCTATTAACTTAAAAGTAAATAATCAAGACAACAGTTAAATAATTAAGAACATTTGACACATATAGAAATGTTGTGTTAAATGCCCCATCAAGATAAAATATTATGTACATTATATGTAATCAAATTTATTTGCGCGAGGTGAAAGGTGCAACCATTCAATTATTAATTTAAATATATGTATTACTAAAATACATGTATGATTAGAAAAAATTATAAGACAACATACCTAGAGAGACAAAAACTGAAAATAAAAAAATTGGGTCTATCCGACTCTCGGACGATATTTTTCCCAGAAAGCATCCGTTAAAGATCACCATCATTTATATTTTATAAACATTTTCCGTTATTTTGGGCAGGCAAGATCCATAAAATATGTCACGGATTTTCTTAAATTTCTAGACCTCTTCCCCAATATCACAATTGGTCACAACAATATATTAATATAAATCTTCTACTCTCACACCGCTAAATCACAGACTCACAAATAATGTTAGATTATTTAGAACACGTGTTGAGCAGCGTTGAGCAGCAATCAAAGACACGTGTTGAGCAGCAATCAAAGTCGCATTCGCCATTTTTCATCTTCGACCTTTAACAATTAGATCCTGTTATACATCTCTATAGTGTTGAAGTTCCTTAAGAATTTAATTTACTCCATTCTGCGAGAGATCAACAATGTTCAAAAATTTATTTTCTGAAAATTTGTGCCGTTTGTTCACATTACAATATTATGTGAGCAACGTGAGAATTGGCCTATATAATTCTTTACTCAGCGCTTCAGTCTGGACGGGGCATCGCTGTGGACTATTCGAAAATACAAAATAATAAAACACGAACAATACAAAATCAGAATTAACGTTAATTATCATTTATTACCGAATCCCACCTCCTTGTCATACTATATAGCATTTCATTTTACATTTATCCCAGCGCTTTCAAACCTGCTCCACGCTAATGGCGTGATATTACATATTTTAATGCCATCCATAGTAATTTGCTATAATTAGGAGTTATGATTTTGAATACCAAGAGAATTTATTACTATGAAATTACACCTTTAAAGGCGATTTTATGAAACCAATTCACAAATATTGTATCGATCAACATGTCATTGATATTTCAATCATTAAAATGTCATAAAATGTCAATAAAACGTCACAGAATTGTCAATGCCAGAAATGTCAATGGCATAGAAACGTGAATATCAGTGTGTCTACTAGAATCAAAAGCGATCTATTCCACTTTTCACGTTTCTGAAAAAACTGAGAAAAACTTTTAATTTTTAAATTACTTTGCAATTTGATTTTTTTATTGATTCATTCCGTTTTAGAGACCTCTAATCGGATTTTTAATTTAAAACTCTTAAAATATTAATTAATTTGGTTTGTATTTTAAAAATAATTTGGGAATAGATAGGGTTTGAATGTTACGCAATGGAATAAATTTATTTTGAAACTCGCTATAATGGAATAGGTACGTTTTGAAATTTTCGATTTGGAATAGACTCAGTTTGGAAAAAAAACAGATTAAAGATTAGAAATATTTCAGTCTTTTATTTTGGTTTAAATTAAATTAATGATCAACATAAAGCTATTAGTTCAATAAAAATAAAATCTTCAAGTTTATAAAAATCACAAAATTAAATATAAATCTAAAATAATTAGATTTTACGTAAATTTCTGGGTTTTAATTTTTAAATGCCTTCCACATTTTATTAATCGAGAGATCTCCGGATAAATATTGACGGTGCGCAATCTAGGCTCGACAGTAATGCATCTCAACAGTTTTATATTTTTTTATAAAATTAATAACAGCCAGTTTTTTATCCTCGTACTTCAAACTTTTCCTATCTCCTCCTGGTCGTTCTGATGGAATTTTTCCCGTATCAAAGTATATTTTGCATATAGTACGCACACGGGATTCTGTCACACCTAATATACCTAAATACGTATTTTGGCAAACTTTTATTAATTTTCTAGAATGATTCTGAATATAGTAGTTGACCGAAAATGTTTTATGAGAACCTTGTTTTAGATTGCGGTTAGTTCTGTGAGGCTTGGCAATTTTGCAATGATTTAATATAAATGCGTCTTGAGCCAGCTTGGTCTTCTTCGAATAAAAGTTATTAGAGAACTCTATTGCATCGCAAGGTCTCAGTAGATTGCATATAAACTGACTATGTACACTGTGTTTACATTTTTGCATTTCTGGTAAACATTTCCGTTTGTACCTGCAGATAAATTTTTATATTTAATATTAAATGAACCTAAAAATATCCATTATGTATCTGAATTTTAGTCACTTACTTCTCAATTTTTTCCAATGGTCTTTTTCGATTTGGAATGTTTATTTGTCTCTTACGAGGGTGGTCTGCAACTTGCGGCGATTCGATTGAATCCATTACTATATACGCACGACTCGTTTCTAATTAAAAACCAACAAAATACTGCGTTTTTATTAAATTTAATAACACAGAGGACTTTTAAATATAGAAATTAAAAGATATTCTAGAAAACTAACCACTTTCTGTCGACAGATATGAGCAACTGATTTTTTTATGAACATTTTTTGACGTTTATCACAAGTTTCCCGCCAAATTTGGAATAGATCGTTTTTGATTCTCATATTATTCGCAATTTATATTGGAATAGAAGTTTTTTGATTCCCAAGTATAACAAAGCTGAAAACTTCAATCGGTTTTCCGAGTTTTGAACCAAAAAATCGGAAAATGATGAAATTTGGTTTCCAAGTTCTAACGCATCAGTGGAGAATGGCGTTGGTGTGTACTTTTTTATTTTGTGTTTACAAAATTACAACTTTAGTTTTGCGTGAGACGCCATTATGGTTGTTGTGATATTGTATTTTTTACATTTAATTAAATTTTATTTTTTATTGTGTTGTGGCTGGCTTATTTTTTAGTTTGTAAAATTTTTATTTTTGTGTTTAAATAAGTGTATAGGTATATTAAAAGTTTAATATTGAATAAAATTAAATTCGTAGTTTAGTGTTTATAATAAATATAATAAGTATTTCGATAATCGCAGCTCATTAAATGACGCTGTGAAGAGGAAGATATTTTTTTCAGCACAATTTATTTTAATGCTGCCCAAGTATAACAAAGCTGAAAACTTGAATTTTTTTTTCCGCATATTGGTACAAAAAATCGGAAAATGATGAAATTGGGTTTCCAACTTTCCACACAGCAGTGGAGAATGGCGTTGGTGTGTACCTTTTTAATTTAGTGTTTACATTATTTTCAACTTTAGTTTTGTGAGAGACGCCATTATGGTTGTTTATGTGTTTTTACGTGTAATTAAATTTTATTTTTATTTCTGCTGTGGCCACTGGCCAGTGTTGTTTGATTAGTTTTTAGTTTGTAGAATTTTAATTATGTATTGTGTTTGTGTGTGCGACCTATTAACTATGTATAATAAAATCAATTTGTATGGATGGACGTAGGGCGAATTTGGAGAAAATACAAAATTATTTTGCAAACATGCACGCACGGCGATATGATGACGTGTTGTTGAGTTGGGATATATCATTTGGTTTTGAATTCGTTTTTTTTTTTACTATTTAACTTAAAAAATATATAATTGTAATATGTAGTTAATAAAATAAAAATTATATAAAATTTTAAAATAAAAAAAAAATATTTTTATTTAAATATGGATGTATGTTGTATGCAGAGACTGGAACCGAAATGTTTTTCGTTCCGGTTTTCGGTTACGTTCCTAATTTTTAAATTTCGGTTCGGTTCAGTTCCGGTTCGGCCATTAAATATCGGTTCGGTTTCGGTTCGGTTCCGGTTCGGCTCCAAAACCATTTCAAGAATTGTTGTTTGTTAATAAAACATTTCTATTTATGATTCCAAATTTTTTATTCAAAATTTAATTAAAATAATAATTCTAAAATTTATGTTGAAAAAGTGCAACAAGAATATTTTCCCCCTCCAGTTATTTTATAGGCAAAAAGGTAAAACACGAGGAAATGATGTGTTGCAGAGTTAATTTTGTGTGAACAGCCGGATTAATTATGAAATGCGCCCACTGAGCAGTATAATTCGTTTACCATACGAAAATAGTTTTTATTATAGATACAAAAATCTGCGTAAGTCGGAAGCGAAACCGTCTAAAACGAAAAAATTACCGTCTTGGATAGATCGATTAGTTTAGTTTACACAATTTTAAAAACTGAAAATAATTGTATACATTTTTTCGGATAGCAAAAACTTGAACCGGAACGAAAATTAATTTCGATTCCAGTTTCGGTTCAGGTTCAATTTTTTATTTTATTTCGGTTCGGTTCCGGTTTTCGGTTCATTAAAAATAGCGGTTAATTACGGTATTCGGTTCAGTTTCGGTTCCAGTCTCTGGTTGTATGTATGGATGTAAAGTGAAATTTCCCCGCCAAAATTTTCATTATAAGCCCCGCCCATTTTTTGTGCGACATAACCTCACTTTTTTTGTCATCATTTTCCGATTTTTGTGGCCAACTTTCATAGTTAATCTTAGAATAAGTCGGACATTATTTCGGAAAAAAGTCTGTGATGAAATCAGCAAATTGTCAGAAAAATCCAAAAATTGTCGGATATAAAAATAATTGGGTTGTAAATTTCAATGTAATAGACTTGTTTTGTATCAGCAAATGTAATGGAATAGAACTATTTTGAACCGTAATGACGATTTCGTTCTCAATTTTCTCAGGAATAGAGTGAAAATATGAAATTTAGTTAAAGAAAGTAAATACAGTGTAACATCCCAAGTATTTTTATATCCGACAATTATTATATTTTTCTGAAATTTTGCTGATTTCATCACCGACTTTTTTACGGAATAATGTCCGACTTATTATAAGATTTACTATGAAAGTTGGCCACAAAAATCGGAAAATGATGACAAAAAAAGTTAGGTTATGTCGCACAAAAAATGGGCGGGGCTTATATACAATTTGGCGGCAAAATTACACACTTTACATACATACATACATACATATTTAAATAAAAATATTTTTTATTTTTTTTAAATTTTATTAAATTTTTTTTTTATTATTACATATATTTATATACGTATAAAATTAAATATGTACATATAAACTTTATAAATAAATTAATCTAAATAATTCTTATAAATGTAAACTTAAAAAAATAAATTTACATAATCTACTTAAAAAATAAATGTAGAAGCGCTGTGGATGCGTCATATTTTTATCCGATGTAGAACTGGCCGAACTGAGTGTGACTTTCAAGAATTTCTCCAATGAACAATCTGAAATTAAAAATAATTAGAGTTATTGGTCGTAATAGCATATTTCTGACATATTAATTTTTTGTTTGTTGTAATTGTAATGATTGGAAAATTTAATTAATCCAGAATGAATTCAAAGGGTGATTTTTGTTTACTTGATTCATTTGGACAGTTTTATATTTTACAGAAATTTAATGTTAAATACACTATAAATAAACATGTGGGCCACTAAACATTCCCAGATTTAATTTTTATTTGATTTTCGTAACACTACATAGTTTATTATGAAATTTCTGTAATTTTTAAAACCAAATTTCTGCCATTTAAAATTATAAAACTGTTCAAAATGAATCAAGTAAACCAAAATTACTCTTTAAACTACATAATGGACGAATTAAATTTGCAAATCATTACAATTATAATAAATAAAAATGTAAATTAAATACACTATTTCCATATAAACTTCATATGAAAACTTTTGTTATATGACATAATTCACTTTTACAAAAAACAATTATTTAACCTCACACTTTTATTATACAAAAAATAATTATTCATATGTTCAAAATAATTATCAATATTTACCTTTTCCTTGGATGATTTTAACAATAATTAATTTTAATTCGAAATGTACGAATTAAAAAATTATCCAAAAAAAATGTAGCGTAGCAATTGCTACGCGTTTGCTTTACACAACAAAAAATCAACAAGAACAAATGGCGTCTACAGAAATAAAAATAAAAATTGCACTCCAACGCTATGTGTCGAAAGTTGGAAACCAAATTTCATCATTTTCCGATTTTTTGGTTCAAAACTCGGAAAACCGATTGAAGTTTTCAGTTTTGTTATACTTGGGATATGATAACAATGTCAATCACTACCCAAGTATTTTTATATCCGACAATTTTTGGATTTTTCTGACACTTTGCTGATTTCATCATCGAGTTTTTTCCGGAATAATGTCCGACTTATTATAAGATTTACTATGAAAGTTGGCCACAAAAATCGGAAAATGATGACAAAAAAGTAAGGTTATGTAGCACAAAAAATGGGCGGGGCTTATAATATAAATTTTGGCGGGAAAATTTCACTTTTACATGCATACATACATAATATGTACATACATAATTAAATAAAAATATTTTTGATTTTTAAATTTTATTAGGAATTTTTTTTTTTTATTTTTTATTCATGTTTTTCATATACATATGTATTATAATTTACAATTTTCAAATTTATTAAAAAGTAAAATAAAAAAATGAATTTAAAACCACCAAACACAGCTGCTCCGAAGCCGATCACAAAAAATGTCGCCGTGAATTTTGCAAAATAATGTAAATATGATTTTGCAAAATAATCTCCCAATTACATCTAATTTAAGCGCTAAATCTATAAAAACAAATTGATTTTATTTAATTAATAATTTGAAAACACAAACACAAAAATAAAAATTCTACAAACTAAGAAATAATACCACAACACAATAAAAAATAAAATTTAAGCAAACTTATAAAAATATAAACAACCATAATGGCGTGCGTCTCACCTCACACAAAACTAAAGTTGTAATTTGTAAACACAAAATAAAAAAGGACACACCAATGCCACCATCTTTGCTGTGTTAAAAGTTGGAATTTGGAAACCCAACCCAATTTCATCATTTTCCGATTTTTTGTACCAATGTGCGGAAAAAAAATTCATGTTTTCAGCTTTGTTATACTTGGGTCCCAAGTATAACAAAGCTGAAAACATGAATTTTTTTTCAGCATATTGGTACAAAAAATCGGAAAATGATGAAAATGGGTTGGGTTTCCAAATTCCAACTTTTAACACAGCAAAGATGCTGGCGTTGGTGTGTACATTTTTATTTTGTGTTTACAAATTTTACAACTTTAGTTTTGTGAGACGCCATTATGAATGGTTGTGTTTTTTTTTTACTTTAACTTAAATTTTATTTTTTGTGTTGTGCGATTATTTTTGGGTTTGTAGAATTTTTATTTTTGTGTGTACGAATTAATAATAATAATAAAATCGATTTTTATTTATAGATGAACGCGAATTGGATTATTTAAAAAATAAAAATATTGTATAAATAAAAAAAAAAAAATATTGTGTTAATAAAATTTTAAAATAAAAAAAACAATTGTTTTTATTTAAGTAGCCATGTTTGATTGTTTGTATGTATGTATGTAAACGCGAAATTTCCCCGCCAAATTTTATATTATAAGCCCCGCCCATTTTTGTGCGACATAACCTCACTTTTTTTGTCATCATTTTCCGATTTTTGTGGCCAACTTTCATAGTAAATCTTAGAATAAGTCGGACATTATTTCGGAAAAAAATCGGTGATGAAATCAGCAAAGTGTCAGAAAAATCCAAAAATTGTCGGATATAAAAATACTTGGGGTAACCTAAAATTTTTTAAAAAAGGAATAGATCGATTATTTGACAGCCAAAATATGTCAAATTTTTTTGAGTGTTAAGGAAAACAAACAGCAGTTTATATGAAGCTAACTTAAATTGTTTGAAAATAACTTAATTTTAATAAAAAATAACCATAGCAAACACTCAAACTGCACAAGATTAAACCTAAAGAATACGAATTTGCCTTCTTTTTATGTTTTAATTTTTCACACGCTTTTCACAAACAAATTTACTTGCTTATCTTAAAATGACATAAAATGAATACATTTCAATTAAATTTTTATTAAAAAATATTTAATATATGTCTGTAATTATAGAAATAAAATTGCATCTGTGCCACTTCATACAAAAAGATATGAACAATATTTTGACGTTTATTTGTTTTCCTTAACACAAAAAATCACAATGAAATTGTCTAGCATTCAATCTATAGATCGCTTTTGATTCTAATAGACACCTCGCTATACATATTTAAAAGCTCACTAGATAAATTATTTTTAAATGTTGACGATATTATTTGCCACCAGCAAAGTATTAAGGTAAATTTAGAAATTTAGAGTGTTTTCTTTTATTTATTCTGGATATTCTAGACATTCCGAAAGTGACGTAAATCGTTCTTTTACTCATTCCATCCCTTCTATTCCTTCTTTACTCTATTCTTTTATTTATTCGGAATATTCAGAATGCATTCTTTTTGTTCTACATCGAAAGGTGGAATAAAAAGAAAATTTCGTTTGACGTTTTGTAATTATGTGCGATGCTTACAATTTAAATGATCAAATTGAATTAAATCGTAGATACATATTATGGAAAAAGAAATTATTAATTTTGATAAAATTAGTTATTTGTGGTATTAAATATTATAATTTTTGAAAATATTTTTAGTTTTATTACATGATAATAGTTTTAAATAGAGCTTGGCGAATATAAAAAACCCAGTTTTTTTTTAAAGATATATCAATTAAAATTAAAATTGCATTATGTGTTTTCACGTACAAATTATTTGCAACTTCAATTATTTATAATAAAATTATTTATTTAATAAATTTAACTTGTTTCCTAATTTTCAAAATAAAAAGAAATTCGTGCTATGGAAAATGTATTCCATTTATTCCAATCCGTTCTTTTATTACATTACGTACGGAATATTCCGACGTCACGTGATCAATATTCTATTTTTTCTGTTCTTTCTATGGAATGAATAAAAGAAAACACCCAGTATTTCCATATTACACGGCAATCTATTCTTTTTGTCTTAAAGACACCTAGGGAAGAATTGTTGGAATTTGCAATAGTTGGAGTTTGACATTACCTCGGTATACAGATGAACAAATTGTACTATTCCATTTTGTTAAAATGACCCCACGCAATGCTTCAATCGACTTCAAATTTAGTAAACAAGTAGATGATAAATTGTCAAATTTATCATCAGCATAACAAAAAATCGTCGGTCTCGTTTTTGAGAAAATCTGTTTGGCAGTTTTCTGCTCACTGCCACCCCCTCTATTCCACTCTCGAATAGACCTTAAAGTTACCACAAACTGCTTATTACTAAAATCTATCTTTATACAAAATTTCGACCAAAACTATCGATATTTGTGAGAATGAGAATGAGAGGCAAAACAAAAATAATAAAAATGTGCGAGTGGAAGGACGGACGGAAGGACGGACACGACATTTTTCTGATCGGTGTTTCGGGGTCCTGGTAACCTAATTCGTTGAGAAATGTGAAAATCTGGAACAATATTTTTTTCGCGATTACAATACTTACTCAATATAACTTCGTTATAATGGGAAAAGTAAAAATTTTAAAAAAACTTTGGATGAGAAAAAATGGACGAGTTCAATACAATTACTTTAAAAATACCGTTCAATGTCATCAATCATATCAAACAGCCATAACTTAAGATTCCGTAAGAAAATATTTATTCGGTTATCAGATTTCATAAACTGGAGTAAGAGTTACATGTGTTGTTTTAAGCTTTTAATGTGGTCTACAAATTTCAAACGGTCATATAGAGTAACACCTAGATATTTCAAGCTTGCAATCCTGTCAATTTTAATAAACTTATCATTATCAGTACATAAATGATTATCACAATTTATAGGATGACACATCACAAGATCATTATTAGAATCTAACTTAGTGTCTCTCATATTAAATAGAACAAATTTCGATTTTGGACTCAGAATCATAAATGCAAATTGAACCATTTCCTCAGAGTATTCAAATGTCTAAATCCAGCATGATATAACTTACTAACCAACCTTTTGTGGTCAACAGTATTAAAAGCCTTGGTAATGTCTATGAACAGAGCTCCACATTTTTTATTATTATTTAAGCCATTGTAAATATTGAGATATGTATTCAGAAGATTAATCACAATCAAGATACGTGAAGTAAAAGAAAGTATTCTTTAGTAATATTAAATCTTTCTCATCTAAAATTCGTGAAATTCTTTAAAACGTTTGGCTGTTGTGTCAAATAAAAATGACTTGAAATTTAACCACATTATTTTGAGTTCTTTGAGTTATCTCGGAAATGATTCCGTATAGGAATCGAAAGCTAAAGCTATAAATAGTTTTTCTACGTAAAAAGAGCACTAATTGCATACATAGTTCCGAAGTTCATCTAAAACTCATTGTAGAATACCATTTCCGTCGCACTTGTTGAATTACTTCAAAATCGTTAAAAAAAACGCCAATACCTTCACCCTAATTGGACTTATGTTCCAGAACTTCCTCGAAAAAAACAACGTAGTTTTTATATTATAGATTAGGAGACGATTTTCAGCGCTGCTCACTACACATTTTCACTTCCAATATATTTGGTGCTCTTTGTTTTATCAATTGATTATTTGTATCTGTCGCGTCGATATGAAGAATGGTATGATTCGGTTTGTTAGTGGAATATTTAGCGTTATAACTACTATTTTTAATTAAAATGATTGTGGTTTACATTTATATGAATAATAAATGGTTAAGTATAATCAAGTAAGTTATACCTTTTCATGGATATTACTGTGTAGTCATCAGTCTCTTGTTAAAACTTTAGTCAAATCTACGTATAGTTGCTCATTTCTGCGCCTATAATGTTAAACCTACAATACAACGACATTACCTGGTTGTTCTATTACTTCTACTATTTCTTTAAGCTTCTCGGAATCATCGCTTACACGTACGATTCTAAGGAACGAAAATTTGTAATATTTCGTGCAAATTTACTATGCGCGATCTTCGTTACTGGTGTTCTAAGTTTATCACATGCCGCATCACGATTTTATCTCATATTGAATTTAAGAAGTTTTCTTGATAATAGTTTACCATTTTCAATTGCGATACTGCACAATCTCCACCAAATACTAACAAACTTTATTTGGAGTATTGTAATGCTTAGTAACACAAGTATTTTCGTTTACGCATTAAATACTTCCTTGAAATGTAATGATTTAATTTTAGGCCAATATGGTGTAAAATATTCATCGCGCACATATAAATATTTAATTATTTTTATCGGAAAACATATCATTTTAAAATGGGTGATCTTTCTTGGTAATATATATATGCTGGATTTTATTACCCTCCACAAATTGTCCGCCGCACAAATAATTTTTATTGCCGAACCAATTTTAATACAACATTTAATATCGGTCCAGCTAACTGGTTGCCTATTTAATATACTTCATTTGTATGACATTGTGAATTGTGAGCTTAAATTAATTCTTCACTACGCTGGGCGCCATACTAAACCGTTTCAGTTATTATATGTTTGCGATAAATTAGAATCATTGATATATCTACATCGCAAAATTACCAAGTCGTTCAATGCGACAATAAAATGCTTGAAATTATTAATATTGGTTCATATTCAATCAGCTTACGTGAATATAATTTTATTTCTGTACTATGTGTTAGTATTGTTTACGATGGCCAATCAGTCGATTAATGGGATTGGAATCGCTAATATATTTGTTGAGTCGATTCACCTGTGGTCGTATGTTTCAATAGCGGAGTTGGCGCAAGAACGAGCCAAGAAATGTAGAATTCTTCTGGATTGGTCTTTTGAGGTGCTAGCCAAAGACAGACGTTTGGTTGAACTAGTAAGTATTATTTACTTATTTTTTTAGGATTTATTACACAAACTTATAAAGCGACAAGCTCGGACGAACAAAAAAGTTCGGTAGAATGTATTGATTTAAATACAGACAAACTGCTCTTTCTATTATTTGTGTGGACTGGACATGAAACTCACAGAAATGAGAGTTTTCGTTGAGTTTTGATTTAGTGATTATAATTCGCTAAGTCACTACGTTTGTTTTTCATACTTAATGTATGAAGTTAGAATTGTATTTTTGTACTTTGGTCGTAGCTACCTGATGAGTAGATTGAACTTTTTTGTTCGTACGAGCTTGTCTGTACGAAACCAAACTACCACAGGGAAAACTCAAGGAATAGTTTCCATTTTTTGGGGTCGATACACTTTGTATTGACTATCGGGTTAAAGTACAGCGGGGTTTTTGATATTTCTACTTTTTTGATAGATGAAATATAAATGATTGGCCTCTTCATTTTTTCTGATTAAGAAGTGGAAAAAATTGTGAATGCCATTATTGTTAATATATATATATATATATATATATATATATATATATATATATATATATATATATATATATTAGGGTGGAGTGAAAAATTTTTTTTTTTACAATTTTGGTACGGGGGCCTTTCAGAAAGTTACTTTATAGTGTCGTTAATGACTGGTTAAAATATTTTTAAAATTCATTAAAATTTAGCGGTGGTATTTTCCAATTGAAATTTTTCTTTTTAGCCGAATTAAACTAGACTTTCATTATACAAAAAATCCTGAAGCACATGATTCTTTAGAAACCGATAGAATACCGTTTAATAATTGAAATTACTAACGTCTCGAATGGCACTCCTGTGATAAACGCCCACTATCCACTTTTAGGGAGAAGAAACAACATTTTGGCCAATCACTTTTTACTTTCTTTTGCGTAAGGAAAATAAAGTATAGAAATCATGAAAATGTTGAACCTTGACGTTATTGGTAATTTATCGATTTTGGGGTCCTGCGAGTCCGAAAAATTAGGTTTCGAAGTGGTTTTTGTCGGTCTTTAAATTGAAAATCTGCAATAAGTTGAAAAAACATACTTTAAATGGAAAATACCATCGGTAAATATTAATGAATTTTAAAAATATTTTAACCAGGTGGTTTTGGCACTAAAAGGTAACTTTTCGGGGGCCCCCCTAATTTTTGTTTTTTTTCACTCCACCCTAATATATATATATATATATATATTGTCTATAAAAAGCCGAAAGAATCTATTGATTTTAATAACTTTGTGGCGACTATCACTTACCACAGTATAAAAACACATTCAAATTCAAATATTGTCAATATAGTTAAGGCCACTCCACACATTTCTATATACTCAACCACTACACAACCGTTTCTAAAGTTTTCAGTGCTCGAGTCTTTCCTAGGCAACATATGCTCCAATGCTTGTATAAAACATCCTTGATACTACAAATCTATATACAGTAGAATCCCGATGTAACGTACGGTCAAAGGACGGAAGCTTTCGTACGTTATATCAAAGGGTACGTTATAACAAAAAAAAAAAAAAATTTACATATTATGTTTATTTCAAACTACATAGGTATATGTATGTATTTATTTAATAAATGAGAATACCTATAAATTCAGAAAAAATATGCAACACATGCACGACAATTAATAAATTCAAGAAAGGAAATTACATACATATTTTCTTATTATAAAAAATTAAATACTTAATTCAAACGTAATTTTAAGCCTATTGTCTTATGTAAAACCAATGTGTCTAAGTTTTGTAGAAATCGGTTATTTTTGGCTGTTTCATCTTATTTAAATTTAAAATGTTTATGTTTTTCTCAAGCGAAAATAACTTCTGCAACTCTTCTTCAGAATTGTTTTGACACATTATGAATTTCTTACAAATTGTTAAGGCCTTATCAAATTCTTGGAAAGTTGGCGAGGGCTCGGCTTCTCCATCACTTTCATCCGACAATTCAAGTTGGACATTTCCGTTTCCATTGTCATTAACCGAATCTACAATATCCGCATCGCTGATCTGTGCTGCAACAGGCAAATTATTGTCTATCTCAACATAATCGTTGAACGGCGTGCCGAAGGAAATGGATGAATTACTCCATTCTAAAGTGATATCGTCAACGATATCAATATCATCATCGGTATTGCTAACTAGTATTAGGTTCCAAGATTTTCGAAAACAGTTTGCAATTGTGTTAACTGTAACTAAATCCCATGCCTTCTTTGTAAAATTTACTGCATCGAGTAGTGTAATTTTATTTTCGTCATGATTTTCCATATTTTGAATCATTTTTCTTACCAGAAGTGTACGATACCAAACTTTAAAATTCCGGATAATCCCTTGGTCCATTGGCTGACCAATTGAGGTGACATTAGCCGGCAAATATTCAATGGTTACAGATTTTAAGCCGGGCAACGGAATATGTGCAGGGCAATTGTCAACAACAAGCAAAATTTTTCGATTCTGGAATGTAAATTTTTGGTCGAGTTTTCGAATATAAGCTTCCCATTCTGCACCATTCATCCAGGCATTTTTATTTGCTTTATACAATACTGGCAAGATTCTTATATTTTTAAAACAACGGGGCTTAGAACTCTTCCCAATAACCAATACTGGTAACTTTTCAGTTCCATTTAAGTTTGCTCCTAAGAGGACTGTGATGCGTTCTTTGCTTAATTTTCCGCCCGCACAATCATCGTTTTTTAGGCACATTGTTCGATTTGGCATTAGCTTAAAAAACAATCCTGTTTCGTCACAGTTAAAGATGTCCTCATCTTTGAATTTTCTTCGGAATCCGGGAAGTTTGTCTTCAATCCAGTTTGATAGCTTGCTAACGTCGGCCGATGATTTTTCACCTACCACCATTTTAAAAGAAACAGATTGTCTCTGTTTAAAGCGATCAAACCACCCATCGCTTACCTTAAAGTTGCGAATTTTCATTTTTTCTGCAAACTGTTTAGCCTTTTCTTTGAGCAAGGTCCCGCTAATATTTATGTTATTCTGTCTGTGAACAGATAGCCATTTAATGAGAACTTTTTCGAGGTCTTCGTATTTTCCTTTCCGCATTTTCATTCGCGATCTTACAAAAGACGAATTTTCGATTGAATTACGGTTTTTAACAATATCTCCTACTGATCCTTTACTGCATCCAAACATTTGAGCAACATCACTGTAGCTTTTTTGTTGTCGTCGATTTCCCGTAAAATTTTTAATTTCGTCTCAATAGAAATGGCATTTCTTTTAGATTTATTTGTTACGTTTGGCATTTCGCTGAAATTATTGAAATTAGTCAAATAATTTAACTTAATGCTAATCTCAATGTTTGTTACTGAGTTAAAAATAATCTTACCAAGTTTAATTACCGTTTAATTTTATTTTTAATCGTTAACTATTTTATTTTTCAACAGATAAGCACTTACTGAAACATTTATTGACTTTACTAGCAAAAGTCCCGTTAGTTTTTGAAAAAATTATCTATCCTTAGTCGGAACAAGTTTTCAATCTCACCCAAATAAAGTAACGTACGATTATAGCATAACTTCTGTTTCTTATTGCATAAATTTTAGTGATATTTTAGATCATGGTACGTTATTTCCAGAGAATATTACTAGGTAAATCAGTTCAGGGAGAAATCTATTCGTACGTTATATCCTTATAACGACGATCATTATATCGAAAGAGAATTTAATGAAAATTTGTCTGTAACTGCAGGATTTTGTGGATTCGTACGTTATAAAGTGGGCGTCCGTTATATCGCGTGTACGTTACAACGCGATTCTACTGTATCTATAATCTGACGTCACCAGTGACAACGAAACAATTTTTTATATGAAAATTGGTCGATTTTATTGGAAAATAATTAATATTTATATTAGTTACCGGTTTAATTCCAAATATTTTTTAATTTAGAGCTAGACCAATGTTTAATGAATAATTTAAAAATTATTTTTATAATTTCTGAATAACGGAATTATTTTTGCTTTTTTAATTCGAATTCTTTTTAGGTGAATATTAGATAGAGGCAAAATAGGAGGAGGTGCCGCCCCGGTGGCACAGTTGTTAGCATGCTTGCTTTAAGCTCCGGAGGTCCCTGGTTCAATTCCCTGCGAGTGATGAAAAAATCACGGCTGGTCAATGTAAGGATCAATGAATTAATCACTCATTATGAAGCGGCCAAATCCCTCTATGGGATGTAGCGCCAGCGAAAAAAAAAAAAATAGGAGGATATAGGTAGGAGAATATAAGGTCTTAGGTATTAGGCTGAAAATAGGTACATCACGTTATCTCAATTGTCAGTGTTTACTATAAATATTTCAAAGGGTATTCTATACCATTTTGTTTTGCAGAAATATTCCAAATGACTAAATAAATAGTAAATTGGAAAAAGATGATTTATAATTTGTTTAGCGATTTTTTCTGGGCACATTTAAAATATGTATGTCTTTTACGTGAAAATGCCTCAGAAAGCTGGGAGCCTAAAAATTGGCACATAGTTGTCAGTGTCTTCTATTAATGCGTAGAAAAAGACGAATTTGAGTCATCGACCGGTAAACATGAAATGCAAAAAAAGAGAAAGCAGAAATCTAAATAGGGAGCGATATTATTTTAAAACGTCTAGCATATTAAGGACTGATGCGTCTATATAGCGTATTTGATTGATTATATGCAGATCGTTTAATTGAACTGAGTGCCAGAATTTTAGAGCGGAAAATTGCGAAAATATTAAACAAAATTCTTAATATCTTCTTTTACATCCAATTCAAGAATCAAACGTGAATCCGATTTGTAAACTTTGTTCTGATCCCAATTACTTTAATTCAAGAAATACAGCTATTGATATAAACCACTTCAATAATTTTCTCCGATATTTGTGATAATTAGTTGCATCGGATTTTATTGCCCTCCTAAGGATTGTGTCTCGTTGCGCATTATAAATACGGTGGAAACAGATATTTTAAGGGTACCATTTTTGTGAAACGAACCGATGTGAAGGGGGGGAAGGAACTAAAACCCCCGGATTATTTACGAGAAAGTCCAATTCGATATAAAAGTGACTGTCTGGTGAGGGATTTACGTGGGTCGAATTCACAAAGACTTCTCGTGAGCCTTTATTTTCAAAAAATAAAAAAACAACAACAAAAAATGAAAAATACAGCAGAACCGTAATAACTTTATTTTCTTACTCTCTTCAAATCAGACTGTATGTTGTTAATTTCTCACTACCATATATTTGTTTTTGATTTGCGTTTGACCTTGAATTGGCTTTGCTTTAATATCTTCAAAAAACCAATGGAACATACATACACCTACAAATGATTCAATAAATATGTTAGCTCGGTCTTTCGAGCCACTTGTTTGTGACGTCATGCAATTCCGATAAATGAAGAGAGTGACGTATTGTTCTTTTTACTTTTCGTTGTTTTACTTGTTGTTGTAATTTATACGTTACTAGAATTGTGTGTCGTCACAAATAAAATCACAAAAACCATTTGTTTATATATCGTCATGCGAATTATAAAGTGTCCTATACGCCATTTTTCGAAAAAGCGAATGTTAGATTTCCAAATAAAATGTTGATGAAATGTCAATTTTGGTTTAATGTTCTAACATTTCTGAATATTTTACAAAAAAAAAATTAAATTTCCTTTCAATTGGAAACCCAATTTTCTCCTCCAAAGTCAAATAAAACCAAAAATAGATGTAGGACACTTTAGCATTCGCATGACGATATTTAGAGCTAACCTTGCTATTTATTGAATCATGATTCCTACATAATTCATATTTTTCACTATTTTTGATGTGTTAATTTTTTTGTGTTTATACTTTGTATGTGTGAGTAGTACATACAAACAAAATGTGCACTTGTTTCCAACAAATAAATAGAAAATAAGCGCTTTTTTAATAGTTTTCTAATTAGTTTATGTTACTGGTTGGATTTTTTTAAATTAACAAATTATTCGCTATGATTTGCATAGGGATAAAAGTTTCAGTTTTGTTACTCGATTCATGAGTCATTTTTTAGTCATGAGTAGAATTTTTTAAATCTTAATAGACAGTAATAATTAATAATTCACTTATTGCATATTTTTATAACGCAATAATACCACAAAATATATATAAACAGAACAACATCTTCTATAGCGCTTTAGTCCTAAGCTGGTGAACAAATATTTTCGTTATTGTTTTTTTTGACTGATTTTGATTTAGAAAAGATAGAAAAATCATTTAATATGCAATCAATGAAACAAAAAAAATTACAAAAATGTTTGTACCCACCTCTTTCTATTGATAAATAAAAATCGTACAATTTTAAAACGAAAGAGAAATCTTTACACTTTATAATGTGCTTAAAAGAGATAGACATTCGTGAATATTTTTTGATTTTGGTCTAGTTAGCTTTGCGAAACTTTAAAATCGAATCAACAAATAAACAAAGGACCAATACAAATAAATTAGAAATGTTACACAAACTCATACACAACCTTATGGGAGTTGCAAGTTTTCTTTTTGTTATTTCTTTGATATGATTTTAAAGTTTCGCAAAGCTAACTAGACCAAAATCAAAAATTATTCACGAATGTCTATCTCTTTTAAGCACATTATAAAGTGTAAAGATTTCTCTTTCGTTTTAAAATTGTACGATTTTTATTTATCAATAGAAAGAGGTGGGTATAAACATTTTTGTAATTTTTTTTGTTTCATTGATTGCATATTAAATGATTTTTCTATCTTTTCTAAATCAAAATCAGTCGAAAAAAACAATAACGAAAATATTTGTTCACCAGCTTAGGACTAAAGCGCTATAGAAGATATTGTTCTGTTAATATATATTCTGTGATAATACTTATAATATAACTACACGTATAACGCATTGTTTTCGTATACCTAATTCGCATAACGCAAGAAAAAAAGTTCTGTTTATTATTTTCCTTTTTCTACTACGTTTTGAACTATAAACTAGGACATGGATAGATCGATTAATCAAATAATCGAATGTCCGATTAATTGTAGAGTAGTAATCGATTAATCGATAATTTATTTCCTCGAATAAAGTGTAAAACGATTTAGTGAAATTTGATTTGTGCGATGGAAATGGGATTCTAAATTGATTTTTAGGTGAAGTTCTAGAATATGGCCAAGTTGGATGGAATTTGGCTATTTTTTAACGGATTTTAGTATAAAGTTCTGATATATGGCCAAGTAGGATGGAATTTGGCAATTTCTCAACCGATTTTAGTGAAATTTGACATGCGCGATGGAAATGGGATTCTTAAATAATTTCTCGATGAAGTTTTAGAATATGACGAATTGGTATGAAACTTGGCTATTTCTTAATCGATTTTCGATCTGCATCTTAGCAGATAAGCCCAACAGCTGCCTTTTCACAGAAACCTCAATAGACGATTATGCTGAGGTTTCTCCTAGCGTCCCGGAATTGGAAAAACAATTTTACAATCTCATTTCCGTAGTGCATGTCGAATTTTAAGGAAAAGACAAGTTCTATCCTAGTAAGCCATATTCCAAAACTTTATCTAAAAATAATTTTAGGATCCTGTTTCCATTGCAAATATAAAATTCCACTAAAATCGGTTAAGAAATGGCCAAGTTCTTTGCTAATTGGCCATATTGAAGAACTCCATCTGAAAATTAGTTTTGAATCCCTTTTCTACAGTGCATACTGAATTTCAAATAAACAGTTAAAAAGCGATTATCTAAAAAATAGTTTAGAATCCCGCATTTAGTCATACTGACAAAACACACAACAATCCATTCAGTATACATTCAAATGTATATTCCTGGAGTTCCAAAATAAATAACTCATAACGCAACGAAAACCCACTGTTAGTTTCATAAATTCGCTTTGTTTTCATATAAACAAGTTAACAATAGTTATTTATGGTACTAGTGAGCAAAACGAGATATTATCCATGAGGGATAAGTTTGTCCCACGAGGCGATAGCCGAGTGGGATATTATCCCGAGTGAATAATATCTCTTTGCTCACGAGTGGCATACAACATTTTATCTAATTTTGGTGAAATAAATGTAAATAATCGTAAATTAATAAGAAATAGTTCCATTTTGTGTTTTCACATTGAAGCATTGAATTTTGAAATATGTTTTATCAAAGTAACCGTTATTTAAATTTATGTGACGTGTTTCTTTGACGTAAATTACGAAATCTACGAATAATTTTCCAATGACTACTCAATATTTTGTTATACAAAATATAACTCACGTTGCCCCTAGCAGCGTGGGTTATACAATAACAATGGGTTATTTTACATTTTCTTTATTTGAAATCAGTCTAGTTATCGGGCTATTATACAACAAAATTGGATAAAATAATAAATCAACATTATTCCTTTTATTCACCGGCCATGATTCAATAAATACCAGGTTATGCAAACAAATTATTATTTTTTTAATGAAGACACACAATTCTAGTATTAGAAGAGTCGTATAATTTACAAGTAAAAAAATTAAAAATAAAAAAACAATAACTCGATACAAAAATATTTCATTGCTTTTTTTCTCTTTATTTATAAACACGTGGAGGAATTGTATGACGTCACGACCAAGTGACTCAAAAGATCGAATTAATCCTATTTGAACCATGCTCACCGGTGTGCCACCGCATACCAGGGTACTTTAACTATAAGAGGTATGATGGATAACGATTTAAATCGTATTCATTTTACGCTGATGACAACAGCAATGTTGCCATATATGATTTCTTGATACGAAAAATTTTGCTTTTGTCAACATTGCAACATTGCTTTTGTCACCAGCATGGAATGAATACTATAAATTAAATTGCTTAATTGATCGACATTTGAATTTAATGTATATTTCTGGGGTGATGTTGGATTGTCAAGTAATCCAACTGTGAGCGCTATAATGCCAAAAACCATTCCATTACGTTCAGATTTCACTAAATGCAAATAGTAAAAAAAACGTTTTATTTGGATTAGTACGACATTTTGCGTCCCAATTTTTTTATAATTTTGATTATTGGAATGTTCTACACACAACACCAGGTTAATAATTATAAATATTTCAGTTTTTAACTCATAATTAATAAATAAATAAAATCGGATTTTGTCACCAGCTTACGTCATTTTTTAAAGAAAGAGAAAGCGATAGAAATTTAAATCGCTTCCATCATACCTTTACTAGTTGAAATATCGTGACCGCATATTAACGTATGAGGAATAAAATATGGACAAACAAAAAAAAGTAAAAAAAAAATTATTTACTAATCAAATGATTTTAATCCATCATTTATTTAAAACTTTAATTCTTAGATAAAATTTACAGAAAAATTTGCGCTCCATATCGATTCGCTTTCCTGATCCTTTCTGGCACTCTTTTCATTGCCGCCTGCGTTCCTGATGTATCAATCTTCTTGAAATCTCTTTTTATCTTTCTAATCAGACATTCAACATTTTTGGCACGATATCCATTGCTGTATACCATTCTCTTCAGATTTGCCCAAAAAGTTTCAATGGGCCTTAGTTGTGGAACATTTGGTGGGTTATAGTCTTTAGGTATAAATTCGATTCTGCGTTGACGTAAATCAGATAACGTTGCGTTGGCATAATGTGAGGATGCCAAATCAGGCCAAAAAATCGTTTTATCATTTTTATGATATTTATTTATAAATTTCTGAAGCACAGGTAAACATTTGTTTGTGTATGTTTGCGCATTAACCGCCAAACCACTTTTGAAAAATACTGGGTCACTGACACCTCGTTCGCTAATAGCCACCCACAACATAACTTTACCTGGAAACTTGGTCTTATGAATAAACTTCTCCTTTTCTGGTGCATTGTGATCGGGAGACTCGTAGTAGTATTTTGGCTGCCATTCATTACCTTCAACAGTGAAATAACTTTCATCATCCATCACACATTTATAAGCTGAAGAAGCAGCGAAATATGTTTGGGAAAGCACTCTTAATCTAGATTTGATTGTAGCTAATTGTTTGTCTGTAGTTGCTGGTGCCGATTTTTTGGGTTTGCGTTGAATATTCATACTTTGTAAATATTTCTTGATAGTTTTTGGGGCAACTTGATATTTTTTACCCAGTTTTCTGTACGATTTTGCAGTTCGACCCACTGTTTCACCTTTCAATTTCATTCGAACTTTGCTACCTTGTAGTTGACATTTTTTACCAGAGTCGGGTTTTCTTTCCACAGGTTCATTATTCTCAAACAGTTTAATTGTTTTGTAGATAAAGAATTTTTTGAATCCAAGATCCTTGAAGTAGTGAAAAATCTCGTTCTTTTTTTGTCTGGATTTTCCTGACAAAATTTACAAATTAATTTACGACGATCTACTTGTAACAACGACATTTTGTAACTAATCGTAAAATGACGCAGTTGTAATGTATTTTTTATAAAATATACGGGAACCACCTTATTTAAAAACAAGGAAATTTTTATTTTTGGTTGTACAATACAAATACAAATACATTTTACATTTGTCCATATTTCATTCCTCATACGTTAGAGGGCCTCATACACAACACAATCATGCATGCGCAATCGTGTGATTGCACATGCATATTGCACATTCATCAGTTTTAAAATAATGTCTGAAGCTTCTGTTGCACTTTTAATTGGATTAGCAATACGGAGAAAAATAATAAAAAATGAAATAGAAAACTTTGGGTGAAGGAATGGTATAAAAAATGTCGATCATTATGTTAATATACCATAGACTCGATTCGAATACATTATCCGTACCGGTCCCTGATTTTTTGTTATATTTTACTTTTTTTAAATCACGTCTATATGTAGTTGTTTCGAAACGTACAATATTAATTTTTTCACGATCATGTCACGATTTGCGCTTTCGTCTATTTCTTTTAATTTCTGCACCGTTTCCTCATACGCAGCGTTTTTTTAAGATTCGGTTGCTATATTCTGGGCTTTTCACCTTCCATAATGTTGGGGTAAACTTTTGTATAGCTCCGAAAATTCAGTCCAATATTTTCTAATTTGTATATTTGACATACGATTTGCTTTAATGTACACACGACAGAATAATACAAACGACTGAGCAAATTGCATATATACTGAGCAAATTGCACATAAAATGTATAATCACACATTCAGCATGTACAATCAATCAGCCAATACCACACACTGTCAATCTGCATGCGCAATCACACGATTGCATATGCATGATTGTGTCGTGTGGGGCCCTTTATAAATACTTTGTTAACACACGAAAAATTTTCTGAATAAATATTTTTTACCTCGCACAAATCAATCTCGGATTAGTTGCAGAGTAAATTTACTCAAAGAGAGAAATATGTTTTTTTGTGATTTTAAGTATATTGCGTAGGGGCTCACTGTATTATTCGGAATATAATTTCTACACCGAATTAGGTATTTTCTAAACCCAAATAATTTGAATTTTTGTTTGTTCCACATGAGAAGTTTTTATGGAATTTTATTTAGTTTATAAGGAGCTACGCTGCGCGATTTGACAGAGATGACATCTGATTTCGAGCAATGTATAATGTTTGAACCACTAGGAGTGTTCGCTGATGACCACCGAGGTAAAAAATATCGGAGTTTTTTTTGAGCAAAAAACGAACGCATAAAAAGAGTCGGTGTATTTTTAACTCTACTTTTACTTGGGTTTTTTTGACAACCGAAAATTATTTCTTTTATCGGCATAAAAAAATCCAAAATTTCTGTGAATTGAAAAATGTAAAATAAAATAATATGAAATGCTTCGATTTGGATAATGATATTAATAAACAATATTAAAATAACAAAAAGAAAATGTAATGTTGACATTTAAAACACCAAAATTATTTTTCAAGTAAAAACGTTGTTCGCTAATGTCTTAAAAAAAACCGAGTTTTTTATTGAAGTGAAGTTTGCGGGGGTAATATCTGTCAACAGAAACTCGGGTATTTTCTGTCAAAAAGTCATCAGCGAACACACGAACTGTAGCGAGAGAACGGCTCATCTGTGCAAGGATTTTGTTAAAAAAACAAGATTTGAAGCCGGTCTCATGAAATTAAAAATGTGAGATCTCACGTCAGTAATACCAATTTTTTTTTTTTTTACGAATTTTACTTTTTGTGTTTTGCTAATTTTTGGCATTTTTTAAAACTTATTTTTTGATGTTTACATTTATACGTAGTATAAACATCGATAGCATCCCAAGAAAAGTTTTAAAAATTAACAAAACACAAAAAGTAAAATTCGTAAAATAAAAAAAAAATTGGTATTACTGACGTGAGATCTCACATTTTTAATTTCATGAGACCGGCTTGAGAGTTGCGATTTTCGGGTACGTACTAGATATACAACAGTAAATATTATTGTTGTTTGGTTTAATTTTAATACTGTCGGTCATCTAGTCAGCCGATAAAAATTTCAACTCTTAAGTCTCGTTTTTTGAACAAAATCCTTGCCCAGCTGGTAGATCCCGGTTTTGTGAAATGAATTGGATTGGAACGGAATTTTTATTTTTCCCACATTTCGTTTTCTCGCTGAAAAATTCCGTTCCACAAATTTGTATTCTAGTTCTCCTTGCGAAATATAGTGTTTAGTACTAGGTCTAATACGGGGAAATATGTCAAAAGTGGAATATTTTTCTGTCATTTTATTTATGTTTTTTTCGTGATTTGTTAAAATGCACACATTTATAAATCAAATAGATACATAATATGGTCAACGTAAGGTAATAGCTGTTACTCGAACATAAGCAGCATAATATACCTATAGCCAATAACAATCTTATATGAAATTTAAATTTAATAAAGTCGGAGAATGCGAATGGTGCGAAAGATGGAATATTTGTAGTGTTAAATAAAACATGATTGTACATAATTAATGTTAATTGAAAATAAAAAATTTATTTTAATTCATTATGGACGCTTTACATAGTATTATTTTTACATCGATTGTTATTATTATTGTAATATGGCTACTCTTTTTTCTATCTAAGTCTAATGAAAGCGCCCGCCTATGTTCTGAAATCTACTAAGGCTGTTTTCCAAACAATACTTATTTGATACTTATTGACTTATTTGGCCGCCATTTTAAATAAGTAAGTAAAGTCATTCCAATTGATTTAGCTTACTTATTTTGACAGCTGCATCAAAAGAACAAAAATGCGCAATATTTACTGCACAGCGATTTTTTTTTTTAAATTTATTATTATTAAATTTATTATTCTTGGGATAATTTTATTTTAATTATATGTATTTTAAATTTATGTTATTTGTGTTTGTGGTTTTTACATACATATCCATTATAATAAACATACATATGCATAACATAAACCAATACCTTAACCCTTTCACTCGTACTGTACACAATTGCGTACATCACTTTAAACCTAATTTTTGGGATTCAATACACTAATAATGGATTTTTAAGTATTATTATGTTGGCTCTTAGTCTTAACACATTGACTCGTACTGTACACAATTGCGTACATGCACTTTAAACCTAGTTTTTTGAATTCAATGCACCAATAATGGATTTTTTAAGTGATATTATGTTGGCTCTTAGTCTTAAGCTACCAAAAAAAGATATTTAGTGCAAAAAATATTAAAAAATTTCAGAATTACTCAGATAGTTAAGCAAAATAACAGGCGTTTTAAAATAAATGACGAGTCAAAGGGTTAAGCTACCAAAAAAGGATATTTAGCGCGAAAAATATTATAAAATTTCAGAATTACTCAGTTAAGCAAAATAACAGGCGTTTTAAAATAAATGACGAATCAAAGGGTTAAAGTATTTTTTTGACATTACAAATTAGATTTTTGGGTAAGAGAGAGATAGAAAATAAGTTACCTCGCCAAGTTACTTATTTGAATTAGACAGGTTCCACAAATAAGTATCCGTTTGGAATACAGCCTAAATATACAAATAATGAAAAAAAATTAAAAAATCATTATTTACATTCGCCGACCCGTATTTCGCTCTTAATATCTTGAAGGGAATCCTTCAGAGTTACAAAAAATGTATCACACTAGCTTCCATTTTATTAAAAAAATAATAATTCAATACATTTACGGTCAATTTATTTTATAATTAAGAATTTTTTGGATTCCGCGGCAATTTCAACGTCAAATTCCACAACGAGAAATTTTGACGTTTCATTCCACAAAAGTGGGATTTATTTTCACATTCCACTGAACCGGAATGCGAAATTCTCGTTTAGAACAAAATCCCGTTCCACAAAATAATTCCACACAACCGGAATCTACCTACAGATCGGAACAGTTCTGTACGTAAATTTTATTTACAAACCGAGACACGAGAATTGAGAATTTTGTATTCGTACACGATGTATTGCATACATTTTTATGGTTGTGTTGTATTATTTTTGTTTGCTGTATTTGTGCGTTGTTTAGGATAGTAATCATGTTACAATAATATTACAAGGTATGCTTGACAGCTGAAAGCACGTGAAGCGTGACGTCACTCAGAGTCAATTTGGATATTTTTCAGTGAATTGGTTTAGGTTTAAAAGAATATTTTTAGGTTTCGGAAATGGAAATAAGTTTCAACGATTGTAACCGATAGAAAAAACACAAATCCCAACCAAACGGAGTCAACGTTATGAAATATATCATTCAAGGTGACGTCACTAAAAGGAAAAATGGCTATATGTCGATTGGTCGGAACATACCTTGTATATTTATTATACCATGGATAGTAATCATCAAAAATAATTGAATCGAGCGAAATCGGTTGAATTTTTTGGTGCTTATGTTCATTTCTGTTCTCGTTTTTTATACTTCTCTGTTCTCTCTTGCTTTTGAATTGAGATTTGTGATCCTTCATACAACCAAAATAATTTTTGAGATCCTACTAATTGTTTTGTTATTAGTCGCATTATATGTATATCTCAATCAGTGAACATCCTTTTTTAAGTTTTGCAATTATAGTGGTTCCGGGTACTGCGCAATTACGTATAAGGCCCATAATATTCGCAGTGCGAAGGTATCACAAATTTGCGACTCAGTGAAATAAAAATTATATTCGGGGATATTCATGGCTTTTTTCGAGAAGATTCTGGAATAACTGTTATTTAAATAATACGTAAAATAAAAAATAACATTACATTCGGCATGCTAGGATTTCCCTTGAGAAATTTCTAGAATTATATGCTGTTATAAATTATAGGCCTTATGTTTAGATATGGCCAGAGCAAATTAAAAAACAAATAAACAAATACTAATTATTATTTACGCAGAAAAATTGATTAATAACAGAATTGTTTTTAATTATGGAGTATCAAATTTTTATTTAGATTCCGTTTTTATGAGTTAACGGAATAAATTATTGTTCGTTGTTTAATAATTTTTAACACTTTCGATATACATAAGAAAATTAAATGACGCTTTGAAATGGAAACGTCAATTTCATAAAACAACACTCACGTGACCGCTAATATGTATACACATATCTACAATTACTATAAATTTCCGGTTATTCTATTCTCAATTCTCGATATGAGAACAAAATTTATGTACTGGTGTTAAATTGTACATAAAGTAACTGTGGCACATAATTTATTTTAAATTAAAATAATTAAGCTCCACAGAAATTTTAATTAAAATTAAAATCTACAAAATACCGATTCACAATGCTTGGGAGCTCTGTGAAGAGGAAATGCCTCAACGCGCATAGTTGCTAATCTTGAATAAAAAGCAATTAGTTCATCTTAAACTTGATATACTGCAGCTAATTTCCCACTGACAGACTAGAGATTAACTAATCCGAAGCGTGATTAGCTAAAGTTCGATTAATTAATACATTGACAGAGTATACCACTGACAGACTTACGATTATCTAAGCGCGATTAGCGATTTTTTCGATATTAGTTGTAGCGTGTCAAGGTGAAGATTAACTAATCTCGTTTTATTTGAGGATTAGCCACTAATTAAGATTAGTGCACTAATCTTTGAAAATTTTGAAGTTTATCTCGTTGTATTGGTTTAGTGATGGTACAAGTTACGCTACAATGCTAGATAATTCTTTTAACATTGCTGAAAATGCAAGCGGTATGAGTTTACGATAGAAGTTATAAAATCAATGACATCTTAAGCAATTTGTGCTGTATAAATTTTAAGGTTATGTTTATAAAAAGAAAATCTAGTGTGTTTTAATGTATAAATCTGAGAAATATTGAATTAAAAAATGAGTCCAGTTGATTTACTAGCTATATTTCAGCGAATCACCATCATAGTATTTTACTTCTCTGCCTAGGAAGCTAACTTTGTCCATCAACGCAAATGGAATTGTGGTGGATTAGCTAATCTTGTTTCACTAATCGCGCTTAGCTAATCCCTACTCTGTCAAGAATATAAGATTTTAGTTAGTGACGCCACGAGTTTGAGGTATCGGTATTAATACAAATAACACTTGTTTGAGATGATAGTTTTGATTTTATTGAAAAAATAAATCAAAATAAAAGCAACGTAAGCATTAAAAAAATTAAATAATTTAAATACTTTAATTATTAATTAAAATTTTCAATTTTTCTTATTTATACCACAAATTTTTCGTACTTTTAAAAATGTCAATAATAGTTCCATCTGTATTGCAATAGCGCAACTTGTATACGGTACCTCGTCTGCTTCCACTAAACACAATAAAAAAAAATAACCTTCAAAATGTGGAGAGATTGGTTCATTAATCGTGCTCTAGTCTGTCCCTCAAATCGCATTCATAGAGATTGGAGCATTTTTGAAAAAATTTTGTTTTTAATAATTATTCATATAATACAATATAGAGAACTCCCCAATGCCGCTTAGCATTGATCCTTAGAAGATTTCTTTTGTTTTCATATTGTATAGTTAACAAAAAATTAATAGGGTCTTCCTTTTCGATGGGCCACATTACTTTGCATTTTTTCTTTCGGAAATATGATGGTATTCGTTTACATATTATGTTGAATATCTATATAACAGCCATAGAGATCGATATAACAACTTAATAAATTGAAATTTCTTTTTCGAAAATACGTGTGGGTAATATGAATACATAATTTATGTAATTATGACAATGATACCAGATAATAAACTCAAATTATTAATAATGGAACGTAATGGAATTCGATACCAAATTTGGTCAGTTAATTTCTTTTAGCGCTCGAAAACGAAATGACGACTCCCGCCCTCATAAAAATTATAAAACAAACATTTATTTGTATTTACTATTGTTCGCGAGTGATTGGAATCCCTTGTTACACGTGTGATTTTACAAAGTTAAAATTTCAATCATCCAAACTATTGGCTATTTTTACAACAATCGTTGCTGTGTTCTTCAACTATATCTACTACTATTATCGGCGGCATTTAGAAGGAACTGAATGTTTAACACAAAATTGTAATACATTCCAATTGGCAATGTATCAGGATGTCCAAGCCCAAATTTATTTTTTGCAAAATGTAATTTTTTTCGCTTGGTCAATTATATATAATGGTCCATTGATTCGAACGATGAATAAATTAGTGAAATTTAACAATCTTATTTTACGACCTGAAATCATTAAAACGTTTAGTAAACAATTCTCCAACTATTTTCTGCTGTACGCATTGAAGGAGTTTATATTTCCGTTGCTATATTTTTCTTTCAAACTACTGGCACTATTTATAATTTCACCTAATTTAACAAACATTCTCAGTACTATTTTAATGATATTAATGTTCTTAATCATTTCGGCTGCTTCATCGCACCTTACTGCATGTATGCTAAATACGAACTGTTTATATATAGTCATAAATAGTGAACTAGAAGTATTCCGTGTCATGTTGAATTCGCATTCGATTCCAGAGGAGAAATTACACTTAATATGTGCAAAACTGAATGAATTATCTATCTGTCATTACAAAATCTCAATGCACGCCAAATTAGTACAAACCACATTTGCAATCTTGATTTTAAATCAAATTTTGGTGATAGTAACACTTACGTCATTGAATATTTTCCAATTTTTAACGACAGGTGACCTTGAGTCGATTATTCAAGCTTTCTTTCTTATAGTCCAAATATTTACTTACTTTAAACTTGTGAATTTGCTTGTGGAGAAACAGCAAGAGGCGCAAAAAATTTTATACGAAATCAGATTGGGACGATTTGACAGACGTTTAATTGAAACTGTAAGTATTTTTTTATTTGAATCGCTTTGCCGTAAATTAATAATTTATTTAGCATTTCGAATCTAAAAACGTTCGAAATATTTTTATTCATAAAAATAAAAATAATTTAAATAATTTTTAAAATTAGTTTTAGTTTTGAATAAAAATATAATTCTAATTCTAAAGATAACACTTTGAAAAACTGGAACTTCTATTGATCGGAGCATAAATATAGAATTCGTTCAATATGCACCACACCTATAAATATTTTCGTTAATAACTCGACTCCGGTGCCACCTACCAGGTCAAATTTGTACATATAATTTTTTTCCACATAACAAATATGTATCAAATTGGATCATAAATACGAATTTTCGATCTAACACCGTACCAGCGCCACCTGGCGGCACCTAGGTTAGGTTAGCGTGGATGTCCTAAGGGACCCATACCACATACAATTTTTGTCGGCTCTACTCACTGAACCATCCAGAGCTTACAACCAAGCGTTGAATACACTTGATGACGTCCATCCCATTGAGATCCGCCAGGTCACTGAGGAGAGGAGCTCCCAAAAATGTCCATCAGCTTAACGCTATAGACGGGGACAAGTGCAGAGAAAATGGAGAACAGTTTCTTCCTCCTCTACATCTTCGCAGCTTCTACAGTAATCATTCGAGGAGACTCCTAGTATTTTGGCCAAATCTGCCTAGTTATGACACACGAGGTACCATTGGACTATCTAAAGTTCGCTGTTCGCTTATCTTCTTCCTTACTTGGTAAAGTGAGGCAATTTGTACGCTGCCGAGCGAATTCATCTGCCGTTTCATTACCCGCAACACTGAAGTGCCCTGGCACCCACGTTAGATGGATGTTGAACTGATCTGTCATTTCGTTAAGAGGTGAGAGGCGGCTCTGGGCTACCTTCGACGTAAGAAAATAAGCTCGTAACGTTTTAATAGCGGCCTGACTGTTCGTAAAAATGCGAATATCCCTTACAGATACTACATTATACCTCAACCAATCCACGGCCTCCATTATCGCAATTAATTCAGCCTCAAAAACGCTGCAGTAGTCGGGGAGGCGAAATGACAGGTTCCCATTTAATTTCTCACAGAAAGGACCACAACCAACCTTACCATCCATTTTTGAACCATCCGTGAAGAGTTTAAAACTTCAGGGTTCAACATCTCATCACTCAGCTAGTCCTCTCTGGAGGGAATATCGGTACGAAACCTTTCCTCAAAAGATGGTAATGGAATCATGTAATCGGTGGTACCAGCGATGTCTCTATTACACAAAATAGATCAGTGTCCTGTATTACTACAGGCCCACATAGAAATAGATTTGAGCCGTATGGCTGTGCTCGCTGCCATTTCAATGCCCAGAATATCTAGGGGTATAAGAAGAAAAAGAAATTCCAATGCCTGAGTGGGTGTACTCCTAAGTGCACCACTAATACACCAGCTGGAAGTTCTCTGAATTTTCATCAGTAACTTTTGGTTAGCCATACTGTTTAAAGCTGGCCACCAGTATAACCAGTATACGATATGGGGTTCAAGACCCCATCGTTTTTCAATAGACTTTTTTCAGGAGTATAGCGCTATAGAAGGTTTATTTACCCTTTCTAAAATATTACGCTTCCAACTAAGTTTGCTGTCCAAAACAACACCCAGGTATTTCGCTTTATCAGTAAAGGTCAAGCTAATACCATTTAAAGTAGCAGGATCAATCTGAGAAAGTTTGTATTTCCTTGAGAAGAGGACCACCTCAGTTTTACGTGGATTAACATTTAGTCCACAACTGTTGGCCCATTTAGAAAGAAGACCAAGCGCGCTATCCATGCGCTCTCTTAAAGTACAAGGATACTTAGCAAAGACATCAATAGCAACGTCATCCGCATAAGCAACCACCCTAAAACCTTGTCCCTCCAGTTCCAGTAACAGGTCATTTATGACCAAGTTCCAAAGAAAAGGGGACAATACTCCACCTTGCGCTATACCCACACGCCACACCTACAAACCTGCTAATGGAGGGCCCGCCCAGTTTAGCGAGTTTAGATTAGTTTTAGCAACATCACTTTATAGCTTGATGCCCTAAGTCCCATGACCCAATCTCCAATGACCCAAGGCTCCTGGATTAGGACAACGTCAACTCCATCAGCTTCAGTTTTGAGCATCAGAGCAGCCGAGACTGTCTTGCAGTGGTGTAAAATGATCTGCAACAACCTCAACATCAATCTTCACCATCCCCTTCACCATCATCGTGTCGGACACCCCGCAATGGACATCTCGATTTGGTTTTATTAGAAATGTTATCCTTTCCTAAAGAGTTAAGGGGACTAGCTTTACGCGAGCTAATGTCCTTCTAAATTACTATTGTTTGTGAACCAGACCTATAGGTCAACGCTCCTTCAGCAGTTGTTCTACTAGAGAGACCAGCAATATTTTTGCTTATGTCCCGCTTCATCTCTTGGCTTACAGGACGAGGCTTAGAAGCCAGTTAAAGACAAAGATGAGCTAGTTGCCGGTAGTCACCACGGGGAGGTAACACGAACACCTGTGGAAGCTGCAAGAAACGGAGCTGATAACTAGTATCAATTTGATTCCTCCCAAGCAGCTTCACACCTAGAACACCTGGCGGTACGTAACCGAAACCAAAACGAATGGGAGCACCAACCGAACCTACGCTATGAATATGGCTTCGATAGCTTTGTTGGTTTCCGAGATTAGCGAGTACATACTAACAAACGCACAATCATTTAAAGATAAGCATAGCTGCTGCAACTCGTTCGTTTGTGTTTTCCAAATTGCTGTTTATGTTTGCAATCTCTGTTGGCCTGGCAATAATATTGGTTGTCGTTTTTGTTTTTTATTGTTGGTACTTTGCACCAGGCTCTGTAACTTTCTAGAACATTCTGGGACCAAAATGGAACAGGAAGTCTCTTCGAAGGTCTAGAACCTTCTGGGACATTTTAAAACATTTTCGAATATTCTGAAACATTCTACAACCTTCTCGAACATTATAAAACTCTCTAGAACATTCTGGAACATTCTAGAATATTCTGGAATATTCTAAAACCTTCTGGACGATCCTGTAACATTCTGGAACATTCTACAACATTCTCAAACATTCTAGAACATTCTGGAACATTCTAAAACATTCTGTCTGGAACAGTCTAGAACAATCTAGGAATATTTTGGCCAGTCTCGGTTACTTCATAAGAAGTCCATTGGTGCGATGACCTATTTTGGCATCCTTATCTTCGAACCCAACCCCTGCAGTTCCAAACCGAAACCTTTTTCATGAATGGGTGACAAAGGGCTGCCATTCCATATAACCCCGTGGGGCTGTGGCAATGGGTTACGGAGTTACAACGGCGCGCATGGACAAACCATATTGAGTATATCTTGTTAAACAAAATTAACACACTCAGGGAAGTCCCCTATACGATTGAATATTTTTCCACAGAACAAGATATCGGTAAAAAAATATTAATGAAGAACTACATATTAAATAAAAATACATTAGCAGCTTTAATTAATGAATTGAACCATCAATCAATCAAAAATTAATAAAATTTCAAAAACGCGCGTCATTAATCACTTTGATACATTTACTATCCTGTTTTTCCATGTCATCACGATTTTTCATTTCAGTAATTAATTTTATGGTCAAGTGAAAATGACAAAATTTAAATACGGGCACTTTAATTTAATATTCCTGTATACATTGATTTTAACGAGAATTTTCGGCATCACTAGCTACTCGTACGACAGGAAAGAACGAAAATTAAAGATTTCAACTTCTGCATTATACTACACCATTTTTATGACATGTTCCATGACCTACATATACTTTTGGTCACGTCGTGCAGTTATGAATTCAGTTTACCAGTACCTAACCTCTAGTGTTCCGACCACAATTAGCATAATTTATGGACTCAATGAGCTCTTGAATAATTTTGCTCTTTATGTGTCTGTTTTGATAGTTCGCAAACCGTTAATGTACGGAGTGAATGGCTTATTAAAATGTAACGATCTTGTTATTAGGATGTACAGAAAAAAATATATGCGACAAGCTTATCAATTGTTTGTACAATTCATTCTTAAAGGTGTTATTTTTACATGGCTTGTATTCATAACACAGGTGTACATGGTGGAAGCGAGTACACATAACGGAATAGCATGGTATCATGTATTTGGTGCTTCGGCACCAGTTTTAATACGATACATAATGGCGGCACAATTTTTTATATTCTTGGAAAATTCAGTGTATCTATATGAAATTATTAATTTTGAACTAAAATCAATATTAAACGGTGTAACAATATCCAAGCGGACTGATTTGATAAAGTTGTGCGAAAATTTGGAACTATTGATATATATACATCGGAAAATAAGTAAAGCGTACAATTCGTTAAAAAAGGGTGTATCTGCAATATTGTTGATCCAGTTGGAAAGTTGTTATATAAATATAGTTTTCATTTTATTCTTCGAATTGGTACTGATTTTTGGGGCAACTTTTGGCGAGTGGTCAGTTTTAACTGCATCTGCGGTATGCAGCATTATTTTGTCGTTAATCGAAATCCGTAGATATATTGCACTTGGTGTACTATTATCGGATAAAGCTAAGGAGTGTCGAATTTTATTGGATAATCTATTTTTCGTAATAAAACAGGATGAGCGCCTGACGGAGGTCGTAAGTACTTATATTTACATACAAAATTATTTCTAATTGTATTAAAATTAGAATGATTTGATTTTGAATATAATTTGAAGTGTGGATTTAACTCCAATTACACACTAAAAATCTATTTTGAATCATATTGTTGGGCCTGTTTAGACGATGTATATAGCGCATGATGAATCTTCTTCGTTGCTTAAAATACCCCAATTACAATATAGTATAATAAACGGCGAAACCACATCATGCAGTACATATATCGTCTAAACCGGCCCATTAAGACATATTGTATAATTTCGACTTAACTGTAATTTGAATAAAATGTGCCATATTTTATCAAGGTTTCAGACCAATTTCAATTAATTTTCGGGAACAGATATTTTTTCTCAATTCGCAACATTTTACTGCGAAGACTATTAATTTCATTTTTCCTTAAAAATGGAATCGACGTAGATGGAGGTAAATTTTAAAGCAACTTGGAGATCATTGTCATCCAAATATTTACAAAGCCTTCACACAGAATCCGCCGAAGGCGTTCGTGAAATTGTAAATCAGATCATTACCCATTATATCACAGGTTGAAATTCTTATAGGATTTAATGTCAACATGGTTCGAAAATTACAAGCAATACCAACTCAACAGCCTATTCGACCATACAGCAACTCAACTCTGAATGCAACCCTCAAAACCACGACCAACTCAATCTTCAAACCAATGATCCACAAACTCAACTCCAAATAAATCCACATCTGAACGGCTGAATAAATCCTAACTCAACCCCAACTTAAGGTTAACTGAACCAAAACTCAACGCCCTCACTCAAAATATACTGTAGTCGGCATATGGGAGGTTCTTTGCCGCCAAACCAAAATTGACCGTTCACTTCTATAGGTACATACGTTCACAAGAAAACAACACTTTAACTCACAAAAAAAATCAAAGAACAAAAATGAGACCCACTTGAACCCTCACTACTTCTCAACATCATCATCAATTAAAAAGATTCAAACTTTCATCTTAATTTGATTATTTATTTAAAATCCCAAAAAAAACATCCCGTTTTAACTTAATCCTTTGCAAAAAAAAAAAAATCACAAATCCCTAGTATATAATATACTATTGACGATTGGAGCATCACGAATTCCACTTAGTGGAACATTTTGAAACTGAGATACCTGATATTTTGACGTTCGAAATTGTTGTAAATAATTCCAATTTTGGACTATAAAAACAATTTTTAATTACCGCATTGCTAAATTTTCTTTCGTCGCATTTGTGACAAATGTCATTTTATCAGGTGCATCATTTTAACTATTGTCCTCGAGAGGCGCTTTCTTTACTTTTACAATCGTCAAGTCAATAGTGGTTGGTTGGCGCTTTATAGAGCAGCGCCCACTGTAACGGGTAGCGCGGTATATGGTACCAGGTACGTGCGCTATACCATTCGCACTACTGTTTTCAACACGAACTTAATTAATGTTAGTCAACACTGTTATCTATTTGTTATTTTTATATATAGATTTATTTATTTTTATAATATATTTTAATACACGATTAGTACGGTGTAATAATTTATTTTTGCGGTTGACCGCTTATAAGTACATACGTTATAAACGCGAGGACTAGACCTCTCTCTCGGACGTTTGCGAAATTACTTTTTTTTTTACTTTTGTTCCCATTTCGTTTTATAGTGAAAGCTTTGTTTTCTCGCCGCCTCATGCGATTCGCCGATGTGTCTTCGATTTTTTATTCACCACGTCTCGCGAATCAAGTGCACGATGAACTCGCTACTCGAAGGTAGGTGTCGCCACACCTAACAATGCGGAACCGTTTTACTATTGGACTCGGTCGTCGCTTAATGTTGTGCTGTCTCGCTCGTTATTCGAACTGCCACTCACAACATTAAGCGACGGCTTTCTAATTTGGAAATAATAATAATTAAAGTGAACAGCGAAGGCTTTAATTTTGAATATAATCTCTATTATTGCATTAATTTCGGTCGGTGGTCGTGTTAATCACCACAATACCAACTATAAACATAAGTATATAGCCAATTTTTCCCTCCTGACGCATACGACATTGTTTCCCATTATATACGCACGCACAGAAACAACCAAAAAAAATGCATTTTACGTAAGATAAAATAAATGAGTCACTCATCGTCATTACTAAAGGTAAATAAACCGAAATAAATACAAACCAAAATATAAGTTCATTGACCTACATTATATAAAAAAAATCCAAATTCAATTTAAATTATTATTCTACGCTAAAGGTAGTCGGACACAATCATTTTTTAAACTTCGCATTAGTTAAATATTTTCTCAATAACGATTCTTTCTTTTGATAAACGTAACAGGACAGGTTTGTTTGACCTCAGAAATCTGACGGTTAGACAAAACTGAAAACTCGGATATCAAATTATTTAGAATAGAATCTCGAATCCTCTGGTAATCGTTCATTCTAACTTCTATACATGGTTTTCTTCTCACTAGACACGAATGTCTTTGCAGTACTTTCCGTTTCGTCCTTCACCTCATAAATTATATTGCCGATTTCCTTTGAAATGATTCCTTTAATAAACTGAGGTGTGAATTTCGCACAGAATTTCTTTTCTGCGTTGCTCTGAGGGTGAGTACGTACGAATACGGTTTGGCCAACGTTATATTGAATGGGACGCGTACGTAAATTATACTTTTGGCACTTTTTTCATGGGCTTTTGCAATATCTAATTTTACCTGCTCGTGAACCAGCGCCAGCCGTGTAGGCAGTACAACTACAAGTCTGTTTGGAGCTTTTGTCATCTTACAGGTGTCACAAGTGCTGATGTATTTATTAACTTGATGGGCCATTCCAGGCCAGAAATAATATATTCTTATCTTCTCCAGTTGGAATCCACAGTTTCCAGATAGACAGATTAGATAGGTCCATTTTCCTTTTTGATTCCAACCGAATGTATATGCGATCGTTATGGATGTTTAAAGCTGGATATTTATTCGGGCCTTCTTTAATTTTTGTCAATAGTTCCTTATACATATAGAGAATCTTCAAAATGACTTGAATTAAAATGATTATTTCCACCATTTTTGGTAAGGCGTCGTCGAACTCTTCCAGTGTGTCGCAAAAACGCAAGATAGTGTATCTGGCTCAACATTATCCTTTCCTCTCTGATGCTCGATGGTGAACCGAAAACCTTGAAGTTTAATACTCCACCTTGCCAGTCTTCCACTGAGATCTTTCTGGTTCATTAATTATTTTAGGCTGGCGTGGTCGGTTATCAATGTGAAGTCGTGACCTTCAACATATGCGCGGAATTTATTTATTGCGAGTATTGCGGCTAAACATTCTAACTCCGTTACCGAATAGTTCTTCTGAGCTTTATTCAGTTTCTGCGACATGAAGGATATTGGCCACTCATAACCTTCTTTATCTTTCTGGTACAGGACGGCTCCAACACCTTCTGTGCTCGCATCACATCTAATGTAGAACCGCGAATCATAAGAGGGATTGACAAGAACTGGAGCAGATGTCAGAAGAATTTTCAGGTGCTCGAACGACTTCTGGGCGTTTCAGTCCACTGGAATTTTCCTTTTTTTAGACAGTCTGTAATAGGAGCGGTTATTGCAGCGTAGTTCAATATAAATCTGCGGACCATTCTGCTATACCAAGTAAACGTCTAATCCGCCTTACATTATTTGGCACCGGCAGATTCATAATGGCTTCTATTTTCTGTGGATCTGCCCTTAACCATTTTTCTCCTACCAGATAGCCCAAATAACGTATCTCTCTCTAACGTTAGGCCGGCTGTCCTTAGTAGAGTCGCCACCAACTCCAACAGCTCAAAATGATCTTTCAATGTGCGGTATAACTTTATGCATCAACCGGCACATCGATTGGGCTGCGCATTACACAGCCCAAACAGCATCATTCTGAACTGATAGAGGGGGCGACCCGGTACGGTAAATGCAGTCTTGTCACGTAAAGTCCCCGGAAGCAGTATTTGCCAAAAGGCGTCTTTAAGGTCGAGTCCTGTAATGTATTTAAACAGAGCCGGTGGAGTGGTGGTATACGTTAAAGAGGAAATTATGTGTAATGCGATTTCTTGTATTCGAACTGTTAGTGCTGACATTATTCAGGTAAACATTAAATTTAACTGTGATTTGTTCTCAATCATTTGTGTGTATAAACTCCATACTTCAAATACGACAGTATTTGTGGATGAATTTAGTAATGTTTTGGCAGCTAATAAATCTAAAAATTTGTTGGTTATTGGTGACCTGAATATCAATATTCTTAACAAGACTTTTTCATTCGATTATATTCTTATGATGTCATCTTATGGCTTGAAGTCTTTGATAAATGAACCTACTCGTATTTTAAACGACTCGTCTACTTGTTTAGATCATTTGTATTTTAGGCATTCTGGAAAATTCCTTTATGATTATGAAGCTGCTGTTCATGATTTTCACATCACTGATCATTGCATGACTTCTTTTACTATCGTACCTAATTCCATTTCTAAAGATTGAAATTCTAGGCGATCAACTAAATTCAAAATTAATAAGATTAATTTTTCAAAACTGGTTTATGATTTAGGGAATGAAACTTGGTTTTCGGTTTATTCTAAGACTGATGTTTCTGATGCATATAATTGTTTCATTGACTTATTAAAATTGCATATTGATAACAATACTTTCCTTATGGAAATTAAAAGCAAAGATAACATTTTAAAACCATGGATCAGCCAAGATTTGTGCCGAAAAATCAGACATAAAAATGCATTTTCCAGAAGGTTAGCGAAACATCCAAATAACACTGATTTGAAACTAAAAGTTTGTGAGCTAAGTAAATCAATTAAAAAGGAAGTGAATATAGCTAAAACTAAATTCTATGATATAAAATTTAATAATGTCAAAGGCGATATCAAAAAGAGTTGGAAATTACTTAATGAACTTTTAGGAAAGGGATTTAATCATGTTGCTATTGACGAAATTGTTGTTGATGAGCATCACGTGGTTACACAAGATATTGAGAAAGCTGAACTCTTTAACAAGTTTTTTGTTAGTGTGATTCAAGACCAAAAAATTAATGGTTTAAGCGGAGATATTTATTGTGATGATTTATTTTTTTTTTAGTCAACTTGAATCTGTTTCTTTTGTTAAATTAATTTTTGTAAATCAATTGTAAATTTTTTAAATTCTAATTCGCAACCACCGTTGTGGTTTATTGATAAGGAAAACCCAGCAAGACTCGGGAATTGCGGTCTAATCGGAGAATGCAGAGATTCAAATGTGAAAAATCCTGATGTAAGAATTCGAGATTAAGATGCGGGCTGCCTAATCAAACTGAATGGCTGGTGCTGTGATTCCGGCGTTAAACGACTGAGTAATTTTCATAATATGTTATCCAACTCTTTTAGTGCATCTCTGTTATGAATGAGCTCATGCTCAAAACAGAATGTACTAAAAGCTTGTATTAAATCAAAAAATAAATAAAATAAATAAATAAATAAATAAATTTGCCAACAATTCTCAACTTAAATCTTTTGCTTTTTATGATACTTTTCCGTTAGAAATTCTACAAGTTATTTCATCACTTAAATCAACAAATTCGTCGGGCAATGATGGTATTAGCAATTATACAGTCAAAAAAATTGCCATTTATATTGTAGATGTTTTTTCCTATATAGTCAATGTTAGTTTTAGTTCTGGAATTTTTCCATCTAGACTAAAAGAAGCAGATGTAATCCCGATATTTAAAAACGGTGACAAAAAAGTTATCTCAAATTATCGTCCAATAAGCTTGCTTTCTGTCTTTGCCAAGATTATAGAGAAATTAGCTCATGTAAGACTTTCAGGTTTCTTAAATCACACAAATTTTCTACATAAAATGCAATTTTGTTTCAGGAAATCCAGAAGTACTGAAAATGCTTTGCTAGAGGTTACTAATTTTGTGTATAAAGGTCTCGATGTGAGAAATTCTGTAGCTACAGTTTTTGTTGATTTGAAAAAGGCGTTCGATATGGTAAACCATATTGTGTTATTAAAAAAAACTATTTTGTTCTGGATTTCGTGGAGCTAGTATTAAATGGTTTAGTTCTTACTTGTCGAATAGAGTACAGAGTGCAAAAATTAATGATTGTGTTGGTCAAAGTCTAGTGATTAATGATGGAGTTCCACAGGGATCTGTATTAGGACCATTGCTGTTCCTGATTTACCTAAACTCCTTATTTAATATTGAATTTAATTCTGTAGTGGTTGCTTATGCAGATGACCTAGTATTTATGTACAATGAACCGAATAAGATTGATACTATTAACCATATTCATTTTGACTTAGGATTGCTCAGGAGATGGTGTGATTCGCATTCCATGTTGCTGAATACAAAAACCAAAGCTATGTTTTATAGTCTAAATGGTACTGGTATTTCGGATCACAACATCATATATCATGAATTGGAATGTAATCAGGCAACATGTTCGAATGAATGTCTTAAAATTGAATGTGTCCCAACATTTAAATACCTTGGACTCACTATTGATAACTCACTATTGATTGGAAATGTCAGACTGAAAATCTCCATAATTATCTGGTAGCTGTGATACGTAAAATGTATATTTTAAGATTAATTTGTCCAATTGAGGTTTTAAAAAATTTGTATTTTGCACTTGTAAACTCAAAACTATCTTATGGTATAGTTTGTTGGGGAGGTACGTATTATGTTAGGATCCAGCCACTAGTTACTGCACAGAAGCATATATTGAGAATTATGAAGGGTAAGCCAAAATTAACTGAGTCTTGGCCACTATTTCAGTGTTTAGAAATTTTTCCACTAAGACATTTATTCGTGTTTAAAGCTTTGAAAGAATTTTATTTAAATACTAGTAATAATGCCGGTGTTAACAGTACTAATTATAAACTAAGAAATAAGCAACACATCCATCTACAAAAATTTACAACTACCAGCTTCCAAAATTCATTTTTAATTTTGGCTCCAAAAATATATAATAGTCTTAAAATCTCATCTTTTATATTGCTCCAGTATAAATGATTTGTGGCACTTCCAAGTTTAGAGCTTTAATTGTTAAGTAATATTTTAATGTTTATATAATGTCATTTTTACCTTTATTTCCAATATTGTATTATAGTTAATTATTAAGTTATTATATGTACATATGTAAATATATACAATCGACACTGGATTTGTAGGATCCACAGATTGTTCTGTTAAATTAATTAAATAAATAAATAAATAATAATTTAGTCTCGGACAGCCGACCCAACAATTCATCAATAATGGGCAGATGATACGCATCCTTCTCGGTCACCGAGTTTAATTTTCGGGCATCTAAACAAAACTGACTCTTACCATGTGATTTTCTGACCGTAGTAACGGGCGAACTCCAAGCACTTTTGCTTACCTCTATTACTCCAAGTTCAAGCATTCGATCGACCTCAGTATAGAGTTCCTTTTGCATTGCTAGTGATATTGAGTAATATCGCTGCTTGATAGGTTTGCAGCCTTTCTATAAATTCAATTTCGTGCTCGTGAAAGGTGGTTTTACCAAGACCGTTCTACTCAAAAGATGGGAATAAAGATATAATTCGATCGAGCTCTAATTTCTCGGATTTACTTAAATCATGCATATTGTGGTTGGTGATTGTCTCTTGCTCGGAAATCTCGCTTATCTCAATTTTGGGAAGGATGTCAAATTTCTGCCAGAAATCGATCCCGAGATATAAAAACGATTGAAAGGTAGGTGGGAACTATGCTAAATTTAATGGAATGTGTTTTATTTCCGAAAGTAACCGGCAACCATACAAGGCCTTCGGTTTTATTTCGCGCTCCATCAGCAGTATGTACAATTTACCATACTTTATGTTGCACTCATTCAGAAACGATATGGAATCTTTGCCTAACACACTGACTGACGCTCCTGTATCCAGGAGACCAACAAACTCTCGGGAGGCAATCGTGACGTTTGCATGTGGGCGAGGGTCTTTCAACGAGTAATTCATAATTGAGGAAATGCTGTGAGATACAACCGACTGAATTTATTGTTGTTGTTGTACTTTTAGCTCAGAAAATTCAGGTTTATACGTATTTTGATTATTCTTGTTATGTTTGGTTTGGTACTGAGGATGTACCGCGGGGCTTAAATTGGAAAAATCAGCTGGAGTATTTGATTGTGAAAGGCTCATAGCTCTCATGTCTGTTTCTAATTCATTTATAAAGTTCCTTTACTTTAATGGAACTTCACAAAACCGTCATGGGTCATATCCGGTCTGGCCCCACATCCTTTCAAATCTTTGACACAGAGTTCGCAGTTCGTCAATAGTACGTGTTGTTCCCTGATAAGGAAGGGTGACGTTCTTTAACGCTGGAGTCATATTCTGGCATAAACGGTGGATTAATTCCCTATCGCAGATTTCATTGCTTGCCAAGTAGCGTTTGAAGCCGAACTCAATCACAAGCTCAATGCCCAACTTAATCCGCAAGCCATCGTATATAAAAAATTGGTCAAACTGGTAATATCAATTCGTGATTTTAGACCAATTAGTATGGCAGGTACTCGATCCTCTTGACGTCCAAGTTTCAAAAGATTTTCAATTCTTCGCCTTGACCATACATAGACACAGATTGTCGAAAAAAAAAACTCCTTACAAGCCGTTCTTGAGATACCGTGGGCACAGACAAAGTTAACGGCGGATCGAAGTTAATTTTCTGGAACATTACGAGCAGAACAATCGCCTGCATATCTGCGTATTTAGTCTGGTGGGTAAAACAATGCGCACGATTTTACCAAGCAATGATGTGTATCAATCGTAGCAACACTTCAAATACATCATGGTACAGTACCTGGCATGCTGCAATGATTTTCGAGGGATTTGCAATATGCCAGTTTTATGCCGGGCCATATTAGATAGCAGAACAACGGCTAATTTTGTGATGCGGCTATTTATTAAAACTTTAAATCTTCACAACCGTTACATGACAAGACCAACATGAATAATGGTAGAGTTGGTGTTACTTCAACAAGATCAAAAGCAACATGTTTATTACAAACATTTGTGTAGTTATTTTGGAATAAGAGCTCTAAAGACCGTTATGCACTTTACACTCCTCGCCATTTTCTAAGATCGATGGGAATCGCCATGAAACGGTTTTAGAAATTGGAGAAGTGGCAGTACAAATAGAACAGCCAAGGGATCGAAGAAGCTGTATATTCCTATTATCAATTTTCGTGATTTTGTTTCGATGATCCCGCATTGTTTCTTACAACATCATTGCATGGTAACATTTCCAGCTCCAATATAAAGTTGGATGTGGTTTTCAACCAGTTGCGTAAGACCTCCACGGGCATTTTAAACAACTGACACCAACTTTCAAATGAACAACCAAACTGATCCCATCAAAATTATCCGACTCTGCGTAATGACTCATGGTCATTATAACCTTACACTGTCTACTTAGCAGATGACGAGCAAGCAGAATTTCCCATCGGCATGATGGTTGGGACGTATTCAGCTTCAACTGCTCGCGTTTCTGAAGAGAGGTAGTTTCACACTGAGAAAATTTGTTTACAGCGATAGAATATTGTCGCCAGATGAACCTCATTATCGTGAGAAATATGTACATGAAAATCGATGACCAAGACATCAACCTAAGCAAGATGTTTTCCGCTACATTACCAAGAGAGTCGTTTTATTTGAGATTGAAAGTTTTGTCAACCCTTTGGGTGTTTCCATTAATCACTCCAGAAACTTTGGAAGCTGAATAAAGACTGGAACTAGCCGGAATTAAATGATGTCACTTGCCCTAAGAGCGACTCCAAGTTCGCCGAAGTTCATTCTTGTTCGTAGACGCCAGTGAAAAAGCGTACGCCACTTGCGTAATTTACGGTGTTGTTTATTATGGTAGCTCAATTTCCTGTCGTTTGGCTTGCGCGAAATAACGGGTGGTTATAAAGAAAATGATCAGTATTGTCCGACTCGAACTTTTAGTAAATTTATGACCAACCGAGATGTGTTAGATCAATTACATAAATGTAAAGGATTATTTTTATTGGACTAATCACGCTGTGACTAAGATTCAGAGCAAGACATATAATTTTGCGAATGGAGATATGGTCCAGGGAATTTGAATCGTGCCGATCTGACCTATCGACAGTGCATATGGTGTTTTCGGATGAGGCCCTAATTGTTATCGCAGATTATGGATAATCTGCCTCTGCCATAACCCCAACTGGATTACAAACATATCTGCGAGTTAACGGGGTTGATTTTGCTGAACCTCTTGCAGCACGTCATCACCTTCGTTGTACCGAGGGGGTAGGTACCGAATAAAGGTTTATGTGGCACTATTCATTTCTTTCTCTAATAAGGTCATTCATCTGAAGCTCGTGATCCATCTATCAAATTCTTGAAGTGAAGAAAAAATCAACCTCTTGAAATGAAAAGGATATTGGAGGATGATAAAGGGCAGCTTATGATCACTCTATAGTTGAATGAGAGTTTCTATCACCCAAGTCACAAACATACCACTTAGAAAAAATGTCATTGGATGTAAAGAAGTGACAATGGATGGACGTCCTACACACAATCATAAGACAAGTACCAGCGAATCAATTCTCGGCCCACAACTCTACTCTCGGCAGATCCAAACGAGCTCGACTATTTGACCCTTGGTCATTTCTGGCATGGCTGCATCAATCGCGTTAAAATTCAACAGATAATTTGCCGGATGGTCCAACAATTTTGGCAACGATTCTTGAGTGAGTGTTTGCTGCATTACTGCCACGAAAGAAGTATTTGGGCAGGGATGAAAATATTACTGTCGGCAGGTTGTGCTGCTTAGAGACAATGCATATTTATCGATCAGATCGAGCGATCGTTCTTTGGAATGACAGTTTTGCTGATAGAATGGGACTAGGAAAGGAACGTTTGACCTGCCACAAACAGCTTAGGGTGGGGATACAATTAAAAATTGAGGCTCATCTCTTTAGTTAATTTTATTTTAGTTCTCCTTCGAATTATAAATTTGGAAAGACAATCCAGTTTGGCTCGGTAGTGCCACCCTGTATAAAAAATAAGCATTACAAGTCGTGATTTTTTCTTCTCGCATATCGGCCGAAATCATAATATGAATATAATATTTACTGGTAATAATTCGATAATATCAATTAATAATAAATTCATGGCCGAACACTAATTCGATTAGACACTTAGAAGTAATGTTCGGTTACCAAATAGTTTTTTAGTGTGTCATCTATTCTCATTTCGCAAAATAAACCTTGTAACTATGATTACAAAATATGATGACCTAAACCTTAACATCAAGGTCACCAGGTTTATGAGTGGAATTACGTTTAATTAAACCAATCAAACATAATTGACCATCGATTACGTTTAATTGCATCTATTTAATGTTCGTATTTTATTATAACTTTAGTTCATCGAAAACTATGTTCCCTGCCTTTAACTACGGTTACTTTAAATGTATTTTAATTTATTTGTACTTCATATCTAAAGTGTCCGGTACCGCAATATTTCATTATGATCATCGTCGTAGACGGGTTATTAAATCAACTGCATCTGTTGCGTATGGACTTGTTGTGATGATTTACGTGTGTAGCTCAATTTATATTGTGCGACAAAAACTCTTCAGCATGCACAAATCATACATGAATATTAGTTTTCCAGCAAATGTAGTTCTCCTATATGAAATAGTGGAAATGATGAATGTTACAACGCAATATGTGGCCTCAATTTATATGAGCCGAGTGTTTATTATGACCACGAATAAATTCATTAAATACAATCGAGCGATATTGAGCTACACAAATTTTAAATTTTTAAATTTGAGTTACACGTATTTTCTATTATTTGTATTCAAAGAAATACCAATAAATTGGTTATCCGTAGTTTGCTCATTTGTGCTGGCGCGACAAGTTGCCGGTCATCGAATAACCATTTGGGAGACATTGCTTAGCAGTATCTCAGTATTTCTCACCTACCTAACACTAAAACAATTTGTTGCCGGGCTAATGAATGTGCTACATTTATATGATTGTATTAACAGTGAATTAGAGGTCATCATACGTGCTATCGAAGTTGAAAATATCGGTGATAAGAGATTAACGTCGTTAAAAATAAGTGAATTTTCCGATCACATTAATCGCTTGTGGTATTTTCATATGAAAGTAACTAAACTTAAAAAGTTGCTTATCAAATCATTTGGGCTACAAGTTTTAGTGGTTGTAGCGGCAATTTTTATAGTGTTGGGGATTTTCGTTTTCTTCGAAATCATCGTATTGCTCAGTGTAGATATTGAACAAGTACGGCATCTGATCGCTTTTGGGACATTTGTAAATGTTGCAGCTGTTTTTCAATGTTTATCTTATATCGCATTGGGCGTTCTTGTGCCCCAAAAAGCTAAGCAGACGGGGAAAATACTGGGCCGCATTTTTATTATCGATTTGAAGGATGGACGATTAACTGAAATTGTAAGTAGAGTAAATCGAATACAAAAGTTTGTTTTAGTATACCTTAATAATTAAAAGCGATTAATTTAAGCGATCAACATAAAAGGTAATTTATCGAAAAGCTTTGCTATAGATTTAAATCAACCAATATTATTTGTACGCATATATCAGTAATTTTTTAACATCATGGTACGTCTAAAGTATAAATATTTCAAATTCGTCTACATCTATTTGTATGTTGTATCCAAAACGGTAGCTATGTCCGTTTACCAATATGACTTCAAAAGGAAACGTCTTAAAAAATCAATACTAGCAATTTGCTACACAATACTTTTTGGAATCTATGTAAATTACAAGGCAAATATGTCACGAGCAGTGCTTTTCGATCACATAAAAAAAATTAATTCCATAGTTCCGAAGCAAATTGTATTTATCTTTGATGGCACCGAATTTGTGAATAACATATTGCTGTATATAACAGCATTGCTACAAAACTGGAACATTATTCACATGTTAAACAAACTGTTCAAATGCAATCGCCGTTTGATAAGTGAATCGAATAGAAATTATATTGATAAGACAAAAATGTATTTTGCAACATTTATGTTCATCGAGCTAATTATGAAGTATTCAGCATTTGCCGCAGGCTTTGCCTTAATCAACACCGTTTCCCGGAGTAAAATAACCAAGTGGGATGTTGCTATTGGTGGACTTACACTATTTACAAACTATGTTATATCTTCACATTTTGTTGCCAGCCTTATAAACATAATTCATTTGTACGACATTATAAATGCCGAACTGAATTTACTAGTAAACGAAATTCATCACGAATTGCTGGTTAATAAAAAATTAAGAAATTTTAAAATGTGTGCTTACACCGATCGACTCAATCAGCTTTGGTATTATCATCGGAAAGTGTCGAAAGTATTAAAGTGTACACCACAAGCATTTTCATTCCAAATGCTAACCATATTTGGAAGTATTTTTATTCAAATCACGTTACTGTGTTTATTTACGGTTACAGTATTATTTACGCCTGAATTGGTCTCCCTAATGGATTTATCATTTAGTGCAGCGTTCGCATTAATATTTGCAGCGGTGCAAATTGTTACGTTCACAAAGCTAGGCGGCTTAGCAAATGGAAAAGCTAAACAGGCAGGAAAAATTATTAGTGAAATTTGTGTATTCGATATGAATGATACAAGGCTGTTGGAAGTTGTAAGTATGAAAGCATATTTTGATGCAATGAATTTACGTTATAGGGATGTTTTAATGCACGAATAAATACTCAAATTTGAGACATTTTTTTATTACTTACAAGGGCACCGTTTTGGAATAATTAGAAACCTCACGAAGTGATCAAAACTTCGTTTCAAAAAAAATACGTGCAAACTTGAGCTCATCTCAAGTCAACTCAATCCAACTTGCTGCTTAACTCCCAAATCAGTAGTCCCTCACTAAATCCATTCCTCCCTTACCCGGCCATTCTACCTGCTATGTTTTCTACCCTTAATATGGCGTTAAGTGTGGTAAACCTGCAATGTCGATTTTTGTAAATAATTTCAAATTTATGTTCCGAAAAACTATACGCTTCCAGAACTCAACTCAGAACAACTCAAGCTAACTTCCACCTCAAAATCAACTTAACCAATAAATTCACAACTAAACGGCTGAATGAACCCCGACCCAACCGTATCTCAACTACAACTCGACTCCAAATTCAGCTTTCATCTCAACAAGTTCAAATTAACAAGGCCCGGAAAAATACAAGCGCATATGGTCTCAACAAAAGCTAACTTCCAATTCAACTCAAAACTCTTACCAAAGAAATCCCCAACTGAACCTCTCACTCAACCCCATCTCTGGCCCAATTCAATTAGTAACTCAACCCCATACTTAACGTTCAAATCAATCGCTAGATCAATACGGTCCGATAACTCCACTCCATCTTGACTCGAAGTATAAGTCTGTAACCTCCCACGTTTCTAAATCGAATAGTCTCAACGGCTTATGGGGGTTTTGTCACTTAAATTACTTCGGAATGTGCTTTTTACTACGAACACCTGTCATGTAATTTTTGTAATTCTACGCTGAGTTGATTTGGCTTATCGTTATACGTCGTCTTGGTCGAGAATTTTAAATAGTTAATTAGTGAGAGTTCCGATCACATTTACTAAACCTCAATTCGCCAAAACGTGATTATAAGAGGGTTGGAGTATTTTATTGTTGAGATTTATATTGGAAAGTTGTTGTTTTATTTATGATATTGCGGATCTGCAGAACTGCCTTAGCGGCAACCATCTGTTATCATCGCTATAGGTTTGGATCATCCTCTCAAAATAGGCTTTGTATAATCCAACCTCTAAGAACATTGTCGATAAATTAAAGTAAAATAGGTATAATAGCCCATTGTTGGTGGGGCAGCTGAGCTGTCCCATTATTTTCAAGTTATATTCCCATTGTAGAATTTAAAGTTACAATATCAAAACTTGTATTTTTAACTGTTGCTGAACATACTCCCCGAGCACACTTAATAATGGAATCATAGTTAACAACATCAATTTGGATTGATAACAAGGTTTAATTTTCCTTTATTTATTTTATTTGCAGTTATTTTCATCACACCGGCTACTTGCTCTCGTAACCATATCGTCGGTTGTTTTTCCCTGTCTTACATTTTCTAATATTGGTGGTTTTGCTAACCGTGGTAGACAATACGGTAGTGGTGGCCTAGGTAGTCAATTCCGTGCCTTGTTCTTTTTTGTTGTTTTCAATCAGAAGGGCCCTTCCGGGGCCACGGGGTGTTCCAACACGAACGAGACTATCTTGTCCCGTGTGAGTTCTACAATCCGTCCATTAATCCATCTCGATGGTGGAACGTTGTTGTCTCGAATTAAGACCATTTGTCCAATTTTTAAATCTGGTGGCTTCGTGGTCCATTTTGCTCGTTATTCTTGCGACCATTTTTTCCAAAAGTTTTCTTTTATTTTTTGAATCAATTTCCATCTGGTCAGTGAGTTTATATTGTCGTCTGAAACTCTGACTTCAAGATCGGTCACGATAGCGTTCCTAATTAAAAAGTGGCCTGGAATTATAACGGTCTGATCACTTGGGTCATTAGTCAAATTGGCCTTGAATTAAGACAAGACTTTATTTGGCAAGTTAATGTTGTTAATTCTTCGAATGTTAAGGTTGCCTTTCCTATCACTCTTTTTAAATCCGATTTTACTGCTGTCTGCCACAATCCCTTAGAATGCGGAGCTCCCGGTGGAATAAAATGTCATTTATTCTACCATGTTCCGCAGTAGAAGTTACAATATTTGAATAACCCCTTACTTCATAAATATCCAAGCAGGAGCTAATCTTACTTCTAGCAAATTACCCATTAGTTGTTGCTTAATGGTTTTACTGAATCGGTGACATCTCAGACATTTGAATATTTGATGTCTGACAACATTTCTTCCATTTATAATACAAAATTTTGTTAGGATGTTTGCTAAAGTTAACCGCCAATCCACCCTTTCAAAATCATATGAGAGTGACAGTAACTTGCTTTTATTGTCGATTGGTTTACTGTTCTTTAAATTATTCCGATATTGGCCCAACAAGTGTCCAACCACTACCTACTTAACTAATTAACTGATGGAGAGCTTCTTGCATTTCATGAGGTGATATAATATTACCGGGTTCGCATTTCATTAGCTTTAGCTTATTGAGAAACCGTCTACAATATGATATTAATCTTTGAATCTTCTTTAAATTTTAATGTTTCACGTACAGATGATCAAAAGGGTTTTCGACGTCTCTCACTCTCATTGTTTGGGCTAGTGCTTCTAACTTTTTCTCTTAAACGTTTTCAAGTCGTATCTCTGAATTATTAATTGGCCAAGTTGTTGAAGTGTTTGATAACCAACTTGGACCACTCAACCATGTTTGATGTTTTTTGAGACATTCAAGCATGGAATGCCTCTTGAAGCACAAGCAGCTAGATTTTCAGGAGGCTTAATCTGTTCCATATTGTTTGAGTGGTTAAACTGTGGATCTCTGTAACTCTGTTTGCAACAAATGTTTTAAATCGATGTGGTTCTGCTTTTATCCAAGCAAATACGATCATTGAGTCAGTCCCCGTCCCGCATAAGTCGTTGTTTTGGAAATTCGAAAATTTGTAATTACTTTCTAACATCTATTTGGTAACAATATATTACTGCTGCATATACATATTCAGGTGCGTCGCAAAACCCATGCAGTGCTATGGGTGAAGTGATCCATCTGATTGATATATCTTGAGGTAATGGCTCATTCCAAGATAATCCTGTTTACCAAAGTAGTTGGAGTAATATTTTGGCTACTATAAACGTCGGTGACAACCACCCCAAAGGATCAAATAATTGTGACACCTCGGACAATAATTTCCTTTTGGTGGCGATTTCTGATTTTGTTTATTTTGAATCCGAAGGTATCAGTATCAGGGTTCCAAGATATTCCCAAAGATTTTATAGTTTCACTCAGTTTTATGTCCAATGTAACCAATTGCTCGAGATTCGAGTGGTTTTGTTCTAATTGAACTGGGATGTTACTCGTCCATTTCCGTAGCTGAAATCCTCATTTACTTAGCAATTTAGCAATGCTATTACTTGATGTTGCTGTAGAAAGAAGTAACTCTTTTACAGAATCTCTGCCGCTTAGCAAGTCATCCACATATAAATCGTGTAAAGCAATATTGGCTGCTATGGGAAACTCATTTCTTGCATCAATTGCCAAATGTTGTAGCGTGCGGATGGCATTAAAAGTTCAGTTCTTTACGAATTTCTTGAATTCGTGCGATGAGCATTGAGGCCCATTATCGGTCTCTAGTACCTCTGGGATTCCGTGTACCGAGAACCATTTTTGTAATTGATCTACTATTTGTCTGGTAAGTTTTTCAAAATAGCTGTCGGCGTTGAACATGAATAAATCTGACCTAACAATCTGAAATGGTAAATCGGAAATTAGTTTTGGGGTCGTAATCACTTCTTTAATGTTGCTTTTTTGACTTTGTTGACAAATGGTGCATTTCTCTATTACTTCTCGTGTTTCGCTTGCTAAATTTTTCCAGTAGATTTGTTTCTTAGGGAGAACTATTTTCTCTCCTTTCACTATTACTCCATTAAATACTGAAAGTTCATCCTTGAATGTTGTGAAATGCTTCACACTCTGAGGGTATTGAATTATCCTCGGGCCAAACAGACATATACTTTTGTACTGTTTGTAAATCCACTTCATTTCGTGTGTCTTCAATTAGCTCAGCTAGTGCGTATTCTGTGAATGGTATGACTATATGAATTTCTAATTCTTCTTCGCCTGTTTCAATTTTTGAATTTATAATGTCTCGGCTTAGCGAATCGGCAAGGGGAATTTCTGTACCCTTCCTGTATATTATATTAGGCAAATATGGCATCACGTCGAATAGAATTCTCTGGTAGTTTTTTTGAATGTGGATTCAAGTGGTTTGTGATCCGTTTCAATTGTTAGACGTTTTTCATATACATAATTGATGAAATTTTTTGCGTGCGAACTTAATAGCAGTGACTTCCTTCTCTATCTGTAAATAGTTGATCTCTGCTGTGGTCAATGACCTTTAACATAACCTATTGGGTGATCGTCTTGAAGCAGAACTACTCTTAAGGCTGTTTTGCTTGCATCAGCTGATAATTTGACGTGTTATTCGGGATTGTAGAACCGCAGTTCTGGTGCCGTTGTTAAAGCTGTCTTTATTTTATTAAACGCTTCTTCAAGAAATTAAATTAGAGGAATAAGTTACAAATTTTGAGACATATATGACCATTCCAAGTAATATTTCTACCTGTTTGGATGTTTTTGGCGTTTCTAAGTCAAATATCGCTGATATTTTTGATTGCTCCAATTCTAATCCTCTTTGAGAAATTACGTGTCCCAAAAATGTTAGCGAGTTTTCGTTGAACTGATATTTTTCTTTGTTTAGTTTCAAACCTGCTTTCAAAATTTGGTTCAAAATTTCGTTATCTCTTCACATTGTTCTTTTGTCTCCGCGTGAATTAAAATATCGTCCATTGAGCATTCCACGTTTGATATTCCATCCAGTAAGTTACTCATGATCTGCTGGAATATTTCCGGGACTGATACCAATCCGAATGGTATTCTTTGGCAAGTGTATCTACCCCATGGACTGGCGAACACTAGGTATTTCTGTATTCTTTCTGTGACTTTAATTTGCCAGAATCCTTTCTGATAATCAAGTAGTGTAAAATATTTTGAGTTATTTATTCTTGACGAGATCTCTTCTAATGTTTATAGTGGATGGTGTCTCCTAATATATTTTTATTTAATTTGTAACGGCTAAGTTGCGAAGGTGGCACATTCTAGATCCGCTTCAATCCTAGGTGAGTCAGAGAGGGGGGGGGGCGAGGGGAGGGGTTCCCGGGTTCATCATGAAGGAATTGCAACCGCTGCCACAGAAAGAAAAAAAAAATTAAATGATGAGCCAAAAATAATGACCGTATTCCACGCGTCACGATCCCATGGCTAATTATAATAATTAGAAACAGAAAAACTTAAGTTAGTAAAACCAAAGAAAAATTCAAATTAAAGCTTCCATCTGAAGCAGAAAACAATTCAAAATAAATGGATTAACTACGTTTGATCTCAGGTACAATAGGTTGTCTATGTACAACCGTACCCCACATGTTCTCCATTCCCGGCAGCTTCTAACGGAACCATCAGCACGTCAATTTATTTTTACAGGTACACCTGTGTTGATCAGCACCACCCAGATAAAAAGAATACCCAACAGTTTGAGGATAAATAACCGATGTATCCATATGTGAATTAAATCTCAATAATAAGTGAATTGTGAAAACTGTTGACTTTACACAGTTCCGATAGTATCCATTCACCAGGCCCGCATACAAAAATTCGCAGTAGGTAATGCACACCACACCACCAAATCAATGGCGTCCAAAAGTATAGAACAAAACAGGCCACGCCAAGTTTAACAGTTTATTATTCTTTTATTTTTGTTTTGTATCGATTTGTATTTTTATTACAAACTCGTACATTAGACTTTTCAGAATTTATTTGCACATAATAAAAACAAAATTGAAATTAGCAAGTCAAATATAATAATTTTCATATCAAAAAAATAAGAAACGTTGACAATAATTATCTTTGTATGTATAAAACAAAACTTCAAAAATTAATATAAACAGTCTCGTCCCAATTCCCAAAACTTAACTAACAAAAAAATTACAATAAAAAAAAATTTAAAATGACACTTCTCTTCTCCACCCTTCTTCTCTCCCTCTCTCTACACATTCCCACACTCTTCTTTCTCTTCCAATCATTTTATTTCCTTTCTAGTTCATTGGTTCTTTTTTTTCTATTTTTTTTTTTTTTGCAAACCGGGTAACACAACATAATAGTTTTTTTTGTTTTTTTGTTTCTTACTTCGTTACCAATTCGACCGTTACAACCAAATAAATTATAATACCTATAAAGGTCTTCGCTGTCAAAAAACGGCGATAGATAGATTAAATCTTAAGATGGCACTAGTAGTTTTTTTTAAATTTTTTTTTTGTTATATCGAAACAAAAATATAAACAAAAGCAAAAAACACGAATAAAACTTCCAACTAGACATGAATTATAAAAAAAATTAATTTTATTTTTGATTTATTTACCAAAAATTAAAAATTGTTAAAGCTGACATCTTTAGAAGTTATCCCGAACTATGTTTCCACGTATTAAATAATACTGCATTATCGATAAATCTGCCAATATCATTGACCGCAAGTTTACTATGGAAAAGTGTCATAATGTCCTTTATAGGGTATTATAATTTATTTGGTTACAACATTAGATGGATCAAGACAAATCCTGAGTTTGCTTTTTTGTTTGACCAAATGGCTTTTTAAGTAGAGTTGATCCTGTGAGAGTCCGTAAGCACTTGGTTTGTTTGCCTTTTGTAACCTTTCCATTTCAAGGTCTACTGAGTTGAGGTTTGCTTGTTGATGATTCTCAATGTACTCGTACATTGTAATTTTTAATACAATAACATCATGCGCCTGATTAATATATTCGTAGTAATTCTCGACGAAATAAGATGTCGATTATTTGATGGCTCGAAGGATCAATACTTCAGTATATGTGACTTTCTAAGCTGGGGATCGATTCTCGTTCTGTGAAAAATACAATGAAAAGTATTTTCAGTGAGAAATACAAATATCCGATTCATGTTTCATGAGAAGGAAAAAAATGACGTCAATATCTTCCTATATGAAAAAAAACTTTCTCACCAAATATTTTGATCGTGGGAATAGAAATGAATATGGAAATTCAGTTTTATAAGACCTAAATTTGCATTTTAATGTTAAATGTGCAACTAAACTATAATACTAGTCACTTTAAAACTAATTTAGAAGCAAATTTATTAAACAAAATTCAATTCATTTAAGAAAAATCCCTAAATAATTAGTTTCGTTTAGTTTTAATAAAATTTGGCCATTTTAGTAATTTATTTTATATTTTGACAAGCAATTGATGACTAGAGCATCACGGATTCCACCTAGTGGAACTTTTCTAAACTGAGCTACCTGATAATTTGAAGTTCGAAATTGTTATAAATAATTCCAATTTTGATCTGTAAACACAATTTTTACTTATTGGATTGCTAATAATTGTAAATAATTCCAATTTTGGACTATAAAAACAATTTTTAATTACCGCATTGCTAAATTTTCTTTCGTCGCATTTGTGACAAATGTCATTTTATCAGGTGCATCATTTTAACTATTATCCTCGAGAGGCGCTTTCTTTACTACCCAAGCATTTTTATTTTCGATTTTTTCGTCAAATTTCGAAGAATAATCTAAACTTAGTGTCGTTTTTTTCCTTCGCTCGAGTTCCAATTTATTAAAAGAAATCGTATGAAACGTGTCGCGAAAACTCGTAACTCAACGAAACTCAATCTAAAAAAAATAAAAAATTGTGTGCATGTATTTGTGAATAAAGAATAAAAAAAGGCGGGGCTAATTTTGAGGATGTGTATGTATGTATAAATTTCAAATTAGAAATACGGCTGTAATTTTTTTTTCCATAATGAAACAAGACAAATTCCAATTTGAAATTAGTTTTATTAAAATACAATATTATTTTATGTACAAATGCACTTATTATTATTATTATTAGTTGAGGGCCATGTGGGCGTTCAAGCCACCCCGCACTGCGACCTAAAAGATCTTTTGTGCATGGACCCTACTTAATGAGCCGTCCAGTCAATATTCAGGCTCTTAATGAACCTGACAATACTGCCGGCCGGTATATGGTGCATACCATCCGGGCTCATTACTCTCCCTCCTAGATGTTGTAACCTTTTGCAGAAAATGGCTGGGCAATGGCACAGAACATGTTCCGCTGATTCCGCTTCCATGTCACAGAAGCGACATCTATCCGTCGGACTTAGGCCCATTTTCTTAAGGTGATACCTTAAGGGGATGTGACCTGTGAGGAAGCCCGTAAGCAGCCTCAACTCAGGTTTCCTAAGTACGAGACATTCCTTGGCCCTGGCCGACGAAGGTGAAATAAATTCCTTCGCCTGTCGCAAACCTGGAATTCCGCGCCAGTAAGAGGACTTTTGCACATCCTCCCAGCGTTTAACTGCTGCCCTAAGGTGCCCCTTAGAGACGCCGCAGAAGGGCTCTGGTCCAATTAATGGAAAGGCAGATCCCTCGCGGGCGAGGACATCAGCTGCCTCGTTTCCCACAATTCCAGTGTGCCCTGGCACCCAAACAAGTGTTACCTTATTTGAGCTTGCCAGCGATTTAATAACCTTCAGACAATCCCATACCAGCCTTGACTCAATGGTAAAAGACCTAAGAGCCTTTAAGGCCGATTGGCTGTCTGATACGATATAAACCTTTGCGTCGTTTAGGCCTTTAGAAATGCCTATCCTAGCACAAAGTTCTATAGCATGCACTTCTGCTTGAAAGACGGTTGCATTGGTACCCAAGGACTTCGAGAGTGATACTCCACTCCCATGTATTCCTACCCCCGCCCCATCTTCCGTTTTTGATCCATCTGTATACCACACCAATGACCCTCGCTCAAAGGATGGTCCCCCTGTACTCCACTCCTCCCGGTCAGGTAATCTAACACAAAAGGGTTTGTGGAAATCCAGTTTGGCTGGCATACAGTCGGAAGGCATTCCTATAGTGGGATCTGTCTGAAACTCCTTAAGGATCTCCAGATGGCCCACCATATTGCCTGGTTTGATGTTACCCTCCGCCTGCATCTTAAGGGCCATATTAACAGCATCCTTTTTTACATGCAGATGCAATGGAGTTAGTCCTAGGAGTGTCTCCATTGCTGCGGTCGGACATGTTTTCATTGAGCCCGTAACCCCAATGCAGGCCATACGCTGAACCTTATTCAATAAAGTTTGCGCTGTCCTTTGTTGAGTTTTAGGCCACCACACTAACGATGCGTAAGTGATCATAGGCCTAATAATTGTTAGAAATGACCAGTAGATCATTTTTGGTTGTAGTCCCCAAGTACGTCCATAGAGTCTCTGACAGGCCCAAAAAGCCTTAGTGGCTCTATTATGAATTTTTTGTATATGTTGTTCCCAGTTCAGTTTATTATCCAGGATAACCCCTAGATATTTAACCTCTTTGGAAAAGGCAACAATAGTACCGTTTAACGAGGGAGCTACAAGCGAGAGCTTTCTCCTCCTCGTAAAAGGGACAATGACAGTTTTGTTTGGATTGACACTAAGTCCTTCGTTGTTACACCACTGCCATATCAAGTTGAGTGCATTTTGCATGAGATCAGAGATGATATCATCAAACCTGCCTCTAATCACGATAGCCACGTCATCCGCATAGCCCTGGACATCAAACCCATGGCTATTCAGGAGGACCAGCAGTCTATCAATAACCAATGACCATAAAAGAGGAGACAGTACACCTCCTTGGGGACAGCCCTTTACGGCCCTGATGGTTACTGACTCGCCACCTAGTGTGGCTGTAATATCGCGATATTTCAGCATGGAGCGGATCCACCTAGTTGTAGACGGCGGAACCCCCTTCTCCATAGCTGCCCTCTCTATTGAACCATAGGAGGTATTGTCAAATGCCCCCTCAATGTCCACAAAGGCACACAGGGCAATTTCCTTAAAAGCCACCGCTCTTTCAATCTTCGTGACTAGACCACTAAGAGCCATCACAGTGGATTTGCCAGCTTGATAAGCAAACTGGTTCCGATGCAGTGGGTTATTTACAAGGATTTCATTTCTTATTTGATTATCCAGGATTTTTTCCATCGTCTTCAATAGAAACGATGTTAGGCTAATTGGCCGATAAGCCTTGGGCTGGGTGTCCAGACGACCCCCTCCCTTTGGTATAAAGACCACATTTACTTTCCTCCATAGTTTCGGAATATAGTTAAAAGCATAACTTGCCCGAAACAACTGGACCAAGCTGGGGAGTATTTCCTCAATACCTCTTTGAAGTAAAGCCGGAAAGATACCATCCCCTCCAGCAGATTTGAACGGTTTGAAAGAGCCAATAGCCCATCTCACCTTGCTGGGTGTGAACATTTTTCCAGAGAGGCTCCAGATCCTACTGTGGGGTGAATAGTCTACCTCACTTGAAGGGTCATGCGGGTCCTCCTGGGTACCTACCACTATTGAGTCCGGAAAGTGGGTACCTAATAGTAACTCCAGGGTTTCCTTCCGGTTTTCAGTGAACATCCCGTTTTGCTTCTGAAGAAGCCCCAAACCATTTGAGTGATCTCTAGCAAGGACTTTCTGGAGACGAGCTGCAGAGGGTAATTCAATAATTCCCTCACAGAAGTTTCTCCAGGTAGCCCTTTTGGATCTTCTTAATTCCAGATTGTATTCCGTTAAGGCCATCCTATACTCGCCCCATTCCCCGGTGCGTTTAGCCTTATTGAACAACCTTCTAGATTTTTTCCTCAGCTTACTCAGCGCCCCGTTCCACCAAGGGACCAACTTAATGGACTCTCTTCGCTTAACTGGGCAGCTGTTTTCGTAAGCCGAGTGTATAGAATTATGCAGCTGGTTTGAACAGAATTCCAAGCCCTCTGGAGACTCTATGTTCCCCATTACCGAGGGCATTTCTGATTCGAGTGAGACTCTATAAGAGTCCCAATCGGTCAGTTTTGGAATTCTTATCTCCTGCCGCTGCATGGCCTCGGCCGCCAAATCGAATCTGATGTGCAAGTGATCCGATAAGGAGGCCTCTTCAGACACATGCCAATTTTTAACAAAATGACTAAAATGCGGACTAGCGAGGGTCAAATCTAGGACCTCCTGCCGAATCGCATTTATGAAAGTAGGTTTCCTTCCCCTATTGACAATATCTACATTATTAGTAATTATATACTCAAAAAGGTACTCACCCCTATTATTGATGTTTGTGCTGCCCCACACCGTGTGGTGCGCATTTGCATCGCATCCTATTAGGTAAGCCAGCCCATTGCGCTGGCAATGAGCTATGAGCCGCCTAACTTCAAGAGGAGGTATCGTTTCCGAGTCTCCAGGAAAGTAGGCGGAGGCCATTATAGCCTCCTGTTTCCCTCTTTCACCCAGAACCTCCACCATTACCGCCACTAAGTCCCTGGAGATGAACTCTGAAATGGGAATAAAATTAATTTGCGAGCTGGCCAAAATGGCCGCCCTTGGACTCTCAGTTCCATTACAATAAATCAACTTACCCATTTGTTTTGGTATACCTTTAATTTGGTTACCTATTACCCATGGCTCCTGTATTAGAGCCATGCCAATTTTCTGGCAGATAAACCTACGACAAAGGACGTCCGAAGACGCCTTTGCATGATGCAGGTTTATCTGTAGGCAGGTTAAGTGTGCCATCACTGCAGCGACGTCTGCTGAAGGCCTGCATTAGCCTCCTTGCTCGCACCGCCATTGCCAGATGGCGAATCCATGTCCTCCATCTTGCTGCTGCTGTCCACAGCTGACTGAGAGCCACCAGGCTTCACCAGTGGCTTGCGCGGGGTGACCCCTCGCGGGGCCATTCCCCGTACAACCGCTGACGCCTTCCTCTCCCTTTCCCTCCTTCTCCTCGCCTGTCTCCTGGAAAGGGCCGCCACACCAGTGGTTTTAACCACAGGTGTGGCCCCGATAGCCGCCACAGGTGCGGCCTCGATCGCCTTCACAGGTGCAGCCACGATGTCCTCCACAGGCTTGACCACTTGGGGCCCGCCCCTGGAACCTAGCTTTCCACCACCCTGGCCCCCCTTGGGGTGCAGTTGGACAATCCCAAACTTAAAATTGATTTTGAAGTCAATTTGTTTGAGCTTCTCAACCGATGAGTGGTCCATGGAGAACGTGCAAAAAGCTGAAGTGCCTTTCGCCTCTCTCCTGACCACTCTCCAGTTGATCGCCTGCATGCCCTCGTTTTGGCTTCTGATAAAACCCAGAAGCTTATCCGTGGGCAATTCGGCACTGTTTGGGAAGGTACCAAACACGATCCTAGCTCGAGGCAGGTTTCCCGCCTCAGCTACAATCAGCTCTGCACCTTCCCATGGCTTAATAGTGCCTATGGTCTCCCTGAGCCACTGTACAGTGGCCCGGTCGGCACAGGTCACTACCAGCCAACCAAGCCGAAGCTGACTGCCAAGGAACTTAGGTTTAAGCTCCTTGGCCTCCTGCTCCAGCACCTTATCCAAGATTCCCTCCTGGACAGCTTTAAGCTGCTCTCCTGTGAGGGCAACCTCAGGAAAGCCAGAGGGTAAGATCCCAATGCTCTCTACAAATGCACTTACATACTATATATTCGTAAATACACCTAAAAAAATTATTTATTTAAAATAAGTCAAAAAACCTTAGACCATATAATATAATGGACCGCTAGCGAAGTGACGTTTCCATATAAAATTGTAAAGTAGCCTGTCTCCAACATCAGCAGCGCAAAGTAGCTTTGTGACCGATAGGGAAACTATAACAAGTATAATCAAAATTAGTACCCACAGATGTCACTACAAAATTCAGTAGATACATTTAGTATCAACAGATGTCACTGCAAATTTAAATTTACATAATAAATAAAATAAAAAACGATAATTCAAAAAAAATATTTTATTGACCTATAAAATGGATAATTTTATTTAACTTTGTTCTAACATAAAATTTATTATTTAGATTTATAAGATTTACGATGTTTGAAGTTGCAGTGACATCTGTTGGTATAAACAAGTCTACTTAATTTGGTAGCGACATCTGTGGGTACTAAGTTTGATTATACTTGCTATAGTTACCCTATCGGTCACAAGGCTACTTTGCGCTGCAGATGTTGGAGACAGTTAAAAGCCATTGCTGAGTTTGCCTCTTTCTTTGACCAAATGGCTTTTTAAGTAGAGTTGATCCTGTGAGAGTCCGTAGCACTTGGTTTGTTTGTCCTTTGTAACCTTTCCATTTCAAGGTCTACTGAGTTGAGGTTTGCTTGTTGATGATTCTCAATGTACTCGTCCATTGTAATTTTTAATACAATAACATCATGCACCTGATTAATATTGCCGTAGTAATTCTCTACGAAATATTTTGACTTGACTTCTTCTTCTTCTGAACCCTCTTTATTTATTTTGTCGTCGAGCTCCATGATTTATTACATCATCCTCCCCTTATGTTTCTAAACAAGTTTTAGCGCTTGTTTTGTTTTTTTTTTATCCTAATGCATCTTTAGCTGTATCTATTTCTCTGTACATGGCTCTCATCTCTATGTCTTGTAACTTCATCTTCTGTTCGAATTCTTTCCTGTTGATTGATACGAAATTTGTACTGTTACCAGATGAGCTCTATTCCCCTTTTGGCGTTGGCTTACCGTTATCTTCTATACTTAACATTGTGAAGGATAAACTTTGAGGGTTTCCCGCTGATGTTGTTAGTGTTGGTGTAAATGGTAGCCCACTGTTTAATCGTTTGTACATATCATCGATTAGGAGTCCGTAAGTCTCCACTATCTTATTTCGTGTTTCCAATGATTTAGCTCCAACCGTGGGCGCATTCAGCTCCAACGATGGGTCTATTATAGCGACTATTTTCAACTCTAAATATTTCTACTTTTTCCGACTATTTCGTCCTTACAATAGTTCGTGTGTATTTGAACTATATTTCCGTCTACTACATCTTGTTTTTCTATGTTTGATATTGTTCCGTTGTTTTGTTGATAAATGCACTGCCTTGATGATTCTCTATTTATTTGCCTGATGGTTGGTGGGTCGAACAGTTTTCTATATTTTTTATGCTATTTACTGGATATGTAATTTTTTAGCTGCCTGTTGTTTGTTTGATGGCTCGAACTTGTATGCCAGTTGGTTGTTGGCTTTTCATGATCAATGATAAACTTGGTTGTTGAATGAAGATTGTAAACTCCGTAAATTGCCTTTTGGTCGTTGGTTGAAAGATGTCGATTGTTTGATGGCTCGAAGGATCAATGTTAACTTCAGTATCTGTGACTTTCTAAGCTGTATTTCTTAGTTGATCTTACTATAGCAATAGTAAGTTAAAACTGTTTTAATCTTCTTTTCATTTTACATTTTTTCGAGCACGATTTCAACAACAACGTTTTTTGAATGACTATGGTAGTTTTTGAAACTATTGATCGTGACACGATATTTTTATGGGTTTCTAGAACATTTCATGTTGGAAATTAATTAAATGATTTTCTTTTTTGTTGTTCAATTCGAAATTTATAGACACATAATGTGTCTTGAATGATTCAAAGTATTGTATGATTTTCATTTTTCATCGTTTTATGGCTGAAAATAGGCAACATTTATATTTTCGTGACAAACAGAAATGTGGTCTCTTGATCCTTTGTTATTCCATTCCAAAGATTTTACGCGCGCTCTTTGCGGTGGTTAAATTAGTTAACAAAATGGTGATGGTAAAAGATCAAATAAATTGTACAAACATGAAATAAATAAACAAAATTTATCAAATAAATTATAAACTTAAATAAACACAAATAATTTACAAAAGAAAAAATAATGCATATAAATTAATATTAAGTGATTAAATAAATTCGAAAACATATAACATAAATAAACGTTAAAATTTCCATTCCAAACATTCAATATTTTTAATTACATCAATTTTAATTATGTATATGAATTGAAATACCCGCATAATTATGCTTTAGCTATGACTCAACAATAAATCAAATACCAACTGGTTCAGTCATAAAAGTATACGGTCATCGCATCATGTTTCAATTGAACTCAAAATATTTCAATTATTTACTAGGCTATTTATATGTGATGGGTCGATTACTTGGCCTCTCCGTTTACACATACGATAGGAAACAATCAAAAGTTAAAAGCTCAACTCTGTCGATAATTTATGCCATACTCATGGGCTTATACATTAATTATGCGGATAACAATATACGTGATAAAGTACTCTCCAATATTACGTCATTCAACAATGTGCAATTTCCATCGTCGCTCGTTATCATATTTAAAATTGTCGAGGTGCTTAATACCTTGATGCAATATTTAGGCGCCACTGTAAACAGTGGCCGAATTATAAAAGCAATCAATAAATTATTTGTATACAATCGGATGATTTTAGCGGATATGACAAATAAACATTTCAATTTGTCCGATCAGTATTTTTGGATATTTTTCATAAAAGACGTTCTAATCAAATGGATGGTAACCATCTCAAGCGTTTTCTTGGTACGATCAATTGCCGGCAATAAATTAAACGGTTGGGAATATTTTGTCACAAGTATTCCATTATTTTTTAATTTTTTGATCTCATCGCATTGCGTGTTTGCCCTCATCAATATAATTCGATTGTATGAAATAATAAATCTTGAGCTAACTTCAATGCTATGTGAAATTCGTTATAAAGTGGAAATTACTAAGGTTAAATTAGACGCGACTGAGATTTTTGTGTACGCCGGTCGTATCCAACAATTGCAAATCTATCATGAGAATGTGACAAAAGCTATGCATACAGTGAATAAAGCGTATGCCATACAGATGTTAATAATATCCAGTGATTTCTACATCAATATATTGTTCGTTACTTTTTTCCAATTGGGGGTAATGTTTTCCGCAGAAGATATTGGCGATATATCGGATTTAGTGATTAGTGGCACATTTCATATATCGATAGCAATATTGCAAGGCCTATCGTTTATATTATTTGGGGCCATTGTTACTGAAAAGGCGGAAAAGACGGGAAAAATATTGAGTGGGAGTTTTATGGGTGATGAAGATTCCCAATTGACTGATGTTGTAAGTATTTATGTTTATTAATTGTAGTATTCGGAATTTTTTGTTACGAACTTTACACGCGTAAAAGTGGTTAATCTAAATTGTTTCTTAACGTTCATTTCAAATTCAAAATAATCATTTCTATCTTTACTCTTGATTTGTGCTGCCCCCACCATGTCGGTGGTTGGTATTGTAATAATAACGCATGAAGAGAGAAAATAATAGTGTATTAAGAACAAAGAGAAGGTGCGAGAACAGTGAAACTAACGGAAAGTAATAAAAAAATCAAATAATAGTTGTAACAGTTGAACTTGCATTCTTGTTGTTACATTTATTTTATTATTGAAGCGTATAAATAAAATAAAGTAAGTGATTTTAAAAAGTGTACCCCAAAACAGTTGATTGATGCTCTGAGTAAACGTAGTATTGCCTGACAAGTTTGTTTGCTGAGCACGTAATGCCAATGCGCGATTGAAGAAGCGGCATAAAATAATGATGTTTCAACGTGAGTTGAGACGGATGTTAGAAATTTAACCGAAACGGATGGATTTTCAGATATTGAACATGCCATCGCTAATTTTACAAGCGATGCCCCTTATTGTGTTAGAAAGTGGATTGTTGATCACGAATGCATGTTACGAACTAACTGTGAAAGTTAAATCGTGGATGAACTTGAAAGAGATGTTATTAAAAGAATTTGATCATGCTTAGACTCGTCAAGAAATTTATCAATTATTTGGTGTACGAAAATTGAAAACAAGTGAATCATAGCGTCGATATGTTATTGCCGAGCAAGTGGATGACACTGATTTGATTGATTTTGGGTGATTGTATCTCCCGAAAAGCATAGTTCATTTTAAAATAATTTATAGATTTTTCTATCTTCCAGAACGTGCTAGAATCTAACCCAATTTTGACATTTTGTGTATCAAACTATCAACATCTCTTCTCGATTCTAAGTCAATTTCAAATTTGGATTAAAACAGCCCACAGCCCTACCGGACTGGCATCCGCTATTATTTGAGTTTTATTTTTTTATTGTAATACACTAAGACAGTCTCACTTAATAGTCTCGATTTTAATATATCAAATGATTGCGCTGATGCTTCGGGCCTCAAATGGACTTTTCTTCCTTTCTTGTTAGTTTCCTCAATTCAAATGTCACCGTCGCCAACTCAGGGATAAACCGTCCCAAATAGTTAACCAACCCCTAAAAACCACGAACTCCATCCGCAATCCGCATTTAGCGGTGATCTAAATTGCTTGATTACAAGAACTTTATCGTGTCTTGGTCTTATTCCATCACCGGACAATGCATGTCTCAAAAATACAATTTTACTGACACCGAATACACATTTATTTTTGTTTAATGTAACTCTCCATTTTTCTAATATTTCAAGGACTTTATTTAATCGGTCGTTGTGTTGTTTCTATGTTGAGCCACATACTATGATATCATCAATAAAATTCATACAACCGCCACAGTCCGCCAAAATTTGTTCCATTAACTTTTGTAATATTTCGGGAGCACACGAAATTCCAAATATCAACCAGATAAAGATGTTCTGATATTTTCCAATGATTATTTCAGCTTCAATAACACCAATAGCTTTTAATGAATATCCACCATAAACCTTAAAACTTTTATCCGGTTTGACCATGTGGACAATCTTAATCTTCTTCTGTTTCAACATCTCCCTCCCCGTGTTCAGCTTGACCTAAAACACAACCAATTTCATTTCCATCTGGACCATCGATACAGAATATATAGTCTGGTTTGTTGTTTGACACATTTCGGACCGTGACAGTCTCACTGGTTCGATCATCATTGTTCGGAAATCTAGAATCTTTTTGGACGACTACCACTTCGCCCATTTCGATTTTGTTTCCAACCTGATGTGCGGCATTTACTTGCCTTAATGACCTTTGCTTTCACATTTGAAACATTTTCGATTTAATACTGGACATTCAGAGTATTTGGCATCATGAATTTTACTGCCACATCGACAACATTCTTTTATGTTGTTTATTTTGTCCACGGTGGAATCTATGTATAGCTATAGTGTTTTGCTTTGCAGTTCCTTTTATGGCCAGTTCTTGTTCATGCACCATTTCAAATGCAATACCCTTATCGAAAATGTCGGTTTCTCCAGACTCTCGCGACGCAAACTTCCTGATTGGCATTTTACAACAAATTGGTTTCATATGAACATATCTTTATGGTCACCAAAACCATTTAATCGCAGAACAAATTTCTGAAATTTTTCGTCGGGTTCTTGCACTAAATTTTAAAGTACTATTTGTTCAATAGCATCATTATATGTTGGCATAAAATGATCATTCAACGCTCTAAGAAATTTATTATACACATCCTTCTCTGGCGGGCGAATTGTGAGTGCCTCACAAATTTCTGTAAATTTCCGTGTCGGATTTGCCGTCATGTAAATACCCGTCATATATTTTCTATCTTACAGGACAAGACGGGATTAGCCGACTACCCGTCAAACAAGGTGTTACGTTTACGTAACACTAGAGAAGAATTTTGTTCATATAACTCTTCGTAAACGTAACACTTTGGTGTTGTAATAACGAAGCAGTTATGTCATTCCCGTCCTATGATCATTAGACTTTTTGCAAGGAGTTACCAATGTGTTAGTAGTTCGTAAACGGTTCGCTTGAGGTGGTGCATTTACGTTAAATGATTAAAAATGATTAAAAAAAAAATATTAGGCCATAAATTATATTTTTCTAAATCAAATTGGGACATTAATTATTTGCTTAGTTATTTATTTATTTAAAAAAACTGGTGAACACAAAAACTACGTAATGGCGATCGAAAACTCAAAACTAAATGGTTATCGTTTCTTTATATTATTCCATTAATTTTCATAAATCAATTTGGTGTTACGTTTACGAAACATCAATGAGGAATTTTGATCATACAATTTTTCGTAAACGTTACGTTTAGTTGTAGAAAAAATGAAACATTTATGTCGTTTCTATCTCATGATAATTTAATTTGTTTGCGAGGTATTTTTGTACTACATAATATTTTATTTAAGTTTAAGAATGTGTTTCGAGTGCAAAGCAAAAAAGTGATACGTTAATAGTACGCTTATGCAACATATTTTGCGAATTCGCTTAAATTGTTTAGGGGGTAGTCGGCAGTGTGCCTGGATTTAACCCAACTTTTCTCCTATGTCATACTAAGCTCGAGGATTGTGAAGAAATCACATAAGGCTGGACAATTGTTGAGCTCTTTTACACAAATTGGGGTTGTTGATGATCGTTGTAAGTCCTAAGTGGTATTTGCATTTTCTGTGTTTGAAGATGATGTTGAAGATCTTGTGTTCCTAACTGTTTGTTATTTTATCTCGTTTCAGGTTGAGTCATTTTCGTTGAGTTTGGAACAAAATAAATTCGAAATATCGATATGCGGACTATTCGTCGTTAATTATGAGCTAATGTATGCGGTAAGATATCAACATTTTAAAACTTAAAAGAAATACTGCATTAGAACCTTATAAATGTTGAAATTAAATAAATATGAATAATTTTGCTACTCAATTACAGATGGCAGCATCGATGACGTCATATTTGATTATTCTAGTACAATACCAATTGGAATTTTCAAAATCCGCTTAAATTCTCTATTTCAGCAATTATACTCAGCGCCATATTCAGCCATATAATAAATAAAAATTAAACCATACAAATGTACATCCATAAATTCATCTGTCTGTCAAATTTTATGTAAAGCATATCTAGTGAATTATATTCGAAAGAATGGAAAAAATTTATAAGCCGCGAATTAATAAAATAACAAATGTCGCAAAATTTCTAAACGATTTTAAACAACTTCCTCTGCTCCCGAACGAAACCAAAAATGTTCCGTCCACCAATGAAGAATTAAAATGTGCGATGAATTTTCGTGGGACCAATGACGAGTTCCTGAGTTTACAAGAAGCAATTTCAATTGATGAGCATCTCTCGTCACTAGAAGATGCACGTGTTGTAGACTACGATCCAACAGCTGCAAAATCAAATTTTCGAAAGGCTCAAATCGAATTACAAAAAGAATCACTTAAATTAAATAAGATTCAGGAAGTGTTGAAAAAAGCGCTATCCCGGAATGAGAAGAAAGCACAGATTACTTTCCAGCAACGTCTCAAATATTTAGCAGAACCCGAAGTTAAAGGCAATCCAGATTTAAAAATATTAGAGGATGTTGTGTTAACCGTAAATTTTTATGAACCCTTCCGTCATGTTCCAGGTGTTCGATTAACATACCATCCAAAATTTTCACAGGAGTATATGTGCCTCGGTACAAACTATTTGCACGAATTGAGAGACAAATTCGCATGCCAGTGCGATAAAGGTCCTTTTTTCGATGTTAGTGAGAATCCATGGGGCGAAGAAGAAGAAGCCAATCGTCGGCCTGATACAAATCCAGGTTTTTTCTTTATCACTGATACATTTTATAATGATAAGCGGATTAAAGGAAACGCTGATTATTCAAAGTGTATAAGGGATTGGGCCCAGAATGAACCAAGCATCAGAAAATTAAAAGTTAAAAATATGGAAGAGACTCGCTTTAAGGATTTAGAATTTCGTTTGGGATATCCTCACCTCTACCAACACCATGGCAATTGTGAACATTTGTTTACAATCTCTTCCGTTCATCTGCTCACGAATACAGATTGTCTGCACCGTGAGCCCTATCCAATATTAAAATGCATATCAAAATCGCGTTTTAAAAATTGTTCCTTGTGCGGCCGGAACGAAGCGGCTTGGATTATTCGCAATTCAACAGCTCACGTTCAAGATCCAACGTTCTTGTGTAATCGCTGTTTCGAGTCATACCATTATGTGGATAAAAAGAAGGTTGGGAAATTTGAAGCGTACCGATATTATGGAAGTACTTCTGTTACATAAATCACAAGCAAATAATAAACTTATATTAGTTTTGTTTTTTGTATAAATATTGGGTTTTATTGTGAGACGAGCTTTAAATAAAATTTGTGGTAAGTACAACAGGTTGGTTAACCTCCAATATATTTCTTCTTAAATTGATTTAGCCTCGGTTCTGAGATGACCACATTTAGTACAAGCAATTGTTGATTTTCTGGATCAGCCGCCGAATCTGCAACCGTCGCATTTTTATACAACCAAGTTGCTTCTTCGCCACCCATCGGAACTTTGAGCTGCATTCGAAAACGGTTCGTAGCCTTAAGTATTTTATCTTCAATAGAATGGAGCAGCTGATTAATCCCCATCAATTTGGTGGATGAAATATAAATGGTGTTTGCGATTTGAGGCAGTTCGGATGCTGGCACCAGATCACATTTATTACCGACATCGAGAACATTCGTGTCAAAGAAGGTATCACTTATTTTGTATTTGGTTAGAAAATTCCGTAATGTTCGTTCGACATGATCTTGTTGCTCGGCGACGTTCGGATGCGATACATCATGCACATGAATTATGAGATCGGCAAATATTACATCTTCTAGTGTGGCGACAAAACATTCTAACAGAGTGGTTGGAATGTCCGATATAAATCCGACTGTATCGATGTAAATTACTTTCAAATGGCTGGGTAGTAGACCGGCATAGGCAGTAACGTCTAGTGTTGCAAAAAGTTGATCTTTCGGTTCTAGATGATTAAGTCCCGTAAGTGTTTTAATCAGATTAGTTTTTCCCGCGTTTGTATACCCGACCACTGCCACAATTGGAAAATCACCCCGCTTTCTTTTATTCCGCAAAAGTTCCCGATGTGCTCTCACCTCAGCCAGCTTCGATTTTAATTTAGTCTCTCTCATTTGTAGGGCGTGCCGTTGCGAGGCGTCTAAATAAATACGATGTTTTGTATGCTCCAGATCACGATAATACGATTTGATGTAAGGGATTTCGGCCATAGCCACTTGAAGCTTTGATTCATTACTAATCGATCGTTGTCGCAGAATTTGTATGACAATCGAATACCGATCGAAAACAGGCACACGAAATAGTTGCTCTAAGAATATTTTTTGCCCTCCTTCCAGCATATTTTTGCTGATAAATACGGCCGTTATTCGGTCCGAGCTATTGCGACTCGCTTTAATTAGTTCCTCGATTTCGATCAGCTTGCCCTTACCGAAAAATGTCTTTTTACTAAAATTTTGTAGCGGTACCTTAATGTTATGCAGCACCTTCCATTGCGGCAGGGATTCAACCAGTGATATAGCCTCTTGCAGTTGTAAATCAGGATTCGATTTTTGGCTGCCCCATTTTATATAAGGCATTATGGTGAGAACATTTTCATCCACATCATAAGTACGTTTTATATTCATTGCACGGCTGGCGATAAGTTCATATTCAGAGTCTTTATCCAGTTCCATTTGATCATCGGCATCTGTTTGTAATGCCCGGGCATTTTTTGTTCGGTTAAATTGTAAATTTCTTAAACTACTAGTGAACAGATTACGAATGAATTTATTCATTTTTCCTCTTCAGCAATCTCTTTGATATTCTGCTCGAGCGACACCCAAGCCGTTTGGCAGGCTAATGTTCGATCCCGAGTAACTTTAAATCCAACAACAGTAGCAAATACGGTACTAATCAATATATAATACTTTGGGCTGTAAGGCAACTTCGAGTGCAATAATTTTTGCGTAAAATAGGCACTGGCAAACGCTGAAATATAGATGGAAATTTAAGAATGAGTAATGGCTTAGGACATAAACCAGTCTACTGTACTCAATGAAAATCCTGATAATCCAGTGAATAGCGTTCGTGTCATACACTCTAAATATGAATTAAAACCAGGATGTTTTTCGCGTTGTTGTTCTTTTAATTCTTTTACATTAATCATAATTAAAAAAATACTTTAATCAAAACAGCATATTATGTATATTTTTATGTAATATGTAATCGGAAGATTTTGATACTTTTGACATATTGACATTTGAGAATCAAAACAATATTATTTCGCCCAACTAGCAAATTTGTTGTGTTTTATTTTTCAGATACAGTTTAAACTTTTAATTTTGGAACTAAACTGGAACTCATTAGTAGCATTCGCAAAAAACAAAAAGATATAGGTGGCGTGTCGGTTAGGGAAATGCTTTTATTTCACATTTTATTTTCAGTTTAATTAATTTTGTCGTAGCGACCACATCGCAATTTAAAATATAAAAATATATTTTTGCCTTTTATCTAAATAATGTATAAATATATTAAGTCGTACATATTTAGGTAAATATCATTTTATTTATATACACAAAACAACAGCATTGTTGCATATGTACCTATTTTCCGAATATGCGTATCGAATATACATATTTTTCGGTCGCCATTTTACTTTCAAATTTATACGAAAATGAGTTCGATGTTTGAATTTAAGTAAGTAATTTCTTCTTCTTCAACGTAATTTAGAAATTATCAAAAAAATGCAAATTTTTACGAAATGTCTGGAAATAATCAAGCAATAAAAATGCGCGTTGGCATATTAATTACAGGTACCGACACCTATCATTAGAGGTATCAAGAACCGAATTCGGAGCACAATTGCAGATTTAGGATTTTTATGGCTTTGAATCGGATGATCTATACCAGTGCTTCTCAAACTTTTTCATACTGTGGCCCCCGAAATCGCAAAAATAAAATCCAAGGCCTTCAAAAATTGTATTCAATAATAATGAATTTATAGCGAAGCATTTTGGGTATTCTTGTTCAAAGCTTAGATGTTCCGCGCAGCTTAATACGGTTTATGGCGTCAAACTCAAGTAGATGTCGCCATGTTTGTGACGAGGTATTAAACTACCAAAATAAAAATACCAATCAATGTAAGTAAATAAGATGCTGTATCTAAAATTTTATTATTTAAAATTATTTAATTCTTTTAATATAAAAAAAGGAGAATATTTTATGTAACTAAATTACTCAGCTGTCCTTTTCCATAATAGCTACCTGGCACTATTTTAATGTTTTTGATTTAATGGGCCCGATTCTGGGACGATAAAATTCATGTTGGGCTAGATACTCGATACTCAGATAAGCAGTTATTTTTTGCGAATTTGCTAGGAATGTTACACACGATAATTTAGCAATCCAATGTTTCTGAATTTCAGAAAATGGGCTACTTTAACGCACTTTAACGTTTGTGCTGAATACAAAAATATATTTTACTTTGCTAATAAATAATCGAGTAGTTTATGCAAGTAAATTTTCGATTAGCAAATCCGCCATATTTGCAGAGTTGCGAATTGCTAGAGTATCGAATATCTGGCCCGTTATGTGATTTTATTTCTCCGCTTCCTTTATGAATTTGTATTTAAAAAACAAAAAAAAAAAGGCAACAACATTTTGGAAGGTAGAATTGGGCCTAATATTTTAGATAAAAGAACCATGTTGTTGTTTTACTGTTGCGTGCCTCAATGCAAATCCAAACAAATAAAGAAATTTCTTTCCTATATATTTTTTTGTTTGACGTTTTGCAGTACTTCGTTGCAACAATAGCGCCACACTTTTAGTGACAAAAATAAATAAACCGTATTGGTAATCCGTCCTCCTTCCAATCTTACTTTTATCTCATTTACTAACATATTATATTTGGTCAACATTCGCAGTCTCTCGCACGGTGATCCATCCCCTCTTATAATTAATAATTGAGAGGTGAATCACCCAATTCAAGCCAAAGAATATGTATTGGGTAGACTTAATCCACCATACACACTCATCCCATACGCAATTTTGGAAGACACTAGCGGCTTTCGAAGCATATCAGTCACACTAAGGTGAGCCCCCCATTTCGGCTTACTCACAATTATCGGCTAATTTTTCCATGTGCTCTTTAAAACTCAAACAATTGTCGATCCAGATTCCCAAATACCTACTTAGTTAATCTTAAATACTCAATTATCTACAAAAATACCTATATCTACATTAAGCATACACTCTTTCAATATCCAGAAATACCGCCACGACAAACTTCTTTTCCTTTCATACTTCCCTCACAAATTTTTCCACACATTCGTTTGCAGAGTGGTTACGTCGGAAACCAAATGAGGTCTCTGGCAATAAACTATTTTCATTCATAAACTTTTCAAACCTACCTTTCAGCATCCCATTCACCATTTTAATAAAAACGTTCAGCATACATATTCCTCTATAGTTTATTGTCGCGATCCCTTTTGGGAATTAGAACCACACTGCATTCCTACCATCTTTCTGGTATCTGAACACTCATCCATACCCTATTGAGAATTCGAAGTAAAGTTTCCTTTGCTTTAATGCTCAATAAATAACCAAATCATTTTATAGCTCACTCTATTTATTCCTGGAGTCGTAGATTTTACCGTTTCTCCCCAGGAACTCATTCCATTCAAATTGTACACACATTTCATTCAAATTTTCACCAACAGTTTCAATTAACACCCAATCGTTACTATTACCTAAATTATTCTGAAGATCCGTCATAATTTGTAAGAATTAATTTCTCTTTTCGGAATTACCCATTACAGAATTTCTTTCATTCCTCATTTTACTTCTCATCAATTTATTCCATACATCTTTAGTTGTGGTTCTATGTGTGATTTCTGCCAACTTTTCCTTTTTGCTATACGGACAGCCTTTTTCAATTTTCCATTTACCCATTCACAATTTCGTCTACATTCACGACAAATACACCTCTTGAATTCACGCAAAGCTATCCGTTTCCTTTCATACCAATACTGAATCTCATTATTCCACCTACCGATTACTTTAATTTCATTCGCTCTTATTTCAAAACTGCACATTTCATTCACTCTCTCTATTTCACACTTAAGTTGGTTTGCATCATTTACTTCATTTGTTATGAGAATCTCATTCATACGTTCAACTCATTCCATTTCTTACTATTCAGCAAGACCTTTTTTTCAGTATTAACATTTACACCACCTAAACACGAATTGATCATAAAATGATCACTACCCAAATTCTCATCTGTTACATTCCTCGGGCCGCCAGTCCACTAGACACTAAAGTGATGTCTATCGCACTGGCTGTAGCCCTAACATACGCCATCCTTGTTGGCTGTCCATCGTTCAGAATCACGAGATCGGAATCCAGAATTAGGTCAGCCAACAAGTTTCCTCAAGCATCATTCCTTTCACAACCCCAAACAAGCGAATGTGCATGTATAGCACCTCCCAGAATCATGTCACTTTTTTCACGCACCCAGTTAAATAATTTTTTTTTAAATTCCTAAGGCATTTATCTCTATCACTCATCGGCCCTAAGTCTGAATAGAAAAGTGTAGCCATTCACTCGAAACGTCTTGTTTTCAAGCTCCCATGTCTCACTTAAAAGTATATTCATATAATCGTTGGCCAGATAATTCCGTAGCATGTTTGGCATACATGCTTTGGATATTTATCTGACCAATTCTCAAACATTCATTGGATATTACATTCACTCCATCATTTCGCCATCTCCATCCATCGCGATCCTTAGCTCGATCGGTTTCAAAAATGAATATTTATTCCTGCTAACATATTCTGTTTTCATCTGTTGTTGTTTTTATGGTGTTAGCCGCATTCGCTGAACTGCTTGGCAATTTTTAATTTGTTGTTGTTGTTCCTTCCTTCTTATTTTTATTTGGTTCATTTGTTTGTTTATTTGAATTATTATTATTCTGTGTTTTACTATTTAATTAGGTATTGTTTGTAAGGTTATTCATTTTTTTTTATTATTATTACTATTCTCATTATTTCTGTTATTATTATTATTTTTTTTATCGATTATTGTTGCCTTTGTTGTTATTTTTTCTGCTATAGAAGGCTGCTATTTAGGTTTAAGTACCATTGCATGTCCTCGCTTATATCATTAAGCCATTTAAGTCATGTTAAGGTAGTGATGATGTTCCACAAGCGTCGGTGGTGTAATGGTCAGCATAGTTGCCTTCCAAGCAGTTGATCCGGGTTCGATTCCCGGCCGACGCACTTAATTTTTATTTAACGCTTCACGAAAAAAAATTTTGTCTACAAAATTGCTGTTGGAATCCAAATTAATATCAAACGTTTTACTTGGGACTAGTATATCCATGAAAGAGTTAAACTAACATTAGGCATTTATCACCGTTCATATTGATTAGTGGAAATAATTGTATAAAACAGTAAAGCTACAAACTTTAAACATAAAAGTAAAATACATTTATTTATTAATTATTCTAAATAAATTAAAACTTTATATCTTCTTAATACTAAAATAATAAATTTTAATTCCTCAAAAAGTTCTCTGCTTCGTGATATTTCTTTGGTTCGCTATCCCAGAACAACTTTTGTAAGATATACTGGCTAAAATCATTTCACTAGTAAAGAAAAACTAAAACATAAAATTTGTACACTTCCCACTTAACTAGAACGATGTCACAAAAATATTTAAGCTAAAGATACATAAACTAAACATCACTATTATTAATTGATAATCATTTGCTCCAAACGATATAGATTATCGCAGGACGGGGTTTTTAAATTTTGTGCTTGGGCTATTTGTGATTTACTGCCAAAAGTACGAGCCCTCGCCAAATTTGCTTCACGATAATTTCGTTCTCGGTAGCATGATTGTTTCATCGAATGTATATACTCGTCTTCGACCGAATTCTCCAGGCGTTCCGTCGAACCTTGATATTCGGTTACAAAATTCTCCTTCACATAGTATGAGATTGAAAAATGAGAAGTTTTACGTTTAATTGGATATTTCGAGCTTGGTGCCAGGCTATATACAGGATCGGATGTAAAAAATGATGACATTATTGAGACGACAACCAGTACGAGAATTAATCCAAACACAATGCTGGGGGGTTGATCGTGTCTTTGATAGTAGCGTCGCTGACGTTGCTCTTGATCTGTTTCATAGCGGCGATTATGTGTTCCCATTCCGTTTTGTGGGAAGCCACTACCGAAAAATAAATTGAAAAGTTCCTCGGCCGTCATTTCAGATGAAAATCCACGTGAATAACCGCCGTAATCGTACGATGATCCGCCATTACCATGGTTACCTTGGTGGTTATATCGATTAAATGCTTGGCCCGAACCTTTATGTTCATCACCATATAAATCATATGCTTTCCGTTTTTCCGGATCAGTTAAAATAGCAACAGCATTTCCGACCGCTTTAAATGCGTCCGCAGCACCAGGCGCTTTATTTTTATCAGGATGTAACTGTAATGCCAGCTTTTTATATGCTTTCTTCACTTCTGTATCCGTTGCTTCTTTCGTTATGCCAAGAACTTCATAAAAATCTCGACACTTTTTAATTTTATGTATAATATCGAGTTGTTCCCTAGTATATTCGCTGGTATTCACATGCTCATCTTTCTTGGTCGCATTTTCTACATTAGCTCGTTTCCTTGGTAAATTCGGCGTGGTATACGAATGTCCACTTAAGTTACGTATTTTTACCAAAATATCTTTGGCACGCTGCGTAGGAAACAAGTTCTCAGCCTTCTTTAGAAATTTTTCAGCTTTATCTACATTTCCGGCGGCGAAAGCGGTTAAACCAATATCGATACAACGGTCAGCTTCATCACGATTACTTTCCATAGCAAGAAAAGTCCTACAAATAAAATACAGAATCCGTCTACATTATTATATACAAATAGAAAAGGTACTAATTTTCAATAAAAAATCTGACATTTGGGGGAAACAAAATTAAAAACTGTTTTCTGCACAAAATAATGTCTTTACCAAAATTATGTCAACAAAACTGCCAAAAATCAACCTTTAGCCAATCAGAAATTTGATTAAAATACAATTTTGCACGTTTAATATATTATTAATTATTTATTTAAGAAAATTATTTTGTTCACGGTCTTTATACACAGAAAATATTAACACTTACTTCTTTTTTACGAATGTCGCGCTTCTTGTGGTGAACATTTTATGTAATATTATACCATTAAAATAATACCGGGTTTTCCTATTCCCCTCGATGTATGCTACTAGTTATACAATAAAATAAAACTGCTGTATTTAGTTGTGCGCATCAAAATAGATAACAAACATGATTTTATTTTATTTTTATTACAAATAACTATTTACAAAAAAACAACATACTAAACAAAACTACCATATTCGGCAACGGTTTTGCTTCGGTGCCATACCAGTACCATTTTTGCACTGGAATACTTCCGCAAATTCATGCGAATTCTGTAGAACTCCTTTAAGGCGTATTCGTCCGGGACAGTGACTATCCTCGAGCGCCCATCGTGTTGCCTGCGTTGTGGATGATTCGCACCATAGATTTCCAAAAGATATAAAAAATAATTGTTGATGTGAGAATTGTTCTAGGCCGGGTAGTTTAGGTTCCTCGCCATTTTCTTCGATATATTTCTGGTAGCCATAATATGCCTCGCGCAAGCCACCATTATCGGCAATATTCTCGCCCAATGTCAGCTCACCATTGATATACTCATCTACCTCATCCAAATAGTAATCACTGTATTGTTTTACGAAGCAAGTGGTCCGATTTACGTATTCCGTAATTGTTGCATTCGTCCACCATTGCCGCATGTTTCCATTTTTATCGAATTGCCGACCCGAATCATCAAATCCGTGTGTCAACTCATGTCCCAGTACCGTTCCAATCGAACCATAATTTAATGCTCTGTAATTTAAAATCACACAAATAAATAAACGAGATGATTTTAATGTTTTTCTAAATCTCAAATATTAACTCACTCCAGTCCAAGATGATAGAATGGATATTGTAACATGGCTAATGGAATGGCTGCGTCCACATAAAAATATACATATATTAATTATTACACGTCTGATTAGCGATCGGGATAAAAATAAATAAAAAGTGCATATCAATTAAATAAAACAAAGGTACTGTAAGGATATAAAGGTCTCATTTACTTATGGTATTCGCTTGGAATGTGTGAAATGCGTTCACATTTGTCGGTGACGTCGCCCATCCAAATTCATTCAATGTGTAAAGGTCTTTTAATTTATCCTCCATTTGCCATTTTAGAACGCCCAACATATTATCTAAATGTGTGGTCTCATTGATTTTAATCTGAAAATGAAATAAACATTGTATCCTGTTTTCATGCTGCTCTCATTAAATAAATCTTACCCCTTTATAAAATGCCTCTAATCTTGTTTTATTCAATATCCATTCTGGGAACCCAATAAAACTTTTCATCTCCTTTGATTTTTCCAGAGTTTGCTTTTGTGTCGCCCCATCCATCCAATTCGTTTCCTTTACCAAATCATCAAATGCTTCTCGTATATTGCGCAACATTAACTCAACTTTTGGTTTTGTTTCATTCAGAAAATCTTTATCCACAATCGAATAACTCACAGCCATGCCCATCAATTGATTTACACCGCCTGAACAATACAAAGATCGAGATACTGATCCTTCTAAATTTGTAACCGTCTTTGAATATTGGTAATGTAAATCTCTAATTTCACTAGTCGTATGCAATACCAATTCCTCAACAATTGTCCACCAAACATACAACTCAATTTCAACTAATGACGAATTCGAAATAAATTCCGTTAACATTTCCAGATATTTAATATCTGATTTACTCGTTAGAATTTTCTCTTCTTTTAAATTCACCGTCACATTTGTAACGTTTTGGAACATTAAATTTAGATACCGCTCCCAAATGGGAATTGGTTTTTTTGGTGCAATATACGAATCTGTAATATTTTGCAAATCAGCTACGTAAACATTACGTAAATCGGCTAGCGCATCTTGTGTTTCCGTTTTAGTTAAATTTTCCGCCTCTTGCGACAATTTATAAATAAATTTGGCCGTTTTCACCACGTATTTTGCGGAACGATCGATTTCTTTGGCATACGATTCAATAGTTATTTGCGGATTTGAATGTGTTATTACGGCGGCCATAATCTCTGATATATATGCATAGTAGGCGGTCAACGTTGGACTATCTTCGGCCGCATTTTCATCTGCATTCAGGGCTTTTGTTTTTAGGACACGATTAATGCGATGATTTACATCAGAATTGCTGTATATAATATAAAGAAAAAATTCGCTTAGAAAAATATTTACCAACATTAGCTAATATCAATAAATGTACATACAATGGTAGTTCTGATCCAGCTTCTGGCGTTCCCACAGCAATCCGATTAACTGTACGATTTGTTGGATCTGCAAAAACATCGAAACCAATCATGAGATCAGCACCAAGCGATTTTTTGATTTTGACCAGGCTTTGAATCCAATCAAATTTATAGTTTGTTAAATCGGTATCGGTTATGTTGAAATATGTTGGAATTTCAGGAAGGTTATACTGCTTTAGATATTTCATTATAGGTGAGATGCCCAACTCGTTAAGTTTATCTGAAATTAAAGTTTCAAAAAATTTTTTTTTGAACAATGCATACCAGTTTTAACAGTTGGTTGGTGTTCAATAGTTAAAATGAATCGATAAGAACAAAGTTTATCTGTAAATTACCACCATTTTAATAAATTTGAATATTTAACAGTTTTCACAAAATCGGTTCTATAACTTCATCTAAATGTCGCTTAAGCATCCTATTTCCATCGTATTGAATTTAATCTATCTATCTAATCCATTCTAATTGACCATATTCCACAACTTCATCTGAATTCATTTTAGAAACTCGCTTCAATCGCACATACTGAATTTACTATTACCGTTACCTTTCCTTTACTCTTACCTTAACGTTTCATTTGAGCTTTAACCTATTTACCACCACACATACCATCATACCACCATACAATCATACCAATATATATCAACATACAAAGATGCTAAAATAGCATCAAACGATCAAACCCCTTATCATCATAACATCATACGACCATACCATCATACTACCAAACCATCATATCATTATACCATCGTACCATCATCATTGATTCATACGGGCATACCACCATACCATTTAACCGCCGTACCATTACACCATCAAACCGTCACATCCTAACTCTCCACCATACCATTATGCGTAACATCATACCATCATACCAAATTGCATCGTACCACCATACCATCGTACCATTATCCAATTATACCATATCATTGTACATGCATACCTTTATAATATCATACCATCATACAATCATATCAGCGTATAGCAACATACCATCATATAAACATATATTCATACCAATCATACCATCACGCTATCAAACCGTCATATCATCATACCATCTAACCATCACACCATCAAACAATTATACCATTTTACCATCATACAATTCCACATCATACCAACATACTATCATATCATCTACTACCACCAAACTATTATCATACCATAATATAATCACCACATTCAAGGAACATAAAACTTGTGACCCGCATGTAACATGTTGTAAGCCGGAAGATATCGTTAACGTTAAGTATGGAGATTCAAACAATAGCGAAAACAAGGAAACCATACTAGCATTTCAATCTCATTTTTAAAAAAATTTACAAGGTTGGTCATTCCTCTGTGTGATATATTTATCATTAAAACTAACAGAATTTCCAAATAAATGGAAAGAAACCAGAGTGAAACAAATGATTTTCTTATTAATGTTTGTAGGCGATCTCAAAATCATCAAAACAGTCAAAAACATCGGCGATACCAATAAAGTACAAGAAAACATCTACAATCTAGCGAAATGGTGTTTCTCAGTCCCAACATTAACAAGTGTAAGAGTTTATCGTTCCATCGGAAAGTTAACCCTGTTATACAACAATATCAAATTAATGGCATATAATTTCACAAAAAGTATTCGAGATTAAAGACCCAGCCACATTGAGCAATTCGCCTTAAAGCTAATTCCATGCTTGGTTTTATTAAGCATTGGACGAGGAATATTTATGACCTCGAGACAATTAAGATCCTGTGTTATGCGGAATCAATTTTGACACAAACGGCTTTTCAACCAGAGATAGGTAAAACGCCAAAAATCTGACTTTTCGACAATTTTGTCAAAAATAGGTCAAAAACCTTAATTATGGTCAAAAACTGTCAAAAACTGTCTAAAAGTGTCAAAAACGTGTTAAAAGATGTGCGATTGATATTAGGGAAAAAGAGAAACAAAATATTCTTTATTTTTTCGTGAGCAAGTTTTTGAAATGTACCTACTGGTAAATTTCGAAACTGTTGAAACAGTTCTGAACGTAAATTGAAGCTACATTATGCTACTAAACTCGTGTCAAAAAGTGTCGAAAACTGTGTCATATTATTATTATTATTATTACTTGAGGGCCATGTGGGCGTTCAAGCCACCCCGCACTGCGACCTAAAAGATCTTTTGTGCATGGACCCTACTTAATAAGCCGTCCAGTCAATATTCAGGCTCTTAATGAACCTGACAATACTGCCGGCCGGTATATGATGCATACTAACTATGTCATAAATACTAGTTTTCGACACTACCCATCTCTGCTTTCAACACAATCGACTTTTCGATATTCGGCCTTTCTACTTTTCGATATTCGGCCTTTCGGCCCTATTCCATATTATACACTGAAAACATAAATAATGAATTTATTGATTTCATTGTTAATACTTTTGGCTGGACTAATAGAGCTGTATATTCTGAAAATAAATCGCCTAGCAAAGGACACTTATTCTCTATGGGGCATGCAGAAAGAGTTTGTTTTTGTTTCTGCACATCAGATGTCATTACCTTCGTGATAAAGGTTTTTGGCGTTTAATTTTATGGCTACGAAGTTCGAACGCATCGATAAACGACTTATAAACATTTTAAAATTTAAAAATTCTTTTGTGTTATTAAATTCACAATCACAATACAGTTTCGATACAAAACACTAATACCATTTGACATTCTAACCTTTACCGAGGGTGCTGCATTTAAAAACAGCGGCGAATATTGTTACTATAAGAATGGCACTTTACGCAAATTATTTTCATGAAAGGTTATGCACATTAGGTTCATTACTCAGTCGTTAAGTGGAATAAACAATTGTGATGCAAATTTAAATTTTACATAATGCATGTTAAGCACTCTTTCTATAAATGACAACTAAATTGAAAAGTAACCACACAAGGAAACTTTTCGTTAACTGCCTCTGGTGGTGAATAACCTAAAATAGTCTTGAAATGAAAATTAGAAAATGTAGTTAAAAAAATCAACCTGAGGCACACAGCCTTTATCAAAAATGAAATAATTCTAGTTCAGTGAGAAATGTATCTGGGGCTGGTCTACTATTTGAGAATTCGATTCGAACTCACTCGAGTCTTCGAAGTATTTGATTCTTATTGGAATTTAATCAGATTCGTTCGCTTCTTATTTAAATCAAATACGATTTTTATACTTCGAAGAGTCGAATACGTTGGAATCAAATTCACAAATAGAACCTCCCCCATGATTAGTTCAAAATTTGAAAATCCAGTTTGTTCTATAGTTAGCTGCTTCATGAGCTGTATTGTTGTTTGCTTGGTTTTAACCAGCGCTGCAACTCTTTACTTAGCGCGTTCCGAGCCCAAACAAAATTAGTACCGTTATCACTGTATATGTTTAGAGGCGTTCCTCTTCTTGAGGTGAATCATTTAAATGCTGCCAGGAAGGCTATTGTTGTTAGCTTACTCACCAGTTCCAGGTGAATTGCTTTAGTAGAGAAACAAATGAATAATGCGATGTATCCCTTGTAGGACTTGTTTCCTCTTCCTTTGGATACACGGATTGCAAATGGACTCGCATAATCGATGCGCGTATTGGAGAATGGGGCAGATAGAGTCACTCTAGCTTCTGGTAACATACCCATTAATTGTTCTGATGTTGCTTCCCTGAATCGAAAACATCTTACACAATTGTGGATTGTTGTGCGTGTACTAGACGTTTACCATTCAGAATCCAATATTTTGTACGTACTTGTGTTGTTATGTAATACGAGATGGTGTGCTTCATGAGTGATGAGTTTTGAGTAAATATGATCTTTAGGTAAAATCAGTTGATGCTTTTGATCATACTTAAGCTGAGATTTTTGTAATCTATCGTCGATACTCAACAAGCCATTTTCATCAATGAATGGATTTAATGATGATAGTTTGCTGTTGTTTTTAGCTTTCTTCGTTGTTTTGAGGGATTTAATGTCTGCGGCGAATTCCGATTCTTGTATTGTTTTTATGATTAAGTATATTGTGGGATCTGGTCAGTCCATCTACTGTTAAAAAACTTGGCATCTCTCCAGGAACTTGATGTATTCGATTTTTAAGGATAGTAATAAATCTGTAACAGTACGCTGTAGTTCTTTTGATTTTAAGAGCTGATGAAAATCGTGAAAACTCTATTAACCCTAGTTGAGGAGGTGCATTGATAAGCAAGCAATTTGTTTTTAGTTCTTCATTCGCTGCTTCTTCAGGTGGTTCAAGCGTTAGATAGTAATTTGAGTTTTAACCAACTTGGTTCTTTATCTACATCTGCGGAGTTGCAACTGGATTTTACATAATTCTACTGACTTGGTTGCATAAGTGACTGAATTTCAGCTAGTCGGTTTCCCACAAAAGTGTTGTATTTGCTGGGATTGCCTCTTATACATCCAAGCGTTATCATCGAATTCGTACACGCATAAATAGAAGCGTACTCCAAATTCATGGCATCTTGAACCGTTTTTAGTAACTTTGCCAATAGCACGGCACCATACATAATTCTAATCTTGGCAATGATATTCTGCTTTTTATATGAGCGATTTTGGTTTTTGTTGCTATTAGATGAACTACTGGTGCGCCTTCGGAGTTTGTTGTTTTGTAATATGACACTGCTGCAAATGCCTTCTCTTCTTTCTTTCCCTGTTGTCTGTGTTCTATCCATCTACATATGGTAATATTTTCGATCTCATTCAAACCTTCTTTGAATTGAGTCCATTGTTGTTTTAGTTCAACACTTAGTGTTTCATCCCATTCAACACCACCAGCCAACCATAGGTTCTGGATTAATGATTTTGCTTGGATGATTATCGGTGCAAACTATCCAAGCGAATCGAATAGTTTGGCAAATTCTACCAATATGCTTCTTTTTGTCGGCTCTCGCATATTTTCGGACGATGAAATCTTGAACTCAAAAGTGTCTGAAACGGGGACCCAGGTAATTCCGAGCGTCTTTATTGTATCATCGATTTCAATGGAGCACAGCGAGCGAGCGTTTGCAGATAGATGTGTTGTCAATTTTATGTTGCTACATGCCCATTTTCTTAAATTAAAACCGCCTGCTTTCAGCAGTAGTATGAGCTGTGATGGGGCTTTTAGTGTTTCTTCTTATATATCTGCTCCTGAAAGTAGATCATCTATATAGAAATCTTTGTCGAGGCGACTGGATAATTTTTTGTCTCATCATTTGCTAATTGACATAAGACTTTAGTGGCTAGATATGTTGCAAACGTGTGATCCCATATGTCACTGTTTTCATTTTAAACGTTTTGACCTCCTATTTTGGTATTTCTTTCCACAGCAGTCTTTGATAATTTTGATCTGCTTTATTGATTATGATCTGGCGGAACATCTTCTCTATGCCAGCTTTGATAACGAATTGATGTTTTCTACATCCCATTAGAATCGGTATTAGATCCTGTTGTAATGTTGGACCATTTAACATTAAATCATTGAATGATACGCCTGACGTTATTTATTCCGACCCATCGAACGCGACTCTTAGTTTCGTAGTCGTGCTGTCTGACTTCATCACTGCGTGATGTGGAAGGTAATATATTGCAGATTGTTCTTCTTCATCTTTTAATATTTCCATGTGCTTAAGTTCTGAGATTTGGTTGTGCGTTTTATGAAAAAATTCCTCACACTCCATCTCTGGTTTTATGAGAATGCGTGGGGGATGCAATTCTTCTAATTCGGAAAGTTTTTTTAGTTGTTCATCTATCTCAGTTGATCAGACGTGCGACTGATATTTTATCTCTGTCGTCTTGCTGGGTGTTGATATTCTTCCTAAGATGGCCCATCCAAATTCTGTGAGCTGCGGTGATGGTTCGCTTTTATATCCTTTTATCAACTGCAGCTTTATGATCTGAGTGTAATATTCTGCACCCAATAGTATGTCAATCGGTGCTGTCTTGGTTGTAGGTTGATATTTACGATACTGTTAAACTTGCCAGCAATTTATCCGCGTATACCATTAACCTCCACACTGATTCCACGGCCTACCAGATTTAAACGTTCCTTGGCTTCTGTTGTTATGAATGACGTTTGTGAGCCGGTGTCAATTAGCAATCTTAAAAGCTCTTCCCTTCCATTGAACCTTGTGGTTTTGCTAAAAGCGGTTGCTAAAAGTGTTGTCTCATGAGTTTTCATCGCACTGTTGGTTGAAATGTTTCTTGAAGTAGTAATTGAAGGCTGTTTTATATGAAGTAGATTGTGATGCTTGCCATTGCATTTTTTACATCTTGCTTGATGTGAACATTGTTGCAAACTATGTCCAGTAGTTTAGCATCTTCTGCAAAGATCATGCAAGTTGATATGTTGCATCCATTCTATGTGTCCGAACACAAGATACATGACTGATTTTTTATTGCTATTGCACTAAATGCTTAATATCTTTGTTCTATAAATTCGACAAATCCGTTGTTGGTTTGAAGCTCCTTTGGATTTTTTAACGACATCTCATATGATTTGAGAGTTTTGTTATCTAATTTTTTTGATAAATATGGTACTAACCAAGCACCCCGGTCGTAATGTCAGCTCCTAAATTCTTTATTGCATATAATTTTTCCCTGACGATGTTATGCAATGTTCTAATTGCAAATGCCGTTTCTTGTTGTATATTGTAAAATACCGTTGATATCATTGTTTACTATGTAGTAACCTTTTATTTTGATATCTGGTAGTTGATATTTCCATCGCGCTTTCATAGTTGTCTCCTGTTGGCTGCAAATGTTGGATGGCTTTGCTCGCAACTCCCTCGAAATGAGTTTTCAGGTACGTCATTTGGTGGGTATCAGTTAGACTGACGTTTTGATCCACTAATTTTGAGAACAGCTCATGGAAACGAACCCACTCTCGATAGTCCTCATTAAATTCTTTTGGCTGCTGGTTGTTGTTGATTCCACTGTTTTCAAGTTTCTTATGTGCTGCCTGTTGTTACCTAGCAGTACAATCTTCGGTAAGGCTGCTAATCTCAAAATAGTAGTTGTTTTTAAAATATTCCTGATTTTCTAGATCCTCTTGTGTTGTTTCTAGGAGGATTTCTTCGTGCAGCTCATCAATTTGCTCTATTGCTTTATACAGCTGATTGAATTTTTGTCTAAGAAATTCGGGTTCTTTTCTGTCTTTAATTACAATAAGCCGTTTGCTTGCGAGATCATGCTGTGCAAGTGGCTTATTTTTATTAAGTGCTTTCTAAGCAGCTTTTTGTTGGGATCATTGTTGTCACCTTGTACGTTGTTGTGCTGGCTGAATCAACTGTTAAAGTTAGGCGAAAGTTGCCAGCCGAAAGTAAACGGTCCATACTGCAGATTGTTATTCCAGCCGAAAGTAAACAATTAAGTCGTAATCAGTCAATAATCTTTAGCCGAAAATCTCCCATCCGGGAGTCTTGGTTAGGCTTGGTCGTACATTCTGATCATTCAGTCAATCAATCAATTCTTAAGTGGCAAAACCTGCATGGAAAATTGTGAAAAATTCGCGAAACCCAAAAAAATATTTCAAATTCGTGTAAAATCAGCCTCCAGAGTGTTGTGTCAATAATTATCGCAGGAAAAAATTTATTAAAAATTAATAAGCTATTGGCAAGTCACATCAATGCAATCCATCTCTATAGACATAACAGTCTAGACTAGAGGCTGATTTTATACAAATTTTCTAATGATTTTTGGAAAATCGAGTTGTTCCCAGATTTCCATAGGAAACTTGAATTGATATTTTTTTCAGTGATTTTATTTCGATTTTTTGGATTCTTCTGATTTTCCGATATTTTCCACGAGTTGGTGGAACAAAGCTTTCCACGTAAGACTGTTTACAAAATTTGTTATTGCAATCCGTGTAACCTGTTTATTTTCGGCTGGAATGTTAATAACTTAATCTGCATTACCGACTTTTTACTTTCGGCTAACATTAACAGGCTCAAAAATGTATGAGTGGAAGGACAGAAGGAAGGAAGGACGGACACGACATTGTTTTAATTAATCGATATTTTGGAATCCTGCTGGTAACCTAATTCGTCGAGAAATGTGAAAATCTGGGACAATATTTTTGTACCGATCCAATATACTGTGGGAAATGTAAAAAATCAAAAATATAAAAAAGAACGATTTCAAAACAACGTGACTATAGCAGACAACCTAAACAATTATCGGACATCTATTACAGTGAGTGACAATAACAAGGTACCTCGTAAATTATTTAAACAATTTTATAATTTTCGTGTTCATAACGCACGCACGTAAATAAAATCCGGCAACTGATTTAATTCCCAAAGCGTTCCGCTTAAATAGTGTTGCGTGTATAAATCAGATTATCACATTAACCTCTAATACCGGTAATGTAATCGACTAAATAAAAAATAATAGGAAAACTAAATTCTATTTTTTAATATTAACTCCCATTATAATAGTATGTATACGTATGTACAACACACTCGCACGCCTATTTCCGGTCAATGGAATATGGAACACTACCTATATAGTAACATAAACACCCGACTAATTGTTGTGTTTTTGTCTTTTATATACATACATACATATAGGTACTGTATATGTAAAAATAGTTGTATTTAATGAATTTACTCACCCGTGTCCATACATCCCGCATATAACCATTTCGTCTGTTTAACCGGCAGCGGTAAATCATCATCGGTATCATTTGCCGCCAAAAATTCACGAACATTTCGTAAAACTTTTTTTTGTCGTTCCGCAAACCAATCGTACGATGATGATGAATCAGGACGAGGATGTTCTTGATGCCAATTGCCGCATGTAAATTGATAAAAATCATCACATGGATCACTGGTCTGGTCCATAGTTTCGAGTAAATTTGCAGCCGCTCGAATACAATCTTTGGTCTCGCATCTTGTTGTGCTGTAATTTTCTATATTATCCGATAAAAACGACATACAAATACAAGTACATACATTAGCGTGATTTGTCTATGTAGGTATGTAATTTTTGTTTACATAATGGCATAGGTGAACATATTTTCAACAGATTATTTTTAATGATTAAAATTGATTTTCTCTAATTAGAGATGGGTTAATTGATATTACACTAATACGTTATTGTACGATGTACATGCTGATGACCTTACCGTCATGATTAGTTTAGGTCATGTATAGTATGTACATACATATGTATGTATGTAGCTATAAAGCGTTAATGACAATAATAGATAAATCTATACCTCCCATTATACTTACTAAGTCCAGCTAGAATTAATATTCCGATGACTAATCCAATAATAATTAGAATTAGTATTAGAAAAATAATTTTATGAAAATATTTTCGACGAAATCTGAAACGATAAAAATGAATTAATATTTCGTGTAACGTGCGACATTGTTGTGAGGGTGAGGGAAAGAAAGAAAAAGATTTGTTTATAGGTGGGTTGTGTTCGCCGTGATTTTGATTTGATTGTTTGGTTTGAAAATTACTAAATATTTAAAACCTTAAAATGTCAATGTCCCAGTTTAATTGATATCCATCGGTATTTTCCAAACAATATTTGCTTAGTAATAAAAAATTGATTTCGATGTAAAAGAGTGGTGAATATGGAACGAGTAATTCTAGGAATTTAACAAAATCGTTTTTATAACTTTTGTAATTTGGAAGCTTTGAATAATGAATTGTATAAGCCGGTATTTGTCTTTCTTTAATTGCATGTCATTTGAACTTGCCGAAAGGACGGTGGACAATTTCGATAAAACGCCCAGATAAGAGAGGTACCTCGTAGATGAACTTCGTAGATGAGGTGCCTCGTGTCACATCTTTTTGCATGGCTATAGTCATGTCGTACCAATTTTCCTATGAGGGATTTTCGAAAATTAGCTTTCATATTTTCCAGTAAAATGCGTCATTTCAGCCAAAAATTCGTGAATTTCAAGAATACATTCCTAGGTTTTGTCTATAGTCAATAGGACAATAGTATGCGGGGACAAATTCTGGCATTTTTTTGTGTGGCTTAGTTTCTGACGGCCCTAACGGTTTTGTTCTCATATCGTGTAGTTATCGCTGCTCAAGCGATTATTGAATGAATATTGAAAATTTTACGTTTCTTACGTCTAATGCCTCTTTAAATGACAGATGCCACTTGATTTTTGCAAGTGACGGGGGTAAATAAATTGTTGTATAAATTAATAATTTTGTTGTTCTAAAAGGATTTTATTTGTAATTTGGTAAAATTTCGAAAATACATAATGCTAATAAACAGTAAATTTTATTGCATATTAAGGTTTGAATTGCAAAATTTATACCTTTAAATTTAAACAGAACAACAATAATGTTGCAATTGAATTAAATTTAAAATTATAATTTTGTAATAAAAGAAATTGTTTTCAAAAATGGGTCAGTCATTGACGCTCGAAGAGGAAAGACGTGTTTTTGTCGTCTTCTTCGAGAATTTAATTTAATTTTGTGTGAAGTGTTGTGTAATTTTAATTTAATTTACTTTAAATTAATAGAAGTTTCGTGAGTGATTTTTTGGTTTGAGTGTATGTCATCGTGGTTTTATTTGCACGCGTAATAAGTAGTTTTGTTTAATAAATTTCATGTGCAGTGAATATATTAAAACAGTGTAGTGGAAAGTGAGATTAATATGGAAAGTGGATGCGAAATAAATTGAACAAGAAGAAATGTGTTCAATAACGGTTCTGCCCAGGTACCGTTAGACAGGTATTATCATACCACAATATATATGTGATATGAATTGTGTAAAAACATTTTAATTGTTGTTTCTTTATTTTATTATATATGATTTTGCTTTAGTAACGGTTGTGTGATATGCAGTTAAATATTTCTAGTCTATACATGGACATTTGTAGAACATATTTTTCTGTTCTAATTTTCTACTCTTCTTAATAGTTGTTTGTATGTGTGGTATAAAACTGGAAATTGTTTGTTTGCCACAAGTGTGTTTGTGTGTACGCAGAGTAAATCTACGTGTGTTTGATTCAAGTGGGATTCTTATACTTCATATAATCGAATGCGTTTGTGTCGAATACACAATAACCATATGCAATACATAACGAATTATTTATTTGTGCATGCCAAATTTTAATACAATGTATCGGTTATGGAAATACATACAAATGTAGAAACATAATAATAATTTATGTTTGTGATGGGAATGGGAAATGCAAAATGCGCCAACAACATTTTAAATTTCTTGTATTTTTTGTGATCGTATATTGCCCGGCTTAGTTGAATTGTTCATATCGGAATAAATATTGTATTGTGTATTACATGTGTATAAAGAATAATATACTTATTTGTATGTTGAGTTGGGTGAATTTTTTGTTGATGATGTGTGTATAAATATTTACTATTATATTGATGAATAATCTTGTTAGTATTTTGGATGTATTACTCGTTCTTCATAGAATGAATTTTCGTTAGTTTTGTGTTGTACCTAAATGTCGTATTTTGTATCTATAGTTTGTTCGTTTTTTTGCTGTACAAGGGCATCGAGCACGATCATGTTGTTATTATTTCTCCTCTATCAATATGTTTGTAAGTACTATGTAGTTGAATAAGACGAATATGCACATGAAATACTCACAAGTGCAAGTATGTTTGGACATGGATTACAAAAATTTTGATGAAATGCGTTGACAGAATATAAAATTTGAAATTTGGTATTTCGAATTTAAAAATTGGAATTTCGAGTTCAGAGTTTGGAATTTGGAATTTGAAATTTGAAGTTTGTGGTTTGGTAAATTTGAAGTTTTATTTGGAATTTAAAGTTTGGGATTTAAAGTTTGAAATTTAAAATTTGAAATTTAAAATTTGGAATTTGAAATTTGCAGTTTGGGGTTTGAAATTTAAGGTTTGGAATTTGGAATTTAAAATTTAGAATTTGGAATATGAAATTTGGAATTTAAAGTTTGGAATTTGGAGTGTGGAATTTGTAATTTGAAATTTGGAGTTTGGAGTTTAAAATTTGGAATTTGAAGTTTGAAACTTGAAATTTGGGATTTGAAACTTGAAATTTGGGATTTGGAATTTGTAATTTGAAATTTGGAATTTGAAATTTAAAAATTGGAATTTGGAATATGAAATTTGGAGTTTGGGGTTTGAAATTTAAGGTTTGGAATTATAAATTTTAAATTTGAAATTTAGAATTTTGAATATGAAATTTGGAATTTAAAGTTTGGAATTTGGAGTTTGAAATTTGGAATTTTGAATTAAAAATTTGAAATTTGAAGTTTGAAACTTGGAATTTGGGATTTGGAGTTTGAAATTTGAAATTAAAAATTTGGAGTTTGAAACTTTGAATTTGGAATTTGAAATTTACAATTTAAATTTAAAATTTATAGTTTGGGGTTTGAAATTTAAAATTTAGAATTTGGAATATGAAATTTGGAGTTTGGGGTTTGAAATTTGAGGTTTGGAGTTTTAAATTTGAAATTTAGAATTTGGAATATGAAATTTGGAATTTAAAGTTTGGAATTTGGAGTTTGGAATTTTAAATTTTAAATTAAAAATTTGAAGTTTGAAATTTGGAATTTGGAATTTACAATTTAAATTTGCAATTTGCAGTTTGGGGTTTGAAATTTAAGGTTTGGAATTTGAAATTTAAAATTTAGAATTTGGAATATGAAATTTGGAATTTAAAGTTTGGAATTTTAAATTTTAAATTAAAAATTTGAAGTTTGAAATTTGGAATTTGGAATTTACAATTTAAATTTGAAATTTGCAGTTTGGGGTTTGAAATTTAAGGTTTGGAATTTGAAATTTAAAATTTAGAATTTGGAATATGAAATTTGGAATTTAAAGTTTGGAATTTGGAGTTTGGAATTTGAGTTTGGAATTTGGAGTTTTAATTTTAAAATTTGGAATTTGAAGTTTGACACTTGGAATTTGGGATTTGGAATTTGGAATTTGAAATTTGGAATTTGAAATATGAAAATTGGAATATGAAATTTGGAGTTTGGTGTTTGAAATTTGAGGTTTGGAATTTTAAATTTGAAATTTAGAATTTTGAATATGAAATTTGGAATTTAAAGTTTGGAAGTAAAAGTTTGAAATTTGGAATTTTAAATTAAAAATTTGAAGTTTGACACTTGGAATTTGGGATTTGGAATTTGAAATTTGGAATATGAAATTTGGAAATTAAAGCTTGGAATTTGTAGTTTGGAATTTGAAATTTTAAATTAAAAATTTGAAGTTTGAAATTTTGAATTTGAAATTTAGAATTTAAATTTGAAATTTATAGTTTGCTGTTTGAAATTTAAGGTTTGGAATTTGAAATTTAAAATTTAGAATTTGGAATAAGAAATTTGGAATTTTGAATTAAAAATTTGAAGTTTGAAATTTGAAGTTTGAAACTTGGAATTTGGGATTTAAAGTTTGGAATTTGGAGTGTGGAATTTGTAATTTGAAATTTGGAGTTTAAAATTTTTAATTTGAAGTTTGAAACTTGGAATTTGAAATTTGAAAATTGGTATTTGAAATATGAAATTTGGAGTTTGGGGTATGAAATTTGAGGTTTGGAATTTTAAATTTGAAATTTAGAATTTGGAATATGAAATTTGGAATTTAAAGTTTGGAATTTGAAGTTTGGAATTTGGGGTTTTAATTTTAAAATTTGGAATTTGAAGTTTGACACTTGGAATTTGTGATTTGGAATTTGGAATTTGAAATTTGGAATTTGAAATTTGGAAATTGGAATTTGGAATATGAAACTTGGAGTTTGGTGTTTGAAATTTCAGGTTTGGAATTTTAAATTTGAAATTTATGAAATTGAGAATTTTGAATATGAAATTTGGAATTTAAAGTTTGGAAGTAAAAGTGGAAATTTGGAATTTTAAATTAATAATTTGAAGTTTGAAATTTGAAGTTTGACACTTGGAATTTGGAATTTGAAATTTGAAATATGAAATTTGGAAATTAAAGCTTGGAATTTGGAGTTTTAAATTTGAAATTTTAAATTAAAAATTTGAAGTTTGAAATTTTGAATTTGAAATTTACAATTTAAATTTGAAATTTATAGTTTTGGGTTTGAAATTTAAGGTTTGGAATTTGAAATTTGAAAGTTAAAATATAGAATTTGGAATATGAAATTTGGAATTTAAAGTTTGGAATTTGGAGTGTGGAATTTGTAATTTGAGATTCGAAGTTTGGAGTTTAAAATTTTGAATTTGAAGCTTGAAACTTGGAATTTGGAATATGAAATTTGGAATTTGAAATTTGAAAATTGGAATTTGGAATATGAAATTTGGAGTTTGGGGTTTGATATTTGAGGTTTGGAATTTTAAATTTGAAATTTGAAATTTAGAATTTGGAATTTAAAGTTTGGAATTTAAAGTTTGGAATTTGGAGTTTGAAATTTGGAATTTTAAATTAAAAATTTGAAGTTTGAAATTTGAAGTTTGAAACTTGGAATTTGGGATTTGGAATTTGGAATTAGAAATTTGGAATATGAAATTTGGAATTTAAAGCTTGGAATTTTTATTTTGGAATTTGAAATTAAAAATTTGAAGTTTGAAATTTGGAATTTGAAATTTACAATTTAAATTTGAAATTTATAGTTTTGGGTTTGAAATTTAAGGTTTGGAATTTGAAATTTAAAATTTAGAATTTGGAATATGAAATTTGAAATTTAAAGTTTGGAATTTGAAATTTACAATTTTGAATTTGGAATTTAAGGTTTGAAATTTGGAGTGTGGAATTTGTAATTTGAAATTTTGAGTTTGGAGTTTAAAATTTGGAATTTGAAGTTTGAAACTTGGAATTTGAGATTTGGAATTTGAAATTTGGAATTTGAAAATTGGAATTTGGAATACGAAATTTGGAGTTTGGGGTTTGAAATTTTTGAGGTTTGGAATTTTAAATTTGAAATTTAAAATTTGGAATATGAAATTTGGAATTTAAAGTTTGGAATTTGGAATTAAAAATTAAAAATTTGAAGTTTGAAATTTGAAATTTGGAATTTGAAATTTACAATTTAAATTTGAAATTTGGAATGTGGGATTTGAAATTTAAAATTTGGAGTTTGAAATTTTTATTTTGGAATTTGAAATTTAAAATTTGGAATTTGAAGTTTAGATTTAGAAATTTAAAATTTAAAATTTTGAATATGAAATTTGGATTTTAAAGTTTGGAATTTGGAGTTTGGAATTTGATGTTTGTGTATTGAAATTTGAAGTTTTATAGCGGTTTGAGCTTATCAGTAATTTTAAGTTGCGGAAATGACTAATGTGGAGTAAATCATTAGTATATGTAACTGATTTAAATTATACTTAATTATATCTAATTATTAGGTCGTCTCTCAACTACAGAAATGTTGGTGAATCCTTGCTCAGTATCCAGAAACTTCAAGCATCCAGCTGTCATGTATAGTGTGGAAATTGTATTGTCTTGTAACAACTATTTTAGCTTATCTACCACTAACACATCTATACGAGTTAAATTCAATTAATTAAGTAGTATGTAATGATCTGGTATGTTTATAGGGATTAAGCTTAAGCCTGATTTTCAGAATAGAGTCATAACATGAATCATCTCTAAAGAATCAACAAGAAGCCTGATGCTATCAGATTGATCAATAACAAATTTTATGGGTTGGGTCAAGCTAATTAAGTAGTAAAGTTGGGTATGAAGGAATTATATTAAGTTTCTTTTTAGAGATGTCAGTGGAATTTCAATTGGAGCCGTACTCGTAAACAGCAGTTTACTTTCAGCACTTAGATCTATAAGAAACTGCTGATTAGCCGGATTTCTTGAGTGAATCTGTATTTTTAATTTTAATGTTAGTACTATATCTAGTAATAGGGTGTATTCGCGCCTTATAATTTTAATTTTTGGCAGACTTTGCGGAAACACTACACGTATTATTGAACTAAGTTATAGTTATAAGTAGCGACAGAGACCAGCATGGAGGAAATCATGGGAACAAACAGCTGATCTCGATTATATTTATTACCGTTAAGTCAATTTTAAATTAATTTTGATTATGATTTCAGAAGGGCCCAGAAATATGTCTCAGCAAACTAATAAAGGTTATTTTCAGAGTGCAGTTATAATTTTAATTTAATAAAATATATTAGTAGATTAGAAATTGTGATGTCATTGTGTTACTAACTATTGGCTATACTTAGGTGTCTGTAACCGAGTCAATTTCTTTCATGCTAACTAAACCTATCCAAATCCTCTTTATGTTGCATGTAACAAGGTGTTCGGGTCCGGCCATTAATAACTCCGGGAGATCTTGCTTAAAGCTTGGTCGAACGCTTTAATCAATCAATCAAAATTATTCGGGGGGTTGCTAAGGCAAATGTTATCCGGTTTGCTAGATGATGCCTCTGAGCTCTGATGAATCAATATTTCGGGGCTTAATTGTTGATTCTGCTTGAGTCGTAGTGCTGCAAAGGTTAATAACCACTTTCACTTTGCCCCTTGTTAATCGTTCTTTTTGGCGATATGTCGGCTTCATTCTGCTATCAAAAACCACCTTATCTGCAGTTTCAAGTTTTTAAGTTAAGCTAATATTCTTCTTGTTTGTATCAATCTCCTTCTGTAAGCACCATATCTTGCTGCGCAATATTAATTTGCTTAAGAATTGGAATGTTCCAGTTAGAATTTGGTGAAAACATTTTTAAGAAAATTTTGTTCTTAATCAGGTCTCGACAATTATTGCAGAACCACATTATGTTGGCGCATATCAGCGTGACATTAAGTGAAGTTCGAACGTTAATTGTGATTATTGTGTAAGTGTTTAACTAAATAAATCGTATAAATCTCTATCTATCAAAATTATTTATAACTCAATCAAATTATCATCATTATGATACAGTAAACATAATATGTACGTTATACGAATGTGATAATATGTAAAACGTGTAAGCCATTAAACAGTTTATATTATAGTAATGAACTATCAAATCACAGAGTAACAACATTCTGAGCAAAATCAATAAATCCATTGATTATCAATTTGCACATTTACATAATATTTGTGCACAAATTCTACATACCTTGATTGTATCCCAATGTAATATGGATTTCCACCAAAATAATGCTGACGATATGTTTGGTCTGTTAAGTTAGCTGTTGATGATGAACCTTGAAAAAAAAAATTCAATTTGTATTAATAAACAGAAAATTTAATGTAAGTGTAATAAAAAATAATTAAAAAAAAAAATCGCAAAGGTGTGAAACTGTGAACAAGTGGTTTTGTGCGTCTTGTTTTGGTATCAATGAAAATCGTTTTGATTACACAAACACACATATAAAATATTTAAATGTTGTTAGAGGTTAGTTACCGCTGTGTATGGTTAAGCGTCATACAATGATATAGCGTATAAATAATATTGAAAATATTTCCGATGTTTTTCTACAATCTACATTCTTATTACCATTTTCATTTCCTAATGTTTCAGTTGTCCATACTTTTGGCGGTGTTGCAATCATATTAACTATGTCTAATGGACTCGAATTTTGATTTTTTTTTTTGAATACCCTATTTGGTTGGTGTTAATCGAATTTGGAATTTATTATGCCGGTATCATATTTTGGTATTGCTTATCATAGTTGACGTATATCTGTTGTACGCTAATTCTGAAAAGATATAAACAAAAAAATTAAATTAATTAATAAATTATTAATTACGCAACTATACGATTTCATTGATATACACGTTTTTAGTTAGTATTCAGCCTATTATTAGTATTTGAAATATTCCGGATAAAAACTAGTAATGTAAAGTGTTCATTTTGAATATTTGTTATATCAGATGCAATGTGAAAGGTTGCCAGTTCTAATCGGTATAATCTCACTCAAATCAATATTTTTCAATTTCACCACGATCATCAGTTACAAAGTTCAGAGAAAACAAAAAGTGATTAAACGTTGGAAGGTGTTAATGACCTAGATTGTAGGTCATCACACATTGCAACGTCCGAGACCGATTTATTTTCAAAAACAACAAAAACTCCGCGAACTCCACCACCAGGTAGATTGCTTCAAATGACACAAATGAATCAAAATTCATTAGAACACATGTCATCTATACAACAAAATTATTCTCCTATGTCGCCCAAACATATTATTCCGCTAACTCCACAACTACTTCCACAATCGGGACAACCTGAAGAGTCGAGCGATCTAACTGTGTCCTGTGTAGGACGGGCCACGGCCAACAAAAGGGGTAGAGGAACGAGTCGGTGATTAGCGCAACCTTCAACTGCAGTGCCTATGGGAACAAGATCCCATAGTTTGCCCCGAGGAAGTGGAAGAACCACACCAACTCAAAAAAATAATGGCGCCACCAATATTTGTTAGAGGTGTAGAAACAATCAATCCTTTAACTGTCTTGTTAAAGGAACTGGCTGAAGAAAACTTCGATTTAAAAATAATTGGAATTAACCAGGTTAAAATCCGAGCTGTACCCGTTGGTGATCAGATCCCTAAAGGAGCGAAACACCGAATTCCATACGTTCCAACAGAAAGTGGACAAAACCTACCAGGTGGTCATACGAAACTTGCATCTATCAATTAACATCGAAGATTTGAAAAGTGAGTTAGTTAATTTATTTGGGCCACGATGTTGTTAATATCTGCAACATAAGGCAAAGTGGTACGAAAAAGCCACTCCCACTCTATAAAATTGAGCTTCGAATGAGTGAATTAAATAAAGATATACATTCGATAAGTAGACTGATGCATTCAGTTGTTCAAGTTGAAAAGCCACATGTCAAGCGTGAAGCAGTTCAATGCACTATTTGTCAAAGATACGGACACATACCAAATCTTATTGTAATCACAAACCCAGATGTGTGAAATGTACAGGTGAACATCACATAAATCAATGTGAAAAGAAAACGTAGGGTATGAGGTGAAATGTGTGCTCTGTAATGGTAGCCATCCAGCCAACTATAGAGGTTGCAGTATGTATAAAGAAGTTCAAACTAGCAGATTTCCACCTCTCCGAGAAAAAATAGTGGAGAAGTCACAGTCCGCTACAAAACCGAATCCATCTTATCAGTTAGTTACTGGGACAAATATTCCTTTAAAGGTCCTGTTGTAATAATATTTACTTGCAGTATGTGTATACCTTTAGCCAAATGGTTAGATATGATTTTTCTATAAACACGGAGCCCACAGTCTACAAGTAGAAATCAGAGTGACAACACATAACATTAAATTGTAAACTTATACACTTGAATAATAAACTTAAATAAATAATATACATGGTGAAGGAGCACAAGTCTTTTAATACAGTGAATATTAATACAACATGGTGCCAGATGTGCTAAATTAAGTTTAAATTAAAGAAAAGTCGTGAAAAAAAAGACATTCTAGAAAATAGTAAAAGTCGTCGAGTGACAATAACGGTGAAAATGCAATAAATGGTGGTGTAAATTTACAAAATGTCCCATCAATAGCGGCATTTAATACAAGAGCATCAAACCTTGTAGTGTCATGGAAAAATTGGTTGGCCCAATTTAAATTATATTTAAGAGCGTTAGATCTGGAATAACAGACAGATAAACGTAAAGTCGCATTAATGTTACACCACATGGGTTCAGATTCCTTCACTATATTTAATTCTTTTGACGAGGACATCGATAATGTGGCCTTGGATAAATTAATCAAAAGATTCGACGAATATTTTTTTCCGAAAGTAAATATAGTAATGGAACGGCATACATTTTTTACGCGTCGTCAAACAGATGGTGAATCCATAGAGGAATTTGTAACCTCACTAAAAAATCTTAGTATGTCGTGTGAGTTTGATAAATTACGTGAGGATTTGATTAGAGATATGTTTGTGTGTGGTCTGTCAAATGAATATTGCAATATTAAAGAAATACTGTTAAATGAAGGCAACATCAAGTTAGATAATGCAATACAAACGGCTCGTACGATGGAGGCTACAAAATTACAAGCAAAACAGTTATCAATGCCAAGCAATGGTACATTCATCGGTGCATTAAACACAAATTACAAAGGAAATTATATAAAAAACCGGAACAATAATAACGTTTACAGTCATACGAAGCCAAGCACTAATCAAAATAGGTCAATGCAGGTACAACGTCAGCAAAATAATAATAGAAATACTGAGTATGTGCAACGCAATAATGTGAATAACAAAGAATGCGGTCGATGTGGTCAGCATCACAAAAACAAGTGTCCAGCTTACGGTGTCAAATGTTTCAGATGTAACCGGTTAAACCATTACGCCAAAATGTGCAAAGGCAAAGCAGTTATAGGAAATGTAGTGAATGAATAACTTGGGTCATCTCAAGAAGAGGAAACATTTTTTTTGGGAACTATCGACTGTGTCAATACCGTCAACAATTACACCAACTGTGTGTTACCGTCAACAATTACACCAACAGCGCATCTATCATATCATTAATCATCGGCATCAAGAATTAATGTTCTTAAAGTATGGAGTTCAACGTTAACAATAAATGGTTTGAGCGTAGATTGTCAGCTTGATACAGCTTGTGGCACAAGTGAACGCAATGTCTATTAAAACGTATAACGAGTTGAACCTGGAACATCAAAATATAAGTAAGTCTTTAGTTAAATTATTAACTTTTAATGGAGAAAGTATACCGGTCATTGGTAACAGTAACATCAACTGTGGATATCAAAACAAAACTTATATTTTAAATTTTCAAATTTCAAAGTCCCAAACAGTATTAGGATTATATTCTTGTATACAGTTAAATTTAATTAGAAAAGTTGACGAGATAAATTATTGTAATAATCTCTTTAACCTAGTTCAAAAATTTAAAGATGTATTTGTAGGCCTAGGGTGTCTTCAAAGCAAATGCCATATTCAATTAAAAGATAATGTCAAACCAGTCGTAGATAGTCTGACAAAAATACCATTTAGCTTAATAAATGATTTGAAGAACGAATTGAAGCGAATGGAAGATCTAATGGTAATAAAGAAAGTAGCGGAGCCAACTGAATGGGTAAATTTCATTGTATTAGTTAAAAAACCTAGTGGTCAATTACGTCTATGCCTCGATCCGAGAAATTTAAATAAGGCAATATTACGGTCACACTATCCATTTTTGAATATTGATGAATGCAAGTTACGTCTGTCAGGAGCTAAATATTTTACGTCGCTAGACGCAAATTCGGGCTTTTGGGCTATTCCACTTGATGACTACTCCTCAAAATTATGTACGGTCGATACCGATTTTTAAGATTACCTTTCGGAATTTGTTCAGCACCTGAAATTTTTCATGCTGAAATGGTCAAGCAATTTCAAGGTATTCCTAATTTGATAATTTATATCGATGATTTTTTAATCTATAGTGATATTTTAGACGAGCATAATAAAGTATTAGAAGCTGTCTTACAAAGAGCAAAAGAGATAGGTCTTAAATTCAACAGACAGAAGTCAAAATTTGCTCAACGAGAAATAAAATTTATTGGTCATTGCTTTAGTCAAAATGGTGTTAGTCCGGATGCGACAAAAATTGAAGCAATACGCTCAATGTCACAACCGAAAACAGTGCAAGAACTGCAAGGTTTTTTTGGAATGGTGAATTATGTGGGATCTTTTATTCAAAATTTGTCGGGTAAAACATCACACTTAAATACGTCACAAGAAATTTCTTGGCATTGGTCTGAGAATCAAGAAAAAGAATTTCAATATTTAAAGTCAGTACTGACACAAGCACCAATTCTCACATACTACAATCCGGAAAAGTAATTAATATTATCGGTCGATGCAAGTAAGGACGCGGTTGGAGCGGTTATATCTCATGATACGAGTCCTGTTGCTTATTCTTCTGCGACATTAACTACAAGTCAACAAAATTATGCACAAATAGAGAAGGAATTATTTGCTATTCTATTTGGTTGTACGAAGTTCCACCAATATGTGTATGGTAGAACAGTAGATGTGGAAACTGATCACAAACCACAAATTGGTATAGATTTTTTTGAGTTTGATAAGTTCATTTATTTAATAGTTATAGATTATTATTCCAAATACATTGAAATTGCTCAGTTAAACAAAGGATATTCAGCTAACTTGGTAATAACACAGCTGAAATCAATCTTTGCTCGTCATGGAATTCCTCAAATAGTCATTAGCAACAATGGTCCACCTTTTAATTCGGGAGAGTTTAAACAATTTTCAGAAAATTGGAACTTTGATCATGTGACATCCAGTCCAAATTTTCCCCATTCAAATGGCATGGTAGAAAGAGCCGTCAAAACAATCAACAATTTATTATTAAAATGTAAAGAATCTAATTCAGATCCATATGTGGCCCTATTGCATTACCGAACTACTCCGAAGCAAGATCTATATTCTCCATCAGAGGTTTTAATGTCACGCAAATTAAGAACAAAACTTCCCATTATTGAAAATCAACTTGAGCCACTAAATGTCATTGATTCAAAAAAATATTATGAACAGCTTAAGGAACAACAAAATAAAATGAAAAAAAATTACGACCGAGGTAAAAGACCACTAAAAGAATTAAATGAAGGTCAAGACATTTTTTACAAGAAAACACCTACTTCTGTTTGGTCTCCTGCCGTTGTAATTAATCGCTGCAGGGAACCAAGGTCTTATATAGTCAGTGATAATCATAATGGGAATCTGTACAGAAGGAACAGAGAACACATACTTGAAACATCGGAAAATATCTGTGATCATTTCAATAAAAATGATCAAAATGATGTACCATTGGATGCTTCAGAATTAAAAAATGAAAATGGGCAAAGTTGTGCCGATGAGGAAATTAAAATAAATAACTCGGATAGACAAACGCGATATGGAAGGAAAATAAAAACTCCTCAGAAGTACAAAAATTAATTGCATTTGGCATATGCTTTGTTTAAGTATTAATTATATGTGAGCAAACTTAGTATTATTAGGCCTTTATTGAAAAAGGGAGATGTTGTAATGATATTTACTTGCAGTGTGTGTATACCTTTAGCCAAATGGTTAGATATGATTTTTCTATAAACACGGAGCACACAGTCTACAAGTAGAAATCAGAGTGACAACACATAACATTAAATTGTAAACTTATACACTTGAATAATAAACTTAAATAAATAATATACATGGTGAAGGAGCACAAGTCTTTTAATACAGTGAATATTAATACAACAGGTCCAACTTCGGAAGGAAATCGTACCGAAGAAAACCAATCAACGGATAACTCAAAAAATCATCAACAACTGCCCGAACAATCTTTTACACAACGGTTGGAAATGATGATGGAAAAATAAATGTCCAAAATGGACACTAAACTTAATCTTATAACGACCATTGTCTCCAAATCATTCAATGTCCAGAACCCTTAAATTAGCATCTGGAACGCCAAGGGCTTCTCACAACATGGGCAAGAAGTTAAAAGTTTCTTAATAGTCATGCTAATATCCGAGCCGACCAAATGATAGGAGAAAGATCCCAGATGTCATAGATTTCTGCATCACTAAAGGAATAGCATGTAATTATATTAAAGCGATGCCATACTTGGACCTGCCATCGGACCACTCGCCTGTCTTAATCACTTTGGGAGCAAAGATAGGAATACACAGAAACAACCAATGTTAAGAAACAATAAAACCGGCTGGAAGTGCTTCTGATATAAAGTAACAGTGAATTTAAACACAAACATCAAGTTAAAGGCGGAAAGTGATTTAGATGAAGCAGTGGAACATCTCAATAAATGTATTCAGTCGGCAGCTTCGAAGTCCATACCACTACAAAATGAGCAAGGAAAAAAAGGAGAATGTTCGAATGTTGTCAAGAAATGATTAAGGAGAAAAGAAAGCTAAGACATCAATGGTAACTATATCGACTAGCGGGAAATAAACGTAAACTAAACAAAGACGTCAACAACTACTTCTCAATGTAAAAACCGAGTCTATTCAAGAATATTTATCACGACTCTCACCAATAGAAAACACAGATTATTCACTGTGGAAGGCAACTAAGAAGCTGAAACAACCACAACAGCATATTCTGCCAATACGTAAAAGTAACGGTCACTGGGCGAGAAATAACGAAGAAAAGGCTGAGGTATTTGCTGACCATTTTGAAAAGGTATATTTCAACCATATCCGTCAGATAGTACGGACGAACAGATCAACAACATTCAAAACTACCTGGAAGCATAATTCCAAATGAATCATACTATCACGAGGTTTTCTATAATAGAAGTAAGAACTATGATACAGAGAGAGTTAAATACTAAAAAGGCGCCAGGATATGATCTTATCACAGGAAACATTTTGTAACAGTGGCCTTATTCAATACTTAGGACTAGATATTTCCCAATACAATGAAAGGTTTCACAAGTAATATTAGTACTAAAACCAGGCAAGCCTCCAGAAGTAGTTATGTCGTACAGACCTATAAGCTTCCTACCAATTATGTCTAAATTATTTGAAAAATTACTACTTAAGCGTCTAAAGCCTATATTGTTGGAGAAGAAGTTGATTGCGGATCATCAGCTTGGGTTAAGGCTAGAACACTCAACAATAGAACAAGGGCACAGAATAGTTCAAGTAATTGAAGAAGCCCTGGAGGAAAAAAGATATTGTTCTGCTTTATTCATGGATGTAGCACAAGCTTTTGACAAGGTGTGGCATATGGGATTACAATACAATATAAGCAATGGTTGCCATATGATTTCTGCAGATATTTTATAATAAAACATCAAGATACATATACAAATGTCCGCCCATTCAAATCTGTTGTACCACATAGGGCAGCGTGCTTGGGCCGATATTTTTATTTTTTTTCCGCTGCCGCTAAATCCCATAGAGGGATTTGCCCGCTTCATTATGAAGTTTCGTAATCATATTTTAAAGGATAATGAATGATTAATTCATTGATCCTACATTAAACCAGGCGTGATTTTTTCGTCACCCGCCGGGAATCGAACTCAGGACCTCCGGAGCTTAAAGCAAGCAAGCTAACCACTGTGCCACCGGGGCCGATATTATATCTACTATATACCGCAGATATACCTACAAGCAATCAAGTAACTGTTGCAACATTTGCAGACGATATGGCAGTACTCTCATCACATGGCGACCGCAGTAAAGCTTCAGAAGTTTTGTAGGAAAATATTAACAGTATTCAAGCATGGATGAAAAAATGGAGGATTAATTTTAATGATGCTAATTCTAATCATGTAACCTTTACTATGCGAAGAGGTGCATGTCCACCAATACAAATCAATAACCAGAATATACCTCAAACTGATGAAGTAAAATATTTAGGTATTCACCTCGACAAACGACTAACATGGCGAAAACATTTATGGACAAAAAGAAAGCAATTGGGAATGAAACTGACAAAAATGTATTGGCTGATAGGCAGAAAATCAAGTTTATCGATTGAAAACAAACTACTGGTCTATAAAATTGTAATAAAACCTATTTGGACATACGGTGTACAGCTGTGGGGAACGGCCAGCAACTCAAACTTGGGCATTATTCAGCGGTTCCAGTCTAAATTTCTAAGAATCATAGTAGATGCACCATGGTTCGTATCAAACGATATAATTCACAAAAATCTACATGTCCCAACAATACGAGAGGAAATTTGGGATTCAAGTGCCAAGTATCACTCAAGATTGAAAATTCATCCAAACGATCTGGCCAGCAAGCTTCTCATTAACACAACGAGGGAAAGATTAAAACGCCACAAAATTTTTAATTTGCCAAATAGGTCTTAAATATTCCTTTAGACATTAATTTTTAAAATCTCTAATGAATCGAATCAATAATAGTTAAATTTATGGCCGCGATCATTATTAATTTTAACTTGTTTTGAGACCAACATGACTTTGGTGAAAAACGAATTATACCAAGTCCGAAGTTAATAATCCTGTTACAGAACAATTTTGCTAGTTTTAGCTACTTGTTAGTCCTTAAACATTCTGTATAGTTTTTCAAAATATTTAATTTAATTTAAATAAAATTTTGAAAAATTTATAATCTATTCTTGAATTTTTAGTGTTTAGTAAACAAATTATTTGTTTAAAAAAATTAATTTTACCTATTCACCCAATTCGACATCATTACAATATCATACATAGTACACAACCGAGTTCCTCTACGTTCTATGCAATTATCGGTTATTATGTATCATGCAAACATTTTTGAAAATTGCAATTTGTGGGCTGGGCGTTTTGTTCCTCATTATTGTATAAAATCATTGTGGACTTGTTTTTATTATTTTGTTTCATTAAATATTCATATATCGATTTGGACTATGAGTTCAAAAAATTTTAAATGTAAAAGATTTACGAATATTTATAAAGATATAGGGCAATCAAAATCAATACAGGATTCAAACAAATTCAATTCACCACTAAATCAATATCTATAGTAGGTACATACATGCCATGCTTAGGTAAATAAAAAAGTCTAATCTTTACCAATGTTTTGCGCACTTTGTTTTCTTTGTTGTGATGTGAATTAATTAACTTTAATTAAAAATGAACAGAAATTATTTTATACGATTCGCGTGCTCTTGTGGTTTTCTAAAAAGATTATGACGTGTTGTTTGTTTATAAGGCATAAGGTAAACTATAATGTATGTACCGTAATTTATACTCTATAAAAATAGTTTTCCAATAATTTCATCACACTAAACAACTTATAATAAATTGATTCAGATTTGTGAATTTAATAATTTAACCTTGATCATGATTTCTGCTTTAAAATTAAATTTATTAGCGGTATGCTATACTAACTAGTTTGCTCTTATTTAAAAACTCAACATGTCGATTGTCGATCAATTAAATTATCTTTAATACGAATTTATATATTTATTTTGGCGATTTATACTTGTCAAATAGTTTAGTTCTAAAAGTGTTCTATACGTAATGCTTCATGGATTATCCTCGGTTTGACAAACAAAAAAAATACGAAAAAATCAAGTTTTTTAATTATAACAAATTTTTAAAAAGTTATTTTAATTCGTTTTATATGTGCTGAGAAGATGTGGGTGCATTTCCATTTTTCTTATATTAGTGCGCTGTTGCTTTTGTCACGATAATTAATATGATAAAAAATAAAAATAGTTTTATTTTTATTTTTAATTTTCTATTTTCACATTTATTTTTTAAATTGAAAAAACTTTCTTATTTGTGATAATTTGTATTTTTGGAAAACTAGTTTCGGATATTTATCCTTCCTCAGTTCCTTATTTTCCAACTAATTCTAAAAGAAAACTAAAGGAATTAGTTGGAAAATAAGGAACTGAGGAATTATGAATATTCGAAACTAGTTTTCCAAAAATACAAATTGTCACAAATAAGAAAGTTTTTTCAATTTAAAAAATAAATGTGAAAATAGAAAATTCAAAATAAAAATAAAACTAATTTTATTTTTCGTTTTATACGTTAGATTAGAGGATGGGGCTGCCGCCCCAAACCCCCGATTTGAGAATTTTTTTGAAATTCTAACATTCATAGAGAATGGAGCATGTTTTCTAATAATTATTCACATACGTATTAAGGAATTTTATGTAATTTTAGATAATGTTACATTAAAGTTCAATTCATTTGAATCAGCTCTATAGATACATATATGCTTCAAAAGTTTTCAAGTTTTCAATTTAACTTATCCTAGGGAATCTGAAATGGTCTGGCAATGGATTCAAAAGTATGTTTATGAAATTAGTATAAAAATTGATAAAAAAAGCTCGGCCTGAGCTGAGTTTTATTTAACATAGGCCAGTAATTTTAAAAGAGGATAGTGATAAATCAGTGAATTTATCCCCTCTTTCGTATTTTTAAACGAAGATAAATCCACTGAAACAAACCTGGGCCCCTATTTGTGAATTCGTTTCGTTTGGTCAATCGAAACGAATGATGTATTCGTTTCGAATAAGAATTGGTATTTTTGAATTAGCGATTTTCCCAAATATAATTCCAACGCTTGCTGACTGGCGGCTAAAATATTTCGTATGTAGTTTTATATGGTCAAAATGAATATGGTAAAAAAAAAAGTAGTCAGTGCTGCCCAAGCGAGGGGACAAATGAACTAAAATCGATATTGGGAAAGCCCCTCATTCGATCGAAAATAAAAATATACATTGTTAAATAATCGAAAGGGAAATTCTAAGTTTTGGGTAAACCTATACGAAAAATATCAACCTTGATGAATTTTTGACGTATGCATTTTGTTTATCCGATTGTCTCGCAGTTTGAAAATTTTTAATTTGTGTTGCGGAGATGTTTGAATGTTTCTTCTAATTTCTAAATAATTACTAGAAAATAGAAACACTATTTATAATTTATTTATTATATATGGAGTTAAAGTTGATGATGGTAAATTGCTTCATACAGTCGTATTTTTAGGTGTATATCGTAAAAATTAACGTGTCCAAAATGTGTTATTGAGCTAAATCATAAATATTTCGGAAAATAAATGTTTTATTTAAACGATATACACTGCGCCAATTAAAAAACGGAACAGAAATTTTCATCGAAAAAATACCCAGCAAACAGCAGCAATTTTTTTTTTGTTTAGACACCTTTTGTTTTACTCTAAAAAGTCGTAAAAAAGCAAAATAAAATAAAACGGTTCCAGTATCGAAAAGAAAACAAAATTTCATTCAACTAGAAACAAAATTTTTTTTTCAAAGGTGTTATTTCACCAAGATACAACCGTTCAAATCTGGGTATTTTTTCGAAGAAAATTTCTGTTCCGTTTTTTAATTGGCGCAGTGTATTTAACAGAATTATTGCACTATTAAAAATATTTTCAAAATTCGAATTTTCGAAAAAGAAAGAAACCTTGTGTAGCTAACTTCATAATATTTTACGTCATTGATTTCGTTTTTATTAATTTTATACTGTATTTACATTACTTTTTTACATATCACGAATTCCATGGAACGTACTGTGACAGTGTGCGAATGTTTTTACCAAAATTTAATAACAAATTACTTTTTCTAAAACAATTCTTTATGATTTATAATGACCAATTTATCTCTTCATTTAGAATATATTAAATATTTAAAAATCGCATTACTAATTACCAAAATATTTAACAAAATACGTATAACGTACATGTGACAAATTTTTTCCTCTGATTTTGAGTTGTGTACGTTATATAAAATTACTTGCGAATTGGTTTGGACCTGAAAATCAATTTTTTTATCTAAATAGAGGGAGATATGCTAAAACATTTTAGTGCTGTTTTCATTTAGAATAAATTAATACTAACTGACTTTTCAATTTTTCACTAAATAACGTACATGTCACATGGATAACGTACGTGTGACACCATACAAACTTTTCTATGGCGAAAATTTTTTAATTCTTTATTCAAGTGCAATTCGTTGTGCAAGTGCAAAAACATGAAAAATTATGTCATATTTTAATGTCGAAATATTTCTTTTCTAAACAATATAGCTGTTATTATCATCTATCGATTCCATTTTTCAAGTTTGAGGGTTACCTTTTTGTGGAATTCGTGATATACATACAAAGAAAAAGTAAATTTGTACAATTTTATTTTAATTATATTAATCAAATTACTAAATTTAAATTATTAGTTTTAAAATATGTTATACTCAAAGGCTTGATTTAAATATGAACCTAAAAATATTTTCTGTTACAGTTATTTTTCATTCATAAAATTTTAATCAAAAATGTTCAATTTTGCATGGGTCCTTATGGGAAGTCGTAAAATGTAACCCCCTTAAATTAAGCTTCTTAATTTAAAGGGTCGATGCTGATGGCTTGTATATCTAGGAGCTTTGGTTTGACAAAAAAAAAAAATAACAAAAAATCAACGTTTTCAATTAAACATATTTTTAAAAAGTTAATGTAAAATAACCCATTGTTATTGTATAACCCACGCTGCTAGGGGCAACGTGCGTTATATTTTGGATAACAAAATATTGAGTAGTCATTGGAAAATTATTCGTAGATTTCGTAATTTACGTCAAAGAAATACGTCACATAAATTTAAAGAACGGTCACTTTGATAAAATGCATTTCAAAATTCAATGCTACATTGTGAAAACACAAAATGGAATTATTTCTTATTAATTTACGATTATTTACATTTATTTCAACAAAATTGGATAAAACGTTGTATGCCACTCGTGAGCAAAGAGATATTATCCACTCGGGATAATATCCCACTCGGCTATCGCCTCGTGGGACAAATTTATCCCTCATGGATAATATCTCGTTTTGCTCACTAGTACCATAAATAACTATAATTTAATATACACTCTTTAACACAGAATATCCAATATAAAAATACTCTTTAACATCTACATATATCTATATAAAAATTAATCCCTATTTTCTTTGGTCACGTCATAACTTGAGAACGACTTTCCCGATTTCATTCATCTTTTTTTTAAAGTTTCCTAATACTTTGTAGAAGGTTCTTGCGGAATGAAAAATTAAGAAAATTGCGCAGAAAATTGGAAAATTTCAGAAAACTTAACGACTAATTTAAAGTACTTGCACCATTAAGGATAGTTGGGTAGAAATCAAGTAGCCTGTGGTTAACAATTTATTATGTATGAAAGTGCAGCAACTATAAAAAAACAGTCAGTTTTTTGCTTACTTCAAAAAGTTTTCTTATGTTTAATTTTTTCCTGTGAACAAATTTAATAAAGATATTTAACTAAAAAATCCATTTTATCAAATATAATTTTGCTTAGAATTTAGTTAATTAAGTGAAAATGTTAAACATAAAAAAAAATTCCGTTAGTTTGTCCATCTGCATCGGTCAGCATCTATCGATCAAAAACTTCATTTGGATTCTGGATTGTGTTGCGCCAGTGGCAAAGTCAAATTGACGCCATTGGTATCGCCACCAGAGCCACTACATTCATTGCCTTCCGGAAATGGGCCAGATTCTAAACATTTTTTATTCATATCCAGCAATACAATAATTGCTTTCAAAATACGTCATTTGGCGCAACAAAAGTTATTCGAGATAATTTTATGCCTATACTTTCAAAGTATATAAGTGCAAAATACGCTGGTAGCTTTCTTATTGACATGGTTTAAAGAACGTTGGTAGCTGTAAATTGCCAAAAGCAACCAGAAGTGAGTGAGTTTACAGAAGTTGATGGGACAATGGCAGTCCTGCGAACGTATTTTGCTAGCCACATGGCGGTACTAAACACTTCGCTAAACAATTACCTATATTACATCTATTTACCCTTGCAGATTCAGGGTCAAATATATCATCGAACAGGTTCCTTATTGCCAACGCCGGATAGTCACTACAAATTTTTGCAAATTTATTTTATGGGCGATTCAGCAAGAAAAGTCGATCAGCGTTGTACACACAACAATTCGGTGAAAAGACCAATTGTGGAACAATTCCAAACATTTTTCCATCAACATAGCGAATTGTTTGCATTATTCAAGACCGCATGCCATCTGATAACCACAAAATTGTCATTAGAGCCTATAAGACGCCTGCAGGACAACACGCAAAACGTTTTAATGCGTCAACAATTGATGAAATCGCTATTGTCGTCGTGGGTGAAAATTAAGAAAATCGAGACATTATTTTATATCGGCGGAACCAACTGCAGCGTGTGTCCGAAACATATCGATCATATGATGCGTTACAATATCCTATCTTATTTTGGCAAGCTGAAGATGGGTATCATTTTTCTATCAAGATGATAAATCCAGTTACAGGTAAATAACCAATCTACTTTTACTACCATAATCACATCACAACGTTACTTTATCTTATTAATACAAACATTTTTTGACAGGCGCCGAGACTAACAAAAAAGTTAGTTCAATGAATTATTATTCATACAGACTGATGGTTCGAGAAAATGAGGACATTTATCAGGTAAAACTCCGTTCCGAGGAATACATTAATCTTTGGGATGCCATCAATGCCGTCGGAAATGCACAAAATATCGGCAGAATGACAATTCTGCCAGTAACATATGTCGGAAGTCCGCGACATACGCATGAATACGCTCAAGATGCTATGTCCGTCATTATGGAACACCAGATTTGTTTATCATGTTTACGTGCAATCTATAGTGGTCAGAAATTCGATAAGAATTATTTCCTGGCCAATTGATCGCTATGACATCACCGCAAGGGTGTTCAAAAAAAATTAAAATCACTCATGATTTTATTATTAAGTATCGCGTGTTCGGCGAGACGCGCCGTTGGATGTATTCAGTCGAGTGGCAAAAATACGGATTGCCACATGCACATATCCTCATTTGATTGGTTGAGAGGATACGACCGAATGAAATCGATGATGTGATATCAGCGAAAATTCCCGCTAATGAAGAAGATCCACTGTTACATGAGGTTGTTACAAAAAATATGATTCATGGTCCCTGTGGAATATTAAATCCCAATTCTCTGTGTATGGCTGACGGAAAATGTGCAAAACGCTATCCAAGACAATTAGTAGCAGAAACTATTACTGGGAATGATGGTTATCCACTTTATCGCCGCCGATCCACTGATAACAATGGAAGGTCAACAATATTAAGTGAATCAACAGGACATTGAAATTGATAATCGTTGGGTTGTTCCGTTTCCGCCGTTACTCTCCAAGACATTTAAAGCACACATAAATATCGAATTTTGCCATTCCATAAAATCTATTAAATATATTTGCAAATACGTGAACAAAGATTTTCGTGACATGGCTATGTTCGGAGTTGCTATGCTGAAAATTCAAAAGATGAAATCACTCAATTTCAAATGGGCCGCTATGATAGCAGTAACGAAGCGATGTGGCGTATTTTTTCATTCGCTATACATGAAAGGAAAGACACCCCACTGTTGTTCACTTGGCCATACATTTGGAAAATGGTCAAAGAATGTATTTTACAGCAGAGAACGTGTTACAACGAGCTGACAGGCCGCCATCGACAACATTGACCAGCTTTTTTGAAATGTGCCAGAATGATGACTTTACCCGAACGCTGCTTTACTCTGAAATGCCAAGATATTATACCTGAAATCAATCGTCAAAGAAATTTCAACGACGGAATTAAGGACAGTTCCAGGTTACCCACAAGTATTTTCCATTGATGCACTAGGACGTCTTTACACAGTCCATCCCAGCCAAGACGAGTGTTTTTATTTGCGTTTACTGCTGGTTAATGTTCGTGGCCCAACCTCATTTCAACATCTGCGAACTGTTAATGATGTATTGTGGGCACTTACAGAGAAGCCTGTCAACGTATGGGATTGCTAGAGAATGACACTCATTGCGACCACACTCTCGAAGATGCTATGATTACGTCAAATGCTAAACAAATACGAACATTGTTTTCTATAATTTTGTCTACATGCTTCCCATCAACACCGATTGATTTATAGAATAAATATAAACATCATATGGGCGAAGATATATTGCAATAGATGCGTCTTAGAATTCGTAGCTTTAGATTTCGACAAAACTCGTTGGCTTTCGCTAATACCGATATTTGATGGAATCTTAATAGTTTAGCAAACGTTGAAAATCTAATTTTTGTATGTCATACAATGTGTTATTATACCGCGTTGAATAATATTATCAAATCTGTTTTGTTTTAAGCATTTGAAAAACCAGTCGAGATCAGGGCTGTAGAATCTAAAAAAGATTTTCAGCTTCCCCGGCTCTGACTACGACACCAAAATAATTACAGGGTTGGCTATGACTTATCTAGAAAAAAATGTAGAAACCGAAAATCCCGAGAATACAAAAAAAATAAATTCACGAAAGAAAATCTACAAAGCGCAAATTAGGTAACACAGTTATCAAAGTGCAGCACAAGTTAAAATTAAAACAATTTTTATTAAATTCGATTTTTCCTACATCTGCCTGTACCAAGACCAAGAAGACTAGATCAAGTCTGCCATAAAGCCACATTTACGGAATTTCAGCATATGGTGGAATTAGGGATTTGCAGGCCATCTGCATCTCCCGTCTCTTGTCCATTGCACATGGTTAAGAAAAAAGATCTCGATTGGCGACCATGTGGGGATTACAGACGATTAAATACGGTTACAATACCGGATCGTTATCCTATTCCTCACATTCAAAACTTCTTCATGCATTTACATGGATGTAAAGTTTTTTCAAAAATCGATCTCGTCAGAGCTTATCATTTGATTCCCGTCTCACCTGAAGATGTTTTTAAAACAGCAATAACAACTCCTTTTGGCCTGTTCGAATTTACTCGAATGCCGTTTGGATTACGTAATGCCGCTCAAACGTTTCAGCGTTTTATGAACGAAGTCGTTCGAAACTTGGACTTTGTTTTCGTCTACATTGACGATATTCTTGTGGCATCACAATCTAAGGAACAGCACAAACTCCACTTGGAACAACTTTTCCACAGGATAACTGAGTTTAATGTTCACATTAATATTTCTAAAGTCTTGATTTCCTTAGCCACAAAATAACCCATAATGGTATTTTGCCGTCTGAAGATCGAATTAACGCCATTAGGGAATTTCCAGCTCCAAGCTCAATAATCAACGATTCAATCAAGCATAATCAAAGCTTGCTGAAATACTCCCACCTGTTCACAGCCATCTGGTCGTACTTCTACGTAAGCCTAAAACGCCTAAGAATTTCCCTTGGACTGACGAATGTCAACAAGCATTCACGTCACTTAAGGCTGAACTTGCGAAAACAACATTGCTTGCACATCCACTGAGCGATTCAAAGCTTATGTAGTTTAGCTACTGACGCATCAAACACTGCCGTTGGGGCAGTACTGCAACAGTATAATAATGAGTGTTGGGAGCCATTGGGATTTTTCTCAAGGAAATTATAGGATGCTGAGAAGAAATATTCCGGATTCGATCTGAAGTGAAACACTTCAAATATTTTGTCGAAGGTCGGGACTTTACGATTTTTACCGATCACAAGCCTCTGACTAGAGCAATTCAGTCTAAAACTGAACGTAATCCGAGGCAATCTCGCCACTTGGATTATATCAGTCAATTTACCATGGACATTCAGCATGTTCACGGACATGACAACGTTGTTGCAGATACACTTTCTCCCACAACGGACAATGAAACGGCCGCAGTCGAGACACAATTCGACTTAAACAAAATTGCAATTTTACAAAAAGCTGACCCAGAACTTCAGATTTTATTTTCTGGTTCAGAATGTCACTCTGGTTCATCAATAAAACTGGCGCTTTTCCAATTGTCCCAACTGGGTACAACCGCCCATTTACCGTAGAATCACTGCGTCGAACCATCTTCGATACTTTACATAACATTTCGGATCCTGGTGTTCGTGCTACTCGTAAATTGATTACTGCTCGATATTTTTGGCTTAGTATGAACAAAGGCGTAAGCCAATGAGCTCAGTCCTGTATCCTGTTTATCCTGCCAACGTAATGATATTTCTACTTTTACCTCATTCTACTTCATATATTATGAGTGAACTGATTGGCATCTGTATTTTTCTGATTTGCGAAATCGAAAATACTGTGAATGTCATTCATTACTACTAGTACTATATTGTCTATGTATAATAAAGCCAGAAAATAATTTTCAATCAGAATTTTATCCCACAAACTAAATTAGTTAAATCAACTGACTGCAATTTTAATCAGTTAAAGCAATAAAACTAATTTGGTTAAATGAACTGGCAACAATCCTATTCGGTTGGAGAAAACAAATGAATGCGGTTGTGTCAACTACTTCTGATTATGTAGTAACCGGAATAGGATAGCACTAACCGTGCAAAGAAAGTTGCTTTAATATCCAAGTCTATTATTATAATCGATCAGTGGTCACGACAACTATAATTTATAATATTCCTAAACCAATAATCGATTAACTCAATCGAATGATCGATAAGCTCAACCAATGGTCGGTCATGTAATACAGTATATTTCGTTCTTTGTACAAGCTAATTCCTTTAGGCTAACTAAAAAGGGATAGTCACAACTTCTTTCTCAGTTCTGATAAACAAGTGAAAGAGTTTATCGTAAAGTTTAATTAAAATTTATACGGGATCGAATAGTTGGGTAGGGCAATTTATTCGGTTGTCGCAAACGGGTAGTTCTCTGGGTGTTTACACCTTCTATTCCATGAGCCATTCCCTACTTACTGTCCAAATTTCACGTCAATCGCTTTTGCCCGTAAGAATTCTGAGCGAAAACCGTCAAACACTGGACTATTGTTTTGGGCTCCGGGAATTTCAGTCAAAAACATTTCAATCAAAAACACAAAAAACATTTCAGTCAAACTGTTTTCTGACCGAAATACCTTTTTCGTGACTGAAGTTCTCTTTTAAACGGAGTTTTAGTCATAATATTTGCATGGGATATTTTATGACTGAAATGCCTTACGTTTTTTGATTGAAATTCCCGGAGTCATTGTTTTGATAGCATGAAGATACACATTTAAAAATATCATCTGTTAAGTGTATTGGTCATTACGGAAAACCATATAAAAAAAATGTAATTTTTCCGTGTTCACCATAACACCACTTATAGTTGATATCACACACTATCTTAACACAGTGTATTCACAACCGTATACGTATATTCTCACTAATAAAAATCAGCAGTTGATACATTTTTACAGCAAATGATTGGGCTTCCTATAGAGAGAATTTTTGAAGTTTTTGGCAAATACCAACAAAATATTAGGCCCATTATTCGTATTGGTGTTAGTGAAAAATAGAATAAAATTATGAAGTAAAATTTGATTTTTATACTTTCGAGCGCTCAAATTTGTTAAGACGGCCCTGTGCCTTGATTTCTTATTTCATCCACAAAAAATAAGGGTGTCTAAAAATGGGGTAAGAAAATTTAATTTTCGTATTACTGATAAAACAGTGTCATCGTGTAATGTTGTAGCTTACCAGATGAGAGGTAGTTACAGACATTACATTTCAAAACAAGTCATGAATCATAAAAAAACAGAAACCAATTTATACAAATTCAAATAGCTAAAGTGATTACAAGGAGAACAACCTAATTATGCATTAGACAATTTCAAGAAATCATTTTACTCATCACATGTTTAAATCATGCAGTGATGACTCTCGTTACTTCCTTGTTTATAAACCGCAATAATTACGAGTGTAAATCCGAATAAAAGAGACATTAAAAGTCGAAGTTCATTAAATTCATAAATAATTAACTTTAATCAAACCAACATAAAATAGTTATGGTGAGATTGATATACTTCAATCCAAAACCAACAAATTAGAAACGGATTGAGACCTGAACCATTATAAGTGTGTGTAATCAGCCTCTTTTCAATAATTTTATATAATTCTGTTATTGATTTTCGTTTAGCATTGTACAATAGTATAGAACAAAAATAATCCAATTTTAATAGATATACCATCATTGAAGGTCATTCAAAGTACTTATCTACTCAACCAAAAATGTATCAATAAATGTAAAATGACCGTGGCCTACAAATAACTACATATAGTAAGTAGTACTTAGTTTTATAATGACATTCGTTTAAATCTTAGTACTCTTGATAATTTTTAAAGGTCATGATGTGCAGTTTTTGCTCCATTTATTTAACTATTGTACAGTGTAGTCATTAGCCAAGTGAAACATGTTTATTGTTTAATTGATGACTGTGATTTTATTGTTTATGTTTTAAACGATTGACGATTTAATTAGGGCAACTACACAAAATATGTTGAAAGTCATCTTGTCACGTTTTCAGAATCTAAAATTAATTAAGCAGTAATATTGTACATTAGACATAGACACATTTTTAATTATTTCAAATCGAAGCTATTTCATATTCTGACCTATTCTATAGATTATAGGTAGTGTCACTAGGTTAGTAAGGCTTATTTCACTAGCAAAGAAACAAATTAGGAAAACTTCAACTGAAACTAACAAGACGTAATCAAATCTCACAAACTAATAAACTCAATTCAAGTCATTAAGACTTAACCTATCTATGTTAGTTCATCAATATGAATTCAGTAATTTAGAATTTATTCTAAATTAGCTAGCTAGGCCAAAGAATCTCTTTTTTAATCTCATATATCTGAAATGAGATGGCACGCTTGTGAGGTCACCGATTTAGATAAGACTGTGTGTGTGAATAGTACTTTACATACATAGTTTACGCGTGTTAATATTTATACCGTGTGTTCACTTGAAATATTCCCATCCGAATTATCTTGAAAGCGAAGCGTTTATGAAAAATGTGTTCCATGCAAAAGTTGTACGTTTTTGAGGGGCGAAGTGACTAAGTGACTAATTTATAATAGGGTATTTTCCGTGAAGAATGCAAATGGAATAAAAAACAAAACACTGTTGTTGTGCGTTGTTTTTGTTTCGTATTTGTAAAAAGGTGTTACTGTATAGATTGTGAAATTAGTTCATAAATCTTTCACTAGTTTCGCTAGTCCGTGTACAAATTTGTTTGTTTACGTTTTTTTTATATAAAGTTTTGCTAAAAACAGCTATAATAAAATTGAAATAAATTGAATAAAAAATACCTCGATATGAAGTTTAAAGTAATAATAATAATATAACAATAGATTAATACATGTATTTTGAAAAGATAATAATCCATAACCCTTTAATATCCAAGAAAACGATAAGTAAAAACACCTGATTTTGATATATTTATAGCTGATCTATCAACAAAACTTATTATTACATTTATATTTTTCAATGGAATTAACCAAATTCCCCTTTATTTTCTATTTTTAAATACAAAGTATTGCTCAAATCTCATATTTTATTAACTAATAAATTCTAAAACAACGGACATAACCTCATAAAATACCAAAAATGACCTCATTTTTATTTGTAATTTTCTTGGATGTTAAAGGGTCAACGGATTATTAAATTTAAATAAAATATGTTAAATAGTATTTCAAAGTTTTATTATAACCATCAACGTTTCTTCAAGATAATTTTAATTAACAATTTTGCGATTTAATTGGACATGTTTTTACCGCAACTCCATATAAAAAAAATGTAAACAAACAAATTTGTACACTGATTAGCGCCTCTTGCGAAAATGTATGCGAAGCTGTTGTACTAAAACACAATCGATATTTGTTCATTTTAGTACCGCAATTGGCGCTAGTGTGAATTATCTTTTCCATAATAAATGAGATAATTTACACTAGCGCACCTAGCGTAAATGATAGCGTAGTTGATGTTTAGTACAAGTGCTAAACATGATCTATATAGATCGTGATATTTGTTCATTTTAGTACCGCAATTGTCGCTAGTGTGAATTATCTTTTCCATAACAAATGAGATAATTTACACTAGCGCACCTAGTGTAAATGATAGCGTAGTTGATGTTTAGTACAAGTGCTAAACATGATCTATATAGATCGTGATATTTGTTCATTTTAGTACCGCAATTGTCGCTAGTGTGAATTACCTTTTCCATAACAAATGAGGTAATTTACACTAGCGCACCTAGCGTAAATGATGGCGTAGTTGATGTTTAGTACAAGTGCTAAACATGATCTATATAGCACGTGACGACTCCATTAGCTATTCAAAACTCGAATAGATTGTTTTCGGTGGAGCCAGGAGCAAAATTTCGAAAAAACATCAACTTTTAACATTAAAATTCGAATTTGATTTAAAAATTGAACTGAGTTGAACCTAGAATTTTACTGTGAAATCATTTTCCAGTTTTAATTTATCGAGCTAAAATAAATTTGACATCAAACAAGAAAATGATGGACCAATGCCCAAATACAAAATCGGATGTTTTGTAGAGTGGAACTAATTTTTAATAATTTTTTTACTGCAGATGAGTCAATTGGATGAAAAATTGAAATTGATGGTTTGGAATGCCGGTCAACATCACACGCATGTGGCAATTCTGTTAACATTAATACATTCTGACATGCATTGAAAACAATTATTGATGCCACTCGTAGAAGTAGCGATTGTATTGGTTTAAATGGTACATTGGTGCTGGAAAAAATTTAATTTAATCTACATGTATATCTATCTATCTATCTATAAGAAGGAAAATATGTTTGTGGATTCCACGAAAGCTCTTGGTCCACTCGAGCGATTGTTTCTAAATTTTGCACGAATACTTTTTAGCAGAGAGAAACACATAGAGGAGTTAGCTTTTAAAAATTGTTACTCCTTCCTCATGCTCCTCTGTGAGGAGGCATTTTCAAGTGGTCTTTTTAAAACTGATTGAGCTGATTTTTACATATTTAATGCAAAATTAAAAATAAATCGACACATGTATCATTATTTTTTTAGCGGTGATGGTGATGGTGGTGTTGATGGTAATGTTGATGATGATGATGATGGGGTTAATGATGGTGATGATAATGGTGATTTTGGTTGTGATTGTGTTTGTGATGGTGATGACGATGGTGATGGTATGATGGTATGATGATTTGAAGGCATGATATCAATATGATACAATGATGTGATGGTTTGATGATATATTGGTAATTGGTATGATGCTATAAAGGATGGATGGTGTGATAAAATGAAGGTATGATGGTAACATGATACAATGGTGTGATGGTATGATGGAATGATGGTGTGATGGTACGACGGTTTGATGGTATAATGGTATTATGACATAAAGGTATGATGGTGAGTTGGTTTGATGGTATGATGGTGTAATGGAATGTAGGTGTGATGGTTTTGATGGTTTGATGGTATAAAGGTATGATGGTATGATGATAGGAAGGGTAACATGGTACAATTGTGTGATGGTAAGCTGGTATGATATTATTATGGTATGATCGTATGATGATATATTGTTAAGACGGTATAATGGTTTGATGGCACGGTGATGTAACTGCATTATGTATGGTGGAATGATAGTATGATGATTGATGGTGTTGTGGTATAATGTTATGATGATATTATGGTATGGTTGTATGATAGTACGATAGTATGATGTTATAATTGGTATATCCACAAAATGTCGAATCATAAATTTTCGAAAACATAAAATTCCGACAAGGAAACGTATTAAAATCCCGACTTCACAAAATTTCGACTACACAAAATTCCAACTAACCAACATCCCGTCGCTAGAAAATCTCAAGCTAATCAAATTGCTTATAAAAGCGAGTTTTCAAAATATTTTTATAGAATTTCCTTCCGTTTTCCAGAATATGATCCGGTTCTTTTCCAGAATTATTACTATAGAAAGAGCAGCAAATTTATTTCAAAAGTTGGGAATTTTTCGAGATTTTGAAGATTTTGTGCCGTCAGGGGGATTTGGTTGCGTTAGAATTTTATTGGGTCAGGATTTTATTTAGACGAGTATTTATTGGATCAAGGTATTGTTCAGTCGGGATTTTGTGGAGTGAGATTTTATTACTCCGGATTTTCTGACTCGGGATTAACTACCGTACCCGTTATAATTGTATGAATATTACTGTTAACGATATCATCAGCAAAATCTGTCTTCGGAGGCATGTCAAGTAAATTTCAATGACAAAACGCATGTTCTTCTGTAAATGTACGCCTTATCGAGGAAGTTTTTATACAAACTTCTTCAATTTGGTAAAGCAAGAATGTAAGCACAATGAAGAACTTGAGGAAAACATTTTTATAAGCATAGAACTCAATTACCTGAATCATCAATACTTACTTCCTGGAGACACAACCTCCTACAAAAAATTAAGCAATTAACAGTGACAACATGGCACCGTAGACAGATGTCTAGCCAACAGATTGACAGAACTCGATCGTTCTCATTCGGTAGAGAGAACGCACCTTCATTTCGAGAGTAGGAACTTCAAAAATTTATGTGTTATAGCTCCGGGAGCAAAATAAAAAAATATGGTTTACAAGCAAGCATTGCGGTGAACCCAACAAATTATTTTTGTCTTGATCTTATTCAATTCACTTGAGAAATTGTATTCAAATGCGCCTTGCTGAAAAAAATGAAGAAAATATTTTGTTTGGACTTTTGTCCTTAAACCGAAATATATATCAAATATAAATACATATAACAATTCCGAAAATTAATCGAAATTCAAATTTTTAACTGTTAAAGCCGGTACGCTGCTGAAGTGAAATAAAATTTCTCATATAAAAATTACGCAAGCGAAAACGAAAATGAAAATGTTCCCGGACGATAAATGTGAAGCTAAATTTTGACATTTCATCATTTGAGGTTCTTATTTTTCAATCGCCTATGGGGCATGCTTATAGTAACAATATTCGCCGCTGTTTTTAAATGCAGCACCATCGGTAAAGGTTAGAATGTGAAATGGTATTAGTGTTTTGTATCGAAACTGTATTGTGAATTTAATAACACAAAAGAATTTTTATCGATCGTCGTTTAGCGACGCGTTCGAACTTCGTAGCCATAAAATTAAACGTTAAACATTATTGTAACCTTTTTCACGACGGTAATGACATCTGATGTGCGGAAACAAAAACAAACTCTTTTTGCATGCCCCATTGCATTTAATTTTAATTTTGTTTTTAAATTCCAAATTGAATTTATCTAATATAAAATTTTACGAGAATCGTCAAATTAAATTTTCACGTCAGATTTATGTTCCTATTCTTGGAAACCAGTGAAAATTTCATTTCACATGAACAGCATACTAGGCTTTAATTGAAATTTTGAATTTTTTGCATTTTCAAAGTTTACACCAATGCAATTGATAGAATTTTTTAACCACGTTATACTAGGGCACGCAAACTGTGCGTCTAAGCAAATTTTGCAAATAGTACATTAATGCAATAGGGAAAGGATATACAAATTATTTGTCTATCTATACTAATGAAAATGAAAATCTGTATTCATGTGTGTATGCTCTTTACACGTATCTATGCCATTCATCACACCAGATTCAAAATTTGCGTAGTGGTTTCACACGAAAATTAGCAGGTTTTCATAGTATTTTCGAAGGATTCTAGCCCTTTTGTGTAGGTGCCTCCAACTCCAATAAAGTTTCTAAAATTTCGATTTAAAAAAAAATACAGGACTGAGTTTAGATAAATGGTTAAATAAAATTAAACGTTTTAAAGAGTACGTTTTAAAAACATTTTAAAGAGTACACTGGAAAAACGATAGAAGTTAATTTAAAAAAAAAATGAGATTTTGATGCCATCTTTGCTAAAATAAAAATATTTTATTGACCTCAGGCAACGTCAGCTAGTTGTATATAAAAGTCAAGTGAGTGTTCGTTGACACTCATTTTTCTCCACAATCACCCACTGCCATCCTCTTGTGGTTGCAGTGGTAAATAGCCCTTGGTCTACCATCGATAAAAATATAGTTTAGTAGCGTGGTTATGCGTGGGTGGGAGTGGATGGCGAAAATCTCTAACGCATTGTTTCCTTATCAGACCGAGAATGGTTCATCAATTTCACCATATAGAATGGCGCTGGGTCTGACTCCGTGAACATCTCTAACATTGACATAAGAAATTTTTTAAATCATGCAAACCTCAAAATTAATAAATTTTTTGAATTACAGTAAAACTCATAACAATTGAATCAGATTTGCTTCACAAACTGATACAGAAGGGATTTGTGATCTTGTGGACATCTCTACGTTCGTCATTATATGTACGTTTAAAAAAAAAGAAATCCAAAATTACTAAATTTCTAAATTCTGTGAAGTGTATTCCTCTTGTATATTGCAATTCTGTGAAGCTTCGACAATTAAATACGCTTAGTCAACGGGCGATAAGCAGACCTCTTAAAATACTCTAAAATTTTTGATTTTTACATATTTTCAACATTCAGTAAAATTCGGTTAAATGTTTGATACAATTTACCGAAATGTAAATTTTAGTTTAGGTATTGCGGTGACTCAAAAAACATTGCTGCGACGTATTTACCAACGTTCACTAAAAAAGTAGATATTATACTGGTTTACGAGACGGTTTATTTAAAAAAGGAGAATCCACAGAAGAGTTTATTAAATTTAGTAAATGTCAAGATTTTAAGACTAAATGATTCCGACTTCAAGTGTGAATACTTTGTTAAGCAATATGTAAAAATTAATAGTTTTATGAACTCCAAATATGTATTAAATAATTAACAACAATTAACGAAAAAAAAAAACTTACGAATCAATTTTCTCCAAGAATTCCCAAATTTGTTTTTTTATTTTTTTTTATTAAGCAGATATATAACACCAACAAATTTGAGTATATAATGACAAACACTTACACAAATCACAATGTATATATAAAAAAAAAGAAAACCAAGTTAAAAGTATGCTTAAGTGTTAAACTAATTTTTTCAAAAATATTAACAAAACAAATAAATCACCAATCTAGATAATAAATGCGCTTATTTACTTTATTAATTCACACAAGATCACTTTTGTATTTATCACACAAAAATATTATTATTATTTAGCACAAAAAAGTAAAAAATACACGTAATGAGCTTTAAAGCTCAATAAATACAAAACATATATAGTTGCACGTCGCGAAAATTTTTAACGAAATTCAAACAAATTCAAAATAAATTCAAAAAAAGATTTTGTAAGCGCACACAAAAAAGCTAAACCGTCACGGAAATGGTCGCTTCATGAAATGTCTAGAAAAAATAACATTAACTATCTTTTTATACATAAAACTAATAAATAGACAAAAAAATAAAAATTATTCACAACTATAAACGTAAAACTAAAAATCTAATTAAGTAAATAAAAAATCGATTAATGTTATTGATTCAGTTCGGTTGGTATTTTTTCGGTTTTATGGAGTTGATTTACTTCTGATATATTTTGATTATGATAATCATAAATTTTGTGACATACGAACAAGTACATAAAGGTGATTATTATCTCTCTCCCCGTATGTACATACTATATCGACAAAAACAGTATACTAAATTATATGACGCGTGCACTATACAATTAAATCGAAAGTAATTATTAATGATACACATTTGAATAAAACAGAGTATAGGGAAGCACAATGGGTTCGCGACACTCGATAAGCCCAGCGCGTATGATCGTACGAAAATCTGGTGTTAGACTAAATTCGTAATTCGTATTTTTTTTTTGTTATAGTACATATACGATATTTTTGAGTTATGTACTTTGTATATAAATGATGCTAAATATACGTTTTTTGTGTTCAATGCCAATTAGCTAATCATCAATAGTGCGAATTTATATATACAAGAAAATATGATGTCTAGTCAATCCTTTGCTTTTATGTGACACAGTGTACTTTTTTGATATTTTTTGGTTGAAACGATTAATTGATTATTATCATTAATGTATTCATAACAAAAGTAATTAAACGTTAGAAATATATGTGTTCTATTGAAATTGGATACATCCAAATTATATTTAAACTAGAAAAATTACTTTATGTTGAGTGATGATTAATTCTGTTGGTCAAGATTTTTCGGTGGTTTAAGCAATTCCAGCCGTTCTATTTGTGCCGGTAACCGTTTAAAAATTAAACTGGCTCAAAATAACACATCTTGCCTCATGGAAATAGCACTTCTTGCCTCATACTATAGCCCACAAATCCAGAGACAGAAATATTGAAAATCTGCAATTGTGCTCCGATTTCGTTGATTGATACCTCTATCAATAGGCAGTGAGACCTGTAATCGTCATGCCAATGGTCATTTGGATCGTTCGCACATTTCTACACATTTCGCAGAAAATTCAATTTTCTTGAAAATCAACTGAACTATAGCCCACAAATTTAGAGCCAGAAAAATCGAAAATCTGCAATTGTGCTCCGATTTCGTTGCTTGATACCTCTATCAATAGGCGTTGAGACCTGTAATCGTCATGCCAATGGGCATTTGGATCGCTCGCACATTTCTACGCATTTCGCAGAAAATTCAATTTTCTTGAAAATCAACTGAACTATAGCCCACAAATACAGAGCCAGAAAAATCGAAAATCTGCAATTGTGCTCCGATTTCGTTGCTTGATACCTCTATCAATAGGCGTTGAGACCTGTAATCGTCATGCCAATGGTCATCGGGATCGCTCGCACATTTCTACAGATTTTGCAGAAAATTCAATTTTCTTGAAAATCAACTGAATTATAGCCCACAAATTTAGAGCCAGGAAAATCTAAAATCTGCAATTGTGCTCCGATTTCGTTGATTGATACCTCTATCAATAGGCGTTGAGACCTGTAATCGTCATGCCAACGGTCATTTGGATCGCTCGCACATTTCTACAGATTAAGCAGAATATTCAATTGTAATGAAAATCAACTGAACTATAGCCCACAAATTCAGAGCCAGAAAACACAAAAATCTGCAATTGTGCTCCGATTTCGTTGCTTGATACCTCTATCAATAGGCGTTGAGACCTGTAATCGTCATGCCAATGGTCATTTGGATCGCTCGCACATTTCTACAGATTTTGCAGAAAATTCAATTTTCTTGAAAATCAACTGAACTATAGCCCACAAATTTAGAGCCAGAAAAATCTAAAATCTGCAATTGTGCTCCGATTTCGTTGATTGATACCTCTATCAATAGGCGTTGAGACCTGTAATCGTCATGTCAACGGTCATTTGGATCGCTCGCACATTTCTACAGATTTCGCAGAAAATTCAATTTTATTGAAAATCAACTGAACTATAGCCCACAAATTCAGAGCCAGAAAAATCGAGAATCTGCAATTGTGCTCCGATTTCGTTGATTGATACCTCTATATCAATAGGCGTTGAGACCTGTAATCGTCATGCTAACGGGCATTTGGATCGCTCGCACATTTCTACAGATTTTGCAGAAAATTCAATTTTCTTGAAAATCAACTGAATTATAGCCCACAAATTTAGAGCCAGAAAAATCTAAAATCTGCAATTGTGCTCCGATTTCGTTGATTGATACCTCTATCAATAGGCGTTGAGACCTGTAATCGTCATGTCAACGGTCATTTGGATCGCTCGCACATTTCTACAGATTTCGCAGAAAATTCAATTTTATTGAAAATCAACTGAACTATAGCCCACAAATTCAGAGCCAGAAAACACAAAAATCTGCAATTGTGCTCCGATTTCGTTGCTTGATACCTCTATCAATAGGCGTTGAGACCTGTAATCGTTATGCCAATGGTCATTTGGATCGCTCGCACATTTCTACACATTTCGCAGAAAATTCAATTTTATTGAAAATCAACTGAACTATAGCCCACAAATTCAGAGCCAGCAAAATCGAAAATCTGCAATTGTGCTCCGATTTCGTTGCTTGATACCTCTATCAATAGGCGTTGAGACCTGTAATCATCATGCCAATGGTCATTTGGATCGTTCGCACATTTCTACACATTTCGCAGAAACTTCAATTTTATTGAAAATCAACTGAACTATAGCCCACAAATTCAGAGCCAGAAAACACAAAAATCTGCAATTGTGCTCCGATTTCGTTGCTTGATACCTCTATCAATAGGCGTTGAGAGCTGTAAACGTCATGCCAACGGGCATTTGGATCGCTCGCACATTTCTACGCATTTCGCAGAAAATTCAATTTTCTTGAAAATCAACTGAACTATAGCCCACAAATTCAGAGCCAGCAAAATCGAAAATCTGCAATTGTGCTCCGATTACGTTGATTGATACCTCTATCAATAGGCGTTGAGACCTGTAATCTTTATGCCAATGGTCATTTGGATCGTTCGCACATTTCTACACATTTCGCAGAAACTTCAATTTTCTTGAAAATCAACTGAACTATAGCCCACAAATTTAGAGCCAGAAAAATCTAAAATCTGCAATTGTGCTCCGATTTCGTTGCTTGATACCTCTATCAATAGGCGTTGAGACCTGTAATCGTTATGCCAATGGTCATTTGGATCGTTCGCACATTTCTACACATTTCGCAGAAACTTCAATTTTATTGAAAATCAACTGAACTATAGCCCACAAATTCAGAGCCAGCAAAATCGAAAATCTGCAATTGTGCTCCGATTACGTTGATTGATACCTCTATCAATAGGCGTTGAGACCTGTAATCTTTATGCCAATGGTCATTTGGATCGTTCGCACATTTCTACACATTTCGCAGAAACTTCAATTTTCTTGAAAATCAACTGAACTATAGCCCACAAATTTAGAGCCAGAAAAATCTAAAATCTGCAATTGTGCTCCGATTTCGTTGATTGATACCTCTATCAATAGGCGTTGAGAGCTGTAAACGTCATGCCAACGGGCATTTGGATCGCTCGCACATTTCTACGCATTTCGCAGAAAATTCAATTTTATTGAAAATCAACTGAACTATAGCCCACAAATTCAGAGCCAGAAAACACAAAAATCTGCAATTGTGCTCCGATTTCGTTGATTGATACCTCTATCAATAGGCGTTGAGACCTGTAATCGTCATGTCAACGGTCATTTGGATCGCTCGCACATTTCTACAGATTTCGCAGAAAATTCAATTTTATTAAAAATCAACTGAACTATAGCCCACAAATTCAGAGCCAGAAAACACAAAAATCTGCAATTGTGCTCCGATTTCGTTGCTTGATTCCCCCTGTCAATAGGCGTTGAGACCTGTAATCGTCATGCCAATGGGAATTTGGATCGCTCGCACATTTCTACGCATTTCGCAGAAAATTCAATTTTCTTGAAAATCAATTGAACTATAGCCCACGAATTCAGAGCCAGCAAAATCGAAAATATGCAATTGTGCTCCGATTTCGTTGATTGATACCTCTATCAATAGGCGTTGAGACCTGTAATCGTCATGCCAACGATCATTTGGATCGCTCGCATATTTCTACAGATTTTGCAGAAAATTCAATTTTATTGAAAATCAACTGAACTATAGCCCATAAATTCAGAGCCAGAAAAATCGAAAATCTGCAATTGTGCTCCGATTTCGTTGATTGATACGTCTATCAATAGGCGTTGAGACCTGTAATCGTCATGTCAACGGGCATTTGGATCGCTCGCACATTTCTACAGATTTTGCAGAAAATTCAATTTTCTTGAAAATCAACTGAACTATAGCCCACAAATTCAGAGCCAGAAAACACAAAAATCTGCAATTGTGCTCCGATTTCGTTGATTGATACCTCTATCAATAGGCGTTGAGACCTGTAATCGTCTTGCCAATGGGCATTTGGATCGCTCGCACATTTCTACATATTTCGCAGAAAATTCAATTTTCTTGAAAATCAACTGAACTATAGCCCACAAATTCAGAGCCAGAAAAATCGAAAATCTGCAATTGTGCTCCGATTTCGTTGCTTGATACCTCTATCAATAGGCGTTGAGACCTGTAATCGTCATGCCAATAGTCATTTGGATCGATCGCACATTTATACACATTTCGCAGAAAATTCAATTTTATTGAAAATCAACTGAACTATAGCCCACAAATTCAGAGCCAGAAAAATCGAGAATCTGCAATTGTGCTCCGATTTCGTTGATTGATACCTCTATCAATAGGCGTTGAGACCTGTAATCGTCATGCTAACGGGCATTTGCATCGCTCGCACATTTCTACGCATTTCGCAGAAAATTCAATTTTCTTGAAAATCAACTGAACTATAGCCCACAAATTCAGAGCCAGAAAACACAAAAATCTGCAATTGTGCTCCGATTTCGTTGATTGATACCTCTATCAATAGGCGTTGAGACCTGTAATCGTCATGTCAACGGTCATTTGGATCGCTCGCACATTTCTACAGATTTCGCAGAAAATTCAATTTTATTAAAAATCAACTGAACTATAGCCCACAAATTCAGAGCCAGAAAACACAAAAATCTGCAATTGTGCTCCGATTTCGTTGCTTGATACCTCTATCAATAGGCGTTGAGACCTGTAATCGTTATGCCAATGGTCATTTGGATCGTTCGCACATTTCTACACATTTCGCAGAAACTTCAATTTTCTTGAAAATCAACTGAACTATAGCCCACAAATTCAGAGCCAGAAAACACAAAAATCTGCAATTGTGCTCCGATTTCGTAGCTTGATACCTCTATCAATAGGCGTTGAGAGCTGTAAACGTCATGCCAACGGGCATTTGGATCGCTCGCACATTTCTACGCATTTCGCAGAAAATTCAATTTTATTGAAAATCAACTGAACTATAGCCCACAAATTCAGAGCCAGAAAACACAAAAATCTGCAATTGTGCTCCGATTTCGTTGCTTGATACCTCTATCAATAGGCGTTGAGAGCTGTAAACGTCATGCCAACGGGCATTTGGATCGCTCGCACATTTCTACGCATTTCGCAGAAAATTCAATTTTCTTGAAAATCAACTGAACTATAGCCCACAAATTCAGAGCCAGCAAAATCGAAAATCTGCAATTGTGCTCCGATTACGTTGATTGATACCTCTATCAATAGGCGTTGAGACCTGTAATCGTCATGTCAACGGTCATTTGGATCGCTCGCACATTTCTACAGATTTCGCAGAAAATTCAATTTTATTGAAAATCAACTGAACTATAGCCCACAAATTCAGAGCCAGAAAACACAAAAATCTGCAATTGTGCTCCGATTTCGTTGCTTGATACCTCTATCAATAGGCGTTGAGAGCTGTAAACGTCATGCCAACGGGCATTTGGATCGCTCGCACATTTCTACGCATTTCGCAGAAAATTCAATTTTATTGAAAATCAACTGAACTATAGCCCACAAATTCAGAGTCAGAAAACACAAAAATCTGCAATTGTGCTCCGATTTCGTTGCTTGATACCTCTATCAATAGGCGTTGAGAGCTGTAAACGTCATGCCAACGGGCATTTGGATCGCTCGCACATTTCTACGCATTTCGCAGAAAATTCAATTTTCTTGAAAATCAACTGAACTATAGCCCACAAATTCAGAGCCAGCAAAATCGAAAATCTGCAATTGTGTTCCGATTTCGTTGCTTGATACCTCTATCAATAGGCGTTGAGACCTGTAATCGTTATGCCAATGGTCATTTGGATCGTTCGCACATTTCTACACATTTCGCAGAAACTTCAATTTTATTGAAAATCAACTGAACTATAGCTCACAAATTCAGAGCCAGAAAACACAAAAATCTGCAATTGTGCTCCGATTTCGTTGCTTGATACCTCTATCAATAGGCGTTGAGAGCTGTAAACGTCATGCCAACGGGCATTTGGATCGCTCGCACATTTCTACGCATTTCGCAGAAAATTCAATTTTATTGAAAATCAACTGAACTATAGCCCACAAATTCAGAGCCAGAAAACACAAAAATCTGCAATTGTGCTCCGATTTCGTTGCTTGATACCTCTATCAATAGGCGTTGAGAGCTGTAAACGTCATGCCAACGGGCATTTGGATCGCTCGCACATTTCTACGCATTTCGCAGAAAATTCAATTTTCTTGAAAATCAACTGAACTATAGCCCACAAATTCAGAGCCAGCAAAATCGAAAATCTGCAATTGTGTTCCGATTTCGTTGCTTGATACCTCTATCAATAGGCGTTGAGACCTGTAATCGTTATGCCAATGGTCATTTGGATCGTTCGCACATTTCTACACATTTCGCAGAAACTTCAATTTTATTGAAAATCAACTGAACTATAGCCCACAAATTCAGAGCCAGAAAACACAAAAATCTGCAATTGTGCTCCGATTTCGTTGATTGATACCTCTATCAATAGGCGTTGAGACCTGTAATCGTTATGCCAATGGTCATTTGGATCGTTCGCACATTTCTACACATTTCGCAGAAACTTCAATTTTATTGAAAATCAACTGAACTATAGCCCACAAATTCAGAGCCAGAAAACACAAAAATCTGCAATTGTGCTCCGATTTCGTTGCTTGATACCTCTATCAATAGGCGTTGAGAGCTGTAAACGTCATGCCAACGGGCATTTGGATCGCTCGCACATTTCTACGCATTTCGCAGAAAATTCAATTTTCTTGAAAATCAACTGAACTATAGCCCACAAATTCAGAGCCAGCAAAATCGAAAATCTGCAATTGTGTTCCGATTTCGTTGCTTGATACCTCTATCAATAGGCGTTGAGACCTGTAATCGTTATGCCAATGGTCATTTGGATCGTTCGCACATTTCTACACATTTCGCAGAAACTTCAATTTTATTGAAAATCAACTGAACTATAGCCCACAAATTCAGAGCCAGAAAACACAAAAATCTGCAATTGTGCTCCGATTTCGTTGCTTGATACCTCTATCAATAGGCGTTGAGAGCTGTAAACGTCATGCCAACGGGCATTTGGATCGCTCGCACATTTCTACGCATTTCGCAGAAAATTCAATTTTCTTGAAAATCAACTGAACTATAGCCCACAAATTCAGAGCCAGAAAACACAAAAATCTGCAATTGTGCTCCGATTTCGTTGCTTGATACCTCTATCAATAGGCGTTGAGAGCTGTAAACGTCATGCCAACGGGCATTTGGATCGCTCGCACATTTCTACGCATTTCGCAGAAAATTCAATTTTCTTGAAAATCAACTGAACTATAGCCCACAAATTCAGAGCCAGCAAAATCGAAAATCTGCAATTGTGCTCCGATTACGTTGATTGATACCTCTATCAATAGGCGTTGAGACCTGTAATCGTCATGTCAACGGTCATTTGGATCGCTCGCACATTTCTACAGATTTCGCAGAAAATTCAATTTTATTGAAAATCAACTGAACTATAGCCCACAAATTCAGAGCCAGAAAACACAAAAATCTGCAATTGTGCTCCGATTTCGTTGCTTGATACCTCTATCAATAGGCGTTGAGAGCTGTAAACGTCATGCCAACGGGCATTTGGATCGCTCGCACATTTCTACGCATTTCGCAGAAAATTCAATTTTATTGAAAATCAACTGAACTATAGCCCACAAATTCAGAGTCAGAAAACACAAAAATCTGCAATTGTGCTCCGATTTCGTTGCTTGATACCTCTATCAATAGGCGTTGAGAGCTGTAAACGTCATGCCAACGGGCATTTGGATCGCTCGCACATTTCTACGCATTTCGCAGAAAATTCAATTTTCTTGAAAATCAACTGAACTATAGCCCACAAATTCAGAGCCAGCAAAATCGAAAATCTGCAATTGTGTTCCGATTTCGTTGCTTGATACCTCTATCAATAGGCGTTGAGACCTGTAATCGTTATGCCAATGGTCATTTGGATCGTTCGCACATTTCTACACATTTCGCAGAAACTTCAATTTTATTGAAAATCAACTGAACTATAGCCCACAAATTCAGAGCCAGAAAACACAAAAATCTGCAATTGTGCTCCGATTTCGTTGATTGATACCTCTATCAATAGGCGTTGAGACCTGTAATCGTTATGCCAATGGTCATTTGGATCGTTCGCACATTTCTACACATTTCGCAGAAACTTCAATTTTATTGAAAATCAACTGAACTATAGCCCACAAATTCAGAGCCAGAAAACACAAAAATCTGCAATTGTGCTCCGATTTCGTTGCTTGATACCTCTATCAATAGGCGTTGAGAGCTGTAAACGTCATGCCAACGGGCATTTGGATCGCTCGCACATTTCTACGCATTTCGCAGAAAATTCAATTTTCTTGAAAATCAACTGAACTATAGCCCACAAATTCAGAGCCAGCAAAATCGAAAATCTGCAATTGTGTTCCGATTTCGTTGCTTGATACCTCTATCAATAGGCGTTGAGACCTGTAATCGTTATGCCAATGGTCATTTGGATCGTTCGCACATTTCTACACATTTCGCAGAAACTTCAATTTTATTGAAAATCAACTGAACTATAGCCCACAAATTCAGAGCCAGAAAACACAAAAATCTGCAATTGTGCTCCGATTTCGTTGCTTGATACCTCTATCAATAGGCGTTGAGAGCTGTAAACGTCATGCCAACGGGCATTTGGATCGCTCGCACATTTCTACGCATTTCGCAGAAAATTCAATTTTCTTGAAAATCAACTGAACTATAGCCCACAAATTCAGAGCCAGAAAACACAAAAATCTGCAATTGTGCTCCGATTTCGTTGCTTGATACCTCTATCAATAGGCGTTGAGAGCTGTAAACGTCATGCCAACGGGCATTTGGATCGCTCGCACATTTCTACGCATTTCGCAGAAAATTCAATTTTCTTGAAAATCAACTGAACTATAGCCCACAAATTCAGAGCCAGCAAAATCGAAAATCTGCAATTGTGCTCCGATTACGTTGATTGATACCTCTATCAATAGGCGTTGAGACCTGTAATCGTCATGTCAACGGTCATTTGGATCGCTCGCACATTTCTACAGATTTCGCAGAAAATTCAATTTTATTGAAAATCAACTGAACTATAGCCCACAAATTCAGAGCCAGAAAACACAAAAATCTGCAATTGTGCTCCGATTTCGTTGCTTGATACCTCTATCAATAGGCGTTGAGAGCTGTAAACGTCATGCCAACGGGCATTTGGATCGCTCGCACATTTCTACGCATTTCGCAGAAAATTCAATTTTATTGAAAATCAACTGAACTATAGCCCACAAATTCAGAGTCAGAAAACACAAAAATCTGCAATTGTGCTCCGATTTCGTTGCTTGATACCTCTATCAATAGGCGTTGAGAGCTGTAAACGTCATGCCAACGGGCATTTGGATCGCTCGCACATTTCTACGCATTTCGCAGAAAATTCAATTTTCTTGAAAATCAACTGAACTATAGCCCACAAATTCAGAGCCAGCAAAATCGAAAATCTGCAATTGTGTTCCGATTTCGTTGCTTGATACCTCTATCAATAGGCGTTGAGACCTGTAATCGTTATGCCAATGGTCATTTGGATCGTTCGCACATTTCTACACATTTCGCAGAAACTTCAATTTTATTGAAAATCAACTGAACTATAGCCCACAAATTCAGAGCCAGAAAACACAAAAATCTGCAATTGTGCTCCGATTTCGTTGATTGATACCTCTATCAATAGGCGTTGAGACCTGTAATCGTTATGCCAATGGTCATTTGGATCGTTCGCACATTTCTACACATTTCGCAGAAACTTCAATTTTATTGAAAATCAACTGAACTATAGCCCACAAATTCAGAGCCAGAAAACACAAAAATCTGCAATTGTGCTCCGATTTCGTTGCTTGATACCTCTATCAATAGGCGTTGAGAGCTGTAAACGTCATGCCAACGGGCATTTGGATCGCTCGCACATTTCTACGCATTTCGCAGAAAATTCAATTTTATTGAAAATCAACTGAACTATAGCCCACAAATTCAGAGCCAGAAAACACAAAAATCTGCAATTGTGCTCCGATTTCGTTGCTTGATACCTCTATCAATAGGCGTTGAGAGCTGTAAACGTCATGCCAACGGGCATTTGGATCGCTCGCACATTTCTACGCATTTCGCAGAAAATTCAATTTTCTTGAAAATCAACTGAACTATAGCCCACAAATTCAGAGCCAGCAAAATCGAAAATCTGCAATTGTGCTCTGATTACGTTGATTGATACCTCTATCAATAGGCGTTGAGACCTGTAATCGTCATGTCAACGGTCATTTGGATCGCTCGCACATTTCTACAGATTTCGCAGAAAATTCAATTTTATTGAAAATCAACTGAACTATAGCCCACAAATTCAGAGCCAGAAAACACAAAAATCTGCAATTGTGCTCCGATTTCGTTGCTTGATACCTCTATCAATAGGCGTTGAGAGCTGTAAACGTCATGCCAACGGGCATTTGGATCGCTCGCACATTTCTACGCATTTCGCAGAAAATTCAATTTTATTGAAAATCAACTGAACTATAGCCCACAAATTCAGAGCCAGAAAACACAAAAATCTGCAATTGTGCTCCGATTTCGTTGCTTGATACCTCTATCAATAGGCGTTGAGAGCTGTAAACGTCATGCCAACGGGCATTTGGATCGCTCGCACATTTCTACGCATTTCGCAGAAAATTCAATTTTCTTGAAAATCAACTGAACTATAGCCCACAAATTCAGAGCCAGCAAAATCGAAAATCTGCAATTGTGTTCCGATTTCGTTGCTTGATACCTCTATCAATAGGCGTTGAGACCTGTAATCGTTATGCCAATGGTCATTTGGATCGTTCGCACATTTCTACACATTTCGCAGAAACTTCAATTTTATTGAAAATCAACTGAACTATAGCCCACAAATTCAGAGCCAGAAAACACAAAAATCTGCAATTGTGCTCCGATTTCGTTGATTGATACCTCTATCAATAGGCGTTGAGACCTGTAATCGTTATGCCAATGGTCATTTGGATCGTTCGCACATTTCTACACATTTCGCAGAAACTTCAATTTTATTGAAAATCAACTGAACTATAGCCCACAAATTCAGAGTCAGAAAACACAAAAATCTGCAATTGTGCTCCGATTTCGTTGCTTGATACCTCTATCAATAGGCGTTGAGAGCTGTAAACGTCATGCCAACGGGCATTTGGATCGCTCGCACATTTCTACGCATTTCGCAGAAAATTCAATTTTCTTGAAAATCAACTGAACTATAGCCCACAAATTCAGAGCCAGCAAAATCGAAAATCTGCAATTGTGTTCCGATTTCGTTGCTTGATACCTCTATCAATAGGCGTTGAGACCTGTAATCGTTATGCCAATGGTCATTTGGATCGTTCGCACATTTCTACACATTTCGCAGAAACTTCAATTTTATTGAAAATCAACTGAACTATAGCCCACAAATTCAGAGCCAGAAAACACAAAAATCTGCAATTGTGCTCCGATTTCGTTGATTGATACCTCTATCAATAGGCGTTGAGACCTGTAATCGTTATGCCAATGGTCATTTGGATCGTTCGCACATTTCTACACATTTCGCAGAAACTTCAATTTTATTGAAAATCAACTGAACTATAGCCCACAAATTCAGAGCCAGAAAACACAAAAATCTGCAATTGTGCTCCGATTTCGTTGCTTGATACCTCTATCAATAGGCGTTGAGAGCTGTAAACGTCATGCCAACGGGCATTTGGATCGCTCGCACATTTCTACGCATTTCGCAGAAAATTCAATTTTCTTGAAAATCAACTGAACTATAGCCCACAAATTCAGAGCCAGCAAAATCGAAAATCTGCAATTGTGTTCCGATTTCGTTGCTTGATACCTCTATCAATAGGCGTTGAGACCTGTAATCGTTATGCCAATGGTCATTTGGATCGTTCGCACATTTCTACACATTTCGCAGAAACTTCAATTTTATTGAAAATCAACTGAACTATAGCTCACAAATTCAGAGCCAGAAAACACAAAAATCTGCAATTGTGCTCCGATTTCGTTGCTTGATACCTCTATCAATAGGCGTTGAGAGCTGTAAACGTCATGCCAACGGGCATTTGGATCGCTCGCACATTTCTACGCATTTCGCAGAAAATTCAATTTTCTTGAAAATCAACTGAACTATAGCCCACAAATTCAGAGCCAGCAAAATCGAAAATCTGCAATTGTGCTCCGATTTCGTTGATTGATACCTCTATCAATAGGCGTTGAGACCTGTAATCGTCATACCAACGGTAATTTGGATCGCTCGCACATTTCTATAGATTTTGCAGAAAATTCAATTTTCTTGAAAATCAACTGAACTATAGCCCACAAATTTAGAGCCAGAAAACACAAAAATCTGCAATTGTGCTCCGATTTCGTTGCTTGATACCTCTATCAATAGGCGTTGAGAGCTGTAAACGTCATGCCAACGGGCATTTGGATCGCTCGCACATTTCTACGCATTTCGCAGAAAATTCAATTTTCTTGAAAATCAACTGAACTATAGCCCACAAATTCAGAGCCAGCAAAATCGAAAATCTGCAATTGTGCTCCGATTTCGTTGATTGATACCTCTATCAATAGGCGTTGAGATCTGTAATCGTCTTGCCAATGGTCATTTGGATCGTTCGCACATTTCTACACATTTCGCAGAAACTTCAATTTTATTGAAAATCAACTGAACTATAGCCCACAAATTCAGAGCCAGAAAACACAAAAATCTGCAATTGTGCTCCGATTTCGTTGCTTGATACCTCTATCAATAGGCGTTGAGAGCTGTAAACGTCATGCCAACGGGCATTAGGATCGCTCGCACATTTCTACGCATTTCGCAGAAAATTCAATTTTATTGAAAATCAACTGAACTATAGCCCACAAATTCAGAGTCAGAAAACACAAAAATCTGCAATTGTGCTCCGATTTCGTTGCTTGATACCTCTATCAATAGGCGTTGAGAGCTGTAAACGTCATGCCAACGGGCATTTGGATCGCTCGCACATTTCTACAGATTTCGCAGAAACTTCAATTTTATTGAAAATCAACTGAACTATAGCCCACAAATTCAGAGCCAGCAAAATCGAAAATCTGCAATTGTGCTCCGATTTCGTTGATTGATACCTCTATCAATAGGCGTTGAGACCTGTAATCGTTATGCCAATGGTCATTTGGATCGTTCGCACATTTCTACACATTTCGCAGAAACTTCAATTTTATTGAAAATCAACTGAACTATAGCCCACAAATTCAGAGCCAGAAAACACAAAAATCTGCAATTGTGCTCCGATTTCGTTGCTTGATACCTCTATCAATAGGCGTTGAGAGCTGTAAACGTCATGCCAACGGGCATTTGGATCGCTCGCACATTTCTACAGATTTCGCAGAAACTTCAATTTTATTGAAAATCAACTGAACTATAGCTCACAAATTCAGAGCCAGAAAACACAAAAATCTGCAATTGTGCTCCGATTTCGTTGCTTGATACCTCTATCAATAGGCGTTGAGAGCTGTAAACGTCATGCCAACGAGCATTTGGATCGCTCGCACATTTCTACGCATTTCGCAGAAAATTCAATTTTATTGAAAATCAACTGAACTATAGCCCACAAATTCAGAGTCAGAAAACACAAAAATCTGCAATTGTGCTCCGATTTCGTTGCTTGATACCTCTATCAATAGGCGTTGAGAGCTGTAAACGTCATGCCAACGGGCATTTGGATCGCTCGCACATTTCTACGCATTTCGCAGAAAATTCAATTTTCTTGAAAATCAACTGAACTATAGCCCACAAATTCAGAGCCAGCAAAATCGAAAATCTGCAATTGTGTTCCGATTTCGTTGCTTGATACCTCTATCAATAGGCGTTGAGACCTGTAATCGTTATGCCAATGGTCATTTGGATCGTTCGCACATTTCTACACATTTCGCAGAAACTTCAATTTTATTGAAAATCAACTGAACTATAGCCCACAAATTCAGAGCCAGAAAACACAAAAATCTGCAATTGTGCTCCGATTTCGTTGCTTGATACCTCTATCAATAGGCGTTGAGAGCTGTAAACGTCATGCCAACGGGCATTTGGATCGCTCGCACATTTCTACAGATTTCGCAGAAACTTCAATTTTATTGAAAATCAACTGAACTATAGCTCACAAATTCAGAGCCAGAAAACACAAAAATCTGCAATTGTGCTCCGATTTCGTTGCTTGATACCTCTATCAATAGGCGTTGAGAGCTGTAAACGTCATGCCAACGAGCATTTGGATCGCTCGCACATTTCTACGCATTTCGCAGAAAATTCAATTTTATTGAAAATCAACTGAACTATAGCCCACAAATTCAGAGTCAGAAAACACAAAAATCTGCAATTGTGCTCCGATTTCGTTGCTTGATACCTCTATCAATAGGCGTTGAGAGCTGTAAACGTCATGCCAACGGGCATTTGGATCGCTCGCACATTTCTACGCATTTCGCAGAAAATTCAATTTTCTTGAAAATCAACTGAACTATAGCCCACAAATTCAGAGCCAGCAAAATCGAAAATCTGCAATTGTGTTCCGATTTCGTTGCTTGATACCTTTATCAATAGGCGTTGAGACCTGTAATCGTTATGCCAATGGTCATTTGGATCGTTCGCACATTTCTACACATTTCGCAGAAACTTCAATTTTATTGAAAATCAACTGAACTATAGCCCACAAATTCAGAGCCAGAAAACACAAAAATCTGCAATTGTGCTCCGATTTCGTTGATTGATACCTCTATCAATAGGCGTTGAGACCTGTAATCGTTATGCCAATGGTCATTTGGATCGTTCGCACATTTCTACACATTTCGCAGAAACTTCAATTTTATTGAAAATCAACTGAACTATAGCCCACAAATTCAGAGCCAGAAAACACAAAAATCTGCAATTGTGCTCCGATTTCGTTGCTTGATACCTCTATCAATAGGCGTTGAGAGCTGTAAACGTCATGCCAACGGGCATTTGGATCGCTCGCACATTTCTACGCATTTCGCAGAAAATTCAATTTTCTTGAAAATCAACTGAACTATAGCCCACAAATTCAGAGCCAGCAAAATCGAAAATCTGCAATTGTGTTCCGATTTCGTTGCTTGATACCTCTATCAATAGGCGTTGAGACCTGTAATCGTTATGCCAATGGTCATTTGGATCGTTCGCACATTTCTACACATTTCGCAGAAACTTCAATTTTATTGAAAATCAACTGAACTATAGCCCACAAATTCAGAGCCAGAAAACACAAAAATCTGCAATTGTGCTCCGATTTCGTTGATTGATACCTCTATCAATAGGCGTTGAGACCTGTAATCGTTATGCCAATGGTCATTTGGATCGTTCGCACATTTCTACACATTTCGCAGAAACTTCAATTTTATTGAAAATCAACTGAACTATAGCCCACAAATTCAGAGTCAGAAAACACAAAAATCTGCAATTGTGCTCCGATTTCGTTGCTTGATACCTCTATCAATAGGCGTTGAGAGCTGTAAACGTCATGCCAACGGGCATTTGGATCGCTCGCACATTTCTACGCATTTCGCAGAAAATTCAATTTTCTTGAAAATCAACTGAACTATAGCCCACAAATTCAGAGCCAGCAAAATCGAAAATCTGCAATTGTGTTCCGATTTCGTTGCTTGATACCTCTATCAATAGGCGTTGAGACCTGTAATCGTTATGCCAATGGTCATTTGGATCGTTCGCACATTTCTACACATTTCGCAGAAACTTCAATTTTATTGAAAATCAACTGAACTATAGCCCACAAATTCAGAGCCAGAAAACACAAAAATCTGCAATTGTGCTCCGATTTCGTTGATTGATACCTCTATCAATAGGCGTTGAGACCTGTAATCGTTATGCCAATGGTCATTTGGATCGTTCGCACATTTCTACACATTTCGCAGAAACTTCAATTTTATTGAAAATCAACTGAACTATAGCCCACAAATTCAGAGCCAGAAAACACAAAAATCTGCAATTGTGCTCCGATTTCGTTGCTTGATACCTCTATCAATAGGCGTTGAGAGCTGTAAACGTCATGCCAACGGGCATTTGGATCGCTCGCACATTTCTACAGATTTCGCAGAAACTTCAATTTTATTGAAAATCAACTGAACTATAGCTCACAAATTCAGAGCCAGAAAACACAAAAATCTGCAATTGTGCTCCGATTTCGTTGCTTGATACCTCTATCAATAGGCGTTGAGAGCTGTAAACGTCATGCCAACGAGCATTTGGATCGCTCGCACATTTCTACGCATTTCGCAGAAAATTCAATTTTATTGAAAATCAACTGAACTATAGCCCACAAATTCAGAGTCAGAAAACACAAAAATCTGCAATTGTGCTCCGATTTCGTTGCTTGATACCTCTATCAATAGGCGTTGAGAGCTGTAAACGTCATGCCAACGGGCATTTGGATCGCTCGCACATTTCTACGCATTTCGCAGAAAATTCAATTTTCTTGAAAATCAACTGAACTATAGCCCACAAATTCAGAGCCAGCAAAATCGAAAATCTGCAATTGTGTTCCGATTTCGTTGCTTGATACCTCTATCAATAGGCGTTGAGACCTGTAATCGTTATGCCAATGGTCATTTGGATCGTTCGCACATTTCTACACATTTCGCAGAAACTTCAATTTTATTGAAAATCAACTGAACTATAGCCCACAAATTCAGAGCCAGAAAACACAAAAATCTGCAATTGTGCTCCGATTTCGTTGATTGATACCTCTATCAATAGGCGTTGAGACCTGTAATCGTTATGCCAATGGTCATTTGGATCGTTCGCACATTTCTACACATTTCGCAGAAACTTCAATTTTATTGAAAATCAACTGAACTATAGCCCACAAATTCAGAGCCAGAAAACACAAAAATCTGCAATTGTGCTCCGATTTCGTTGCTTGATACCTCTATCAATAGGCGTTGAGAGCTGTAAACGTCATGCCAACGGGCATTTGGATCGCTCGCACATTTCTACGCATTTCGCAGAAAATTCAATTTTCTTGAAAATCAACTGAACTATAGCCCACAAATTCAGAGCCAGCAAAATCGAAAATCTGCAATTGTGTTCCGATTTCGTTGCTTGATACCTCTATCAATAGGCGTTGAGACCTGTAATCGTTATGCCAATGGTCATTTGGATCGTTCGCACATTTCTACACATTTCGCAGAAACTTCAATTTTATTGAAAATCAACTGAACTATAGCTCACAAATTCAGAGCCAGAAAACACAAAAATCTGCAATTGTGCTCCGATTTCGTTGCTTGATACCTCTATCAATAGGCGTTGAGAGCTGTAAACGTCATGCCAACGGGCATTTGGATCGCTCGCACATTTCTACGCATTTCGCAGAAAATTCAATTTTCTTGAAAATCAACTGAACTATAGCCCACAAATTCAGAGCCAGCAAAATCGAAAATCTGCAATTGTGCTCCGATTTCGTTGATTGATACCTCTATCAATAGGCGTTGAGACCTGTAATCGTCATACCAACGGTAATTTGGATCGCTCGCACATTTCTATAGATTTTGCAGAAAATTCAATTTTCTTGAAAATCAACTGAACTATAGCCCACAAATTTAGAGCCAGAAAACACAAAAATCTGCAATTGTGCTCCGATTTCGTTGCTTGATACCTCTATCAATAGGCGTTGAGAGCTGTAAACGTCATGCCAACGGGCATTTGGATCGCTCGCACATTTCTACGCATTTCGCAGAAAATTCAATTTTCTTGAAAATCAACTGAACTATAGCCCACAAATTCAGAGCCAGCAAAATCGAAAATCTGCAATTGTGCTCCGATTTCGTTGATTGATACCTCTATCAATAGGCGTTGAGATCTGTAATCGTCTTGCCAATGGTCATTTGGATCGTTCGCACATTTCTACACATTTCGCAGAAACTTCAATTTTATTGAAAATCAACTGAACTATAGCCCACAAATTCAGAGCCAGAAAACACAAAAATCTGCAATTGTGCTCCGATTTCGTTGCTTGATACCTCTATCAATAGGCGTTGAGAGCTGTAAACGTCATGCCAACGGGCATTAGGATCGCTCGCACATTTCTACGCATTTCGCAGAAAATTCAATTTTCTTGAAAATCAACTGAACTATAGCCCACAAATTCAGAGCCAGAAAAATCGAAAATCTGCAATTGTGTTCCGATTTCGTTGCTTGATACCTCTATCAATAGGCGTTGAGACCTGTAATCGTTATGCCAATGGTCATTTGGATCGTTCGCACATTTCTACACATTTCGCAGAAACTTCAATTTTATTGAAAATCAACTGAACTATAGCCCACAAATTCAGAGCCAGCAAAATCGAGAATCTGCAATTGTGCTCCGATTTCGTTGATTGATACCTCTATCAATAGGCGTTGAGACCTGTAATCGTCATGCTAACGGGCATTTGCATCGCTCGCACATTTCTACGCATTTCGCAGAAAATTCAATTTTCTTGAAAATCAACTGAACTATAGCCCACAAATTCAGAGCCAGCAAAATCGAAAATCTGCAATTGTGTTCCGATTTCGTTGCTTGATACCTCTATCAATAGGCGTTGAGACCTGTAATCGTCATGCCAATGGTCATTTGGATCGTTCGCACATTTCTACACATTTCGCAGAAACTTCAATTTTCTTGAAAATCAACTGAACTATAGCCCACAAATTCAGAGCCAGCAAAATCGAAAATCTGCAATTGTGCTCCGATTTCGTTGATTGATACCTCTATCAATAGGCGTTGAGACCTGTAATCGTCATACCAACGGTAATTTGGATCGCTCGCACATTTCTATAGATTTTGCAGAAAATTCAATTTTCTTGAAAATCAACTGAACTATAGCCCACAAATTTAGAGCCAGCAAAATCGAAAATCTGCAATTGTGCTCCGATTTCGTTGATTGATACCTCTATCAATAGGCGTTGAGACCTGTAATCGTTATGCCAATGGTCATTTGGATCGTTCGCACATTTCTACACATTTCGCAGAAACTTCAATTTTCTTGAAAATCAACTGAACTATAGCCCACAAATTCAGAGCCAGAAAACACAAAAATCTGCAATTGTGCTCCGATTTCGTTGCTTGATACCTCTATCAATAGGCGTTGAGAGCTGTAAACGTCATGCCAACGGGCATTAGGATCGCTCGCACATTTCTACGCATTTCGCAGAAAATTCAATTTTCTTGAAAATCAACTGAACTATAGCCCACAAATTCAGAGCCAGCAAAATCGAAAATCTGCAATTGTGTTCCGATTTCGTTGCTTGATACCTCTATCAATAGGCGTTGAGACCTGTAATCGTTATGCCAATGGTCATTTGGATCGTTCGCACATTTCTACACATTTCGCAGAAACTTCAATTTTATTGAAAATCAACTGAACTATAGCCCACAAATTCAGAGCCAGCAAAATCGAAAATCTGCAATTGTGTTCCGATTTCGTTGCTTGATACCTCTATCAATAGGCGTTGAGACCTGTAATCGTTATGCCAATGGTCATTTGGATCGTTCGCATATTTCTACACATTTCGCAGAAACTTCAATTTTATTGAAAATCAACTGAACTATAGCCCACAAATTCAGAGCCAGCAAAATCGAAAATCTGCAAATGTGCTCCGATTTCGTTGATTGATACCTCTATCAATAGGCGTTGAGACCTGTAATCGTTATGTCAACGGTCATTTGGATCGCTCGCACATTTCTACACATTTCGCAGAAAATTCAATTTTCTTGAAAATCAACTGAACTATAGCCCACAAATTCAGAGCCAGAAAAATCGAAAATCTGCAATTGTGCTCCGATTTCGTTGATTGATACCTATATCAATAGGCGTTGAGACCTGTAATCGTCATGCCAATGGTCATTGCGATCGCTCGAACATTTCTACAGATTTTGCAGAAAATTCAATTTTCTTGGAAATCAACTGAACTATAGCCCACAAATTCAGAGCCAGCAAAATCGAAAATCTGCAATTGTGCTCCGATTTCGTTGATTGATACCTACATCAATAGGCGTTGAGACCTGTAATCGTCATGCCAATGGTCAATGCGATCGCTCGCACATTTCTACAGATTTTGCAGAAAATTCAATTTTCTTGGAAATCAACTGAACTATAGCCCACAAATTTAGAGCCAGAAAAATCGAGAATCTGCAAATGTGCTCCGATTTCGTTGATTGATACCTCTATCAATAGGCGTTGAGACCTGTTATCGTCATGACAATGGTCATTTAGATCGCTCGCACATTTCTACACATTTCGCAGAAAATTCAATTTTCTTGAAAATCAACTGAACTATAGCCCACAAATTCAGAGCCAGAAAAATCGAAAATCTGCAATTGTGCTCCGATTTCGTTGATTGATACCTATATCAATAGGCGTTGAGACCTGCAATCGTCATGCCAACGATCAGTTGGAACGCTCGCACATTTCTATAGATTTCGCAGAAAATTCAATTTTCTTGAAAATCAACTGAACTATAGCCCACAAATTCAGAGCCAGATAAATCGAAAATCTGCAATTGTGCTCCGATTTCGTTGATTGATACCTCTATCAATAGGCGTTGAGACCTGTAATCGTCATGCCAACGGTCATTTGGTTCGTTCGCACATTTCTACACATTTCGCAGAAAATTCAATTTTCTTGAAAATCAACTGAACTATAGCCCACAAATTTAGAGCCAGAAAAATCGAGAATCTGCAATTGTGCTCCGATTTCGCTGATTGATACCTCTATCAATAGGCGTTGAGACCTGTTATCGTCATGACAATGGTCATTTAGATCGCTCGCACATTTCTACACATTTCGCAGAAAATTCAATTTTCTTGAAAATCAACTGAACTATAGCCCACAAATTCAGAGCCAGAAAAATCGAAAATCTGCAATTGTGCTCCGATTTCGTTGATTGATACCTATATCAATAGGCGTTGAGACCTGCAATCGTCATGCCAACGATCATTTGGAACGCTCGCACATTTCTATAGATTTCGCAGAAAACTTCAATTTTATTGAAAATCAACTGAACTATAGCCCACAAATTCAGAGCCAGATAAATCGAAAATCTGCAAATGTGCTCTGATTTCGTTGATTGATACCTCTATCAATAGGCGTTGAGACCTGTAATCGTCATGCCAACGGTCATTTAGTTCGTTCGCACATTTCTACACATTTCGCAGAAAATTCAATTTTCTTGAAAATCAACTGAACTATAGCCCACAAATTTAGAGCCAGAAAAATCGAGAATCTGCAATTGTGCTCCGATTTCGTTGATTGATACCTCTATCAATAGGCGTTGAGACCTGTAATCGTCATGCCAATGGTCATTTGGATCACTCGCAAATTTCTATAGATTTCGCAGAAAATTCAATTTTATTGAAAATCAACTGAACTATAGCCCACAAATTCAGAGCCAGAAAAATCGAAAATCTGCAATTGTGCTCCGATTTCGTTGATTGATACCTCTATCAATAGGCGTTGAGACCTGTTATCGTCATGACAATGGTTATTTGGATCGCTCGCACATTTCTACACATTTCGCAGAAAATTCAATTTTCTTGAAAATCAACTGAACTATAGCCCACAAATTCAGAGCCAGAAAAATCAAAAATCTGCAATTGTGCTCCGATTTCGTTGATTGATACCTATATCAATAGGCGTTGAGACTTGTAATCGTCATGCCAACGATCATTTGGAACGCTCGCACATTTCTATACATTTCGCAGAAAATCCAATTTTTTTGAAAATCAACTGAACTATAGCCCACAAATTTAGAGCCTAAAAAATCGAAAATCTGCAAATGTGCTCCGATTTCGTTGATTGATACCTCTATCAATAGGCGTTGAGACCTGTAATCGTCATGCTAATGGTCATTGCGATCGCTCGCACATTTCTACAGATTTTGCAGAAAATTCAATTTTATTGAAAATCAACTGAACTATAGCCCACAAATTCAGAGCCAGAAAAATCGAGAATCTGCAATTGTGCTCCGATTTCGTTGATTGATACCTCTATCAATAGGCGTTGAGACCTGTAATCGTCATGCCAATGGTCATTTGGATCACTCGCAAATTTCTATAGATTTCGCAGAAAATTCAATTTTATTGAAAATCAACTGAACTATAGCCCACAAATTCAGAGCCAGAAAAATCGAAAATCTGCAATTGTGCTCCGATTTCGTTGATTGATACCTCTATCAATAGGCGTTGAGACCTGTTATCGTCATGACAATGGTTATTTGGATCGCTCGCACATTTCTACACATTTCGCAGAAAATTCAATTTTCTTGAAAATCAACTGAACTATAGCCCACAAATTCAGAGCCAGAAAAATCAAAAATCTGCAATTGTGCTCCGATTTCGTTGATTGATACCTATATCAATAGGCGTTGAGACTTGTAATCGTCATGCCAACGATCATTTGGAACGCTCGCACATTTCTATACATTTCGCAGAAAATCCAATTTTTTTGAAAATCAACTGAACTATAGCCCACAAATTTAGAGCCTAAAAAATCGAAAATCTGCAAATGTGCTCCGATTTCGTTGATTGATACCTCTATCAATAGGCGTTGAGACCTGTAATCGTCATGCTAATGGTCATTGCGATCGCTCGCACATTTCTACAGATTTTGCAGAAAATTCAGTTTTCTTGAAAATCAACTGAACTATAGCCCACAAATTCAGAGCCAGAAAAATCGAGAATCTGCAATTGTGCTCCGATTTCGTTGATTGATACCTATATCAATAGGCGTTGAGACTTGTAATCGTCATGCCAACGATCATTTGGAACGCTCGCACATTTCTATACATTTCGCAGAAAATTCAATTTTATTGAAAATCAACTGAACTATAGCCCACAAATTCAGAGCCAGAAAAATCGTAAATCTGCAATTGTGCTCCGATTTCGTTGATTGATACCTCTATCAATAGGCGTTGAGACCTGTAATCGTCATGCCAATGGTCATTTGGATCACTCGCAAATTTCTATAGATTTCGCAGAAAATTCAATTTTCTTGAAAATCAACTGAACTATAGCCCACAAATTCAGAGCCAGAAAAATCAAAAATCTGCAATTGTGCTCCGATTTCGTTGATTGATACCTATATCAATAGGCGTTGAGACCTGTAATCGTCATGCCAATGGTCATTTGGATCACTCGCAAATTTCTATAGATTTCGCAGAAAATTCAATTTTATTGAAAATCAACTGAACTATAGCCCACAAATTCAGAGCCAGAAAAATCGAAAATCTGCAAATGTGCTCCGATTTCGTTGATTGATACCTCTATCAATAGGCGTTGAGACCTGTTATCGTCATGACAATGGTCATTTGTATCGTTCGCACATTTCTACACATTTCGCAGAAAATTCAATTTTCTTGAAAATCAACTGAACTATAGCCCACAAATTTAGAGCCAGAAAAATCGAGAATCTGCAATTGTGCTCCGATTTCGTTGATTGATACCTCTATCAAGAGGCGTTGAGACCTGTAATCGTCATGCCAATGGTCATTTGGATCACTCGCAAATTTCTATAGATTTCGCAGAAAATTCAATTTTATTGAAAATCAACTGAACTATAGCCCACAAATTCAGAGCCAGAAAAATCGAAAATCTGCAAATGTGCTCCGATTTCGTTGATTGATACCTCTATCAATAGGCGTTGAGACCTGTAATCGTCATGCCAATGGTCATTGCGATCGCTCGCACATTTATACACATTTCGCAGAAAATTCAATTTTCTTGAAAATCAACTGAACTATAGCCCACAAATTCAGAGCCAGAAAAATCGTAAATCTGCAATTGTGCTCCGATTTCGTTGATTGATACCTATATCAATAGGCGTTGAGACCTGCAATCGTCATGCCAACGATCATTTGGAACGCTCGCACATTTCTATAGATTTCGCAGAAAATTCAATTTTCTTGAAAATCAACTGAACTATAGCCCACAAATTCAGAGCCAGAAAAATCGTAAATCTGCAAATGTGCTCCGATGTCGTTGATTGATACCTCTATCAATAGGCGTTGAGACCTGTAATCGTCATGCCAACAATCATTTAGATCGCTCGCACATTTCTACAGATTTAGCAGAAAATTCAATTTTCTTGAAAATCAACTGAACTATAGCCCACAAATTCAGAGCCAGAAAAATCGAAAATCTGCAATTGTGCTCCGATTTCGTTGATTGATACCTCTATCAATAGGCGTTGAGAGTTTGAGACCTGTAATCGTCATGCCAACGGGCATTTGGTTCGTTCGCACATTTCTACACATTTCGCAGAAAATTGAATTTTCTTGAAAATCAACTGAACTATAGCCCACAAATTTAGAGCCAGAAAAATCGAGAATCTGCAAATGTGCTCCGATTTCGTTGATTGATACCTCTATCAATAGGCGTTGAGACCTGTTATCGTCATGACAATGGTCATTTAGATCGCTCGCACATTTCTACACATTTCGCAGAAAATTCAATTTTCTTGAAAATCAACTGAACTATAGCCCACAAATTCAGAGCCAGAAAAATCGAAAATCTGCAATTGTGCTCCGATTTCGTTGATTGATACCTATATCAATAGGCGTTGAGACCTGCAATCGTCATGCCAACGATCATTTGGAACGCTCGCATATTTCTATAGATTTCGCAGAAAATTCAATTTTCTTGAAAATCAACTGAACTATAGCCCACAAATTCAGAGCCAGATAAATCGAAAATCTGCAATTGTGCTCCGATTTCGTTGATTGATACCTCTATCAATAGGCGTTGAGACCTGTAATCGTCATGCCAACGGTCATTTGGTTCGTTCGCACATTTCTACACATTTCGCAGAAAATTCAATTTTCTTGAAAATCAACTGAACTATAGCCCACAAATTTAGAGCCAGAAAAATCGAGAATCTGCAATTGTGCTCCGATTTCGTTGATTGATACCTCTATCAATAGGCGTTGAGACCTGTTATCGTCATGACAATGGTCATTTAGATCGCTCGCACATTTCTACACATTTCGCAGAAAATTCAATTTTCTTGAAAATCAACTGAACTATAGCCCACAAATTCAGAGCCAGAAAAATCGAAAATCTGCAATTGTGCTCCGATTTCGTTGATTGATACCTATATCAATAGGCGTTGAGACCTGCAATCGTCATGCCAACGATCATTTGGAACGCTCGCACATTTCTATAGATTTCGCAGAAAATTCAATTTTCTTGAAAATCAACTGAACTATAGCCCACAAATTCAGAGCCAGATAAATCGAAAATCTGCAATTGTGCTCCGATTTCGTTGATTGATACCTCTATCAATAGGCGTTGAGACCTGTAATCGTCATGCCAACGGTCATTTGGTTCGTTCGCACATTTCTACACATTTCGCAGAAAATTCAATTTTCTTGAAAATCAACTGAACTATAGCCCACAAATTTAGAGCCAGAAAAATCGAGAATCTGCAATTGTGCTCCGATTTCGCTGATTGATACCTCTATCAATAGGCGTTGAGACCTGTTATCGTCATGACAATGGTCATTTAGATCGCTCGCACATTTCTACACATTTCGCAGAAAATTCAATTTTCTTGAAAATCAACTGAACTATAGCCCACAAATTCAGAGCCAGAAAAATCGAAAATCTGCAATTGTGCTCCGATTTCGTTGATTGATACCTATATCAATAGGCGTTGAGACCTGCAATCGTCATGCCAACGATCATTTGGAACGCTCGCACATTTCTATAGATTTCGCAGAAAACTTCAATTTTCTTGAAAATCAACTGAACTATAGCCCACAAATTCAGAGCCAGATAAATCGAAAATCTGCAAATGTGCTCTGATTTCGTTGATTGATACCTCTATCAATAGGCGTTGAGACCTGTAATCGTCATGCCAACGGTCATTTAGTTCGTTCGCACATTTCTACACATTTCGCAGAAAATTCAATTTTCTTGAAAATCAACTGAACTATAGCCCACAAATTTAGAGCCAGAAAAATCGAGAATCTGCAATTGTGCTCCGATTTCGTTGATTGATACCTCTATCAATAGGCGTTGAGACCTGTAATCGTCATGCCAATGGTCATTTGGATCACTCGCAAATTTCTACACTTTTCGCAGAAAATTCAATTTTCTTGAAAATCAACTGAACTATAGCCCACAAATTCAGAGCCAGAAAAATCGAAAATCTGCAAATGTGCTCCGATTTCGTTGATTGATATTGATACCTCTATCAATAGGCGTTGAGACTTGTAATCGTCATGACAATGGTCATTTGGATCGCTCGCACATTTCTACACATTTCGCAGAAAATTCAATTTTCTTGAAAATCAACTGAACTATAGCCCACAAATTCAGAGCCAGAAAAATCTAAAATCTGCAATTGTGCTCCGATTTCGTTGTTTGATACCTCTATCAATAGGCGTTGAGACCTGTAATCGTCATGCCAATGGTCATTTGGATCACTCGCAAATTTCTATAGATTTCGCAGAAAATTCAATTTTATTGAAAATCAACTTAACTATAGCCCACAAATTCAGAGCCAGAAAAATCGAAAATCTGCAATTGTGCTCCGATTTCGTTGATTGATACCTCTATCAATAGGCGTTGAGACCTGTTATCGTCATGACAATGGTTATTTGGATCGCTCGCACATTTCTACACATTTCGCAGAAAATTCAATTTTCTTGAAAATCAACTGAACTATAGCCCACAAATTCAGAGCCAGAAAAATCAAAAATCTGCAATTGTGCTCCGATTTCGTTGATTGATACCTATATCAATAGGCGTTGAGACTTGTAATCGTCATGCCAACGATCATTTGGAACGCTCGCACATTTCTATAGATTTCGCAGAAAATTCAATTTTCTTGAAAATCAACTGAACTATAGCCCACAAATTCAGAGCCAGAAAAATCAAAAATCTGCAATTGTGCTCCGATTTCGTTGATTGATACCTATATCAATAGGCGTTGAGACTTGTAATCGTCATGCCAACGATCATTTGGAACGCTCGCACATTTCTATAGATTTCGCAGAAAATTCAATTTTATTGAAAATCAACTGAACTATAGCCCACAAATTCAGAGCCAGAAAAATCGAGAATCTGCAATTGTGCTCCGATTTCGTTGATTGATACCTCTATCAATAGGCGTTGAGACCTGTAATCGTCATGCCAATGGTCATTTGGATCACTCGCAAATTTCTATAGATTTCGCAGAAAATTCAATTTTATTGAAAATCAACTGAACTATAGCCCACAAATTCAGAGCCAGAAAAATCGAAAATCTGCAAATGTGCTCCGATTTCGTTGATTGATACCTCTATCAATAGGCGTTGAGACCTGTTATCGTCATGACAATGGTCATTTGGATCGTTCGCACATTTCTACACATTTCGCAGAAAATTCAATTTTCTTGAAAATCAACTGAACTATAGCCCACAAATTTAGAGCCAGAAAAATCGAGAATCTGCAATTGTGCTCCGATTTCGTTGATTGATACCTCTATCAATAGGCGTTGAGACCTGTAATCGTCATGCCAATGGTCATTTGGATCACTCGCAAATTTCTATAGATTTCGCAGAAAATTCAATTTTCTTGAAAATCAACTGAACTATAGCCCACAAATTTAGAGCCAGAAAAATCGAGAATCTGCAATTGTGCTCCGATTTCGTTGATTGATACCTATATCAATAGGCGTTGAGACCTGCAATCGTCATGCCAACGATCATTTGGAACGCTCGCACATTTCTATAGATTTCGCAGAAAATTCAATTTTCTTGAAAATCAACTGAACTATAGCCCACAAATTCAGAGCCAGAAAAATCGTAAATCTGCAAATGTGCTCCGATGTCGTTGATTGATACCTCTATCAATAGGCGTTGAGACCTGTAATCGTCATGCCAACAATCATTTAGATCGCTCGCACATTTCTACAGATTTAGCAGAAAATTCAATTTTCTTGAAAATCAACTGAACTATAGCCCACAAATTCAGAGCCAGAAAAATCGAAAATCTGCAATTGTGCTCCGATTTCGTTGATTGATACCTCTATCAATAGGCGTTGAGACCTGTAATCGTCATGCCAACAATCATTTAGATCGCTCGCACATTTCTACAGATTTAGCAGAAAATTCAATTTTCTTGAAAATCAACTGAACTATAGCCCACAAATTCAAAGCCAGAAAAATCGAAAATCTGCAATTGTGCTCCGATTTCGTTGATTGATACCTCTATCAATAGGCGTTGAGACCTGCAATCGTCTTACCAACGGTCATTTAGATCGCTCGCACATTTCTACAGATTTAGCAGAAAATTCAATTTTCTTGAAAATCAACTGAACTATAGCCCACAAATTCAGAGCCAGAAAAATCGAAAATCTGCAATTGTGCTCCGATTTCGTTGATTGATACCTCTATCAATAGGCGTTGAGACCTGCAATCGTCATGCCAACGATCATTTGGAACGCTCGCACATTTCTATACATTTCGCAGAAAATCCAATTTTTTTGAAAATCAACTGAACTATAGCCCACAAATTTAGAGCCTAAAAAATCGAAAATCTGCAAATGTGCTCCGATTTCGTTGATTGATACCTCTATCAATAGGCGTTGAGACCTGTAATCGTCATGCTAATGGTCATTGCGATCGCTCGCACATTTCTACAGATTTTGCAGAAAATTCAGTTTTCTTGAAAATCAACTGAACTATAGCCCACAAATTCAGAGCCAGAAAAATCGAGAATCTGCAATTGTGCTCCGATTTCGTTGATTGATACCTCTATCAATAGGCGTTGAGACCTGTAATCGTCATGCCAATGGTCATTTCGATCACTCGCAAATTTCTACACATTTCGCAGAAAATTCAATTTTATTGAAAATCAACTGAACTATAGCCCACAAATTCAGAGCCAGAAAAATCGAGAATCTGCAAATGTGCTCCGATTTCGTTGATTGATACCTCTATCAATAGGCGTTGAGACCTGTAATCGTCATGCCAACGGTCATTGCGATCGCTCGAACATTTCTACAGATTTTGCAGAAAATTCAATTTTCTTGGAAATCAACTGAACTATAGCCCACAAATTCAGAGCCAGAAAAATCTAAAATCTGCAATTGTGCTCCGATTTCGTTGATTGATACCTCTATCAATAGGCGTTGAGACCTGTAATCGTCATGCCAATGGTCATTTGGATCACTCGCAAATTTCTACACTTTTCGCAGAAAATTCAATTTTATTGAAAATCAACTGAACTATAGCCCACAAATTTAGAGCCAGAAAAATCGAGAATCTGCAATTGTGCTCCGATTTCGTTGATTGATACCTCTATCAATAGGCGTTGAGACCTGTTATCGTCATGACAATGGTCATTTAGATCGCTCGCACATTTCTACACATTTCGCAGAAAATTCAATTTTCTTGAAAATCAACTGAACTATAGCCCACAAATTCAGAGCCAGAAAAATCGAAAATCTGCAATTGTGCTCCGATTTCGTTGATTGATACCTATATCAATAGGCGTTGAGACCTGCAATCGTCATGCCAACGATCATTTGGAACGCTCGCACATTTCTATAGATTTCGCAGAAAACTTCAATTTTCTTGAAAATCAACTGAACTATAGCCCACAAATTCAGAGCCAGATAAATCGAAAATCTGCAAATGTGCTCCGATTTCGTTGATTGATACCTATATCAATAGGCGTTGAGACCTGCAATCGTCATGCCAACGATCATTTGGAACGCTCGCACATTTCTATAGATTTCGCAGAAAATTCAATTTTCTTGAAAATCAACTGAACTATAGCCCACAAATTCAGAGCCAGATAAATCGAAAATCTGCAATTGTGCTCCGATTTCGTTGATTGATACCTCTATCAATAGGCGTTGAGACCTGTAATCGTCATGCCAACGGTCATTTGGTTCGTTCGCACATTTCTACACATTTCGCAGAAAATTCAATTTTCTTGAAAATCAACTGAACTATAGCCCACAAATTTAGAGCCAGAAAAATCGAGAATCTGCAATTGTGCTCCGATTTCGCTGATTGATACCTCTATCAATAGGCGTTGAGACCTGTTATCGTCATGACAATGGTCATTTAGATCGCTCGCACATTTCTACACATTTCGCAGAAAATTCAATTTTCTTGAAAATCAACTGAACTATAGCCCACAAATTCAGAGCCAGAAAAATCGAAAATCTGCAATTGTGCTCCGATTTCGTTGATTGATACCTATATCAATAGGCGTTGAGACCTGCAATCGTCATGCCAACGATCATTTGGAACGCTCGCACATTTCTATAGATTTCGCAGAAAACTTCAATTTTCTTGAAAATCAACTGAACTATAGCCCACAAATTCAGAGCCAGATAAATCGAAAATCTGCAAATGTGCTCCGATTTCGTTGATTGATACCTCTATCAATAGGCGTTGAGACTTGTAATCGTCATGCCAATGGTCATTGGGATCGCTCGCACATTTCTTCAGATTTCGCAGATAATTCAATTTTATTGAAAATCAACTGAACTATAGCCCACAAATTCAGAGCCAGATAAATCGAAAATCTGCAAATGTGCTCTGATTTCGTTGATTGATACCTCTATCAATAGGCGTTGAGACCTGTAATCGTCATGCCAACGGTCATTTAGTTCGTTCGCACATTTCTACACATTTCGCAGAAAATTCAATTTTCTTGAAAATCAACTGAACTATAGCCCACAAATTTAGAGCCAGAAAAATCGAGAATCTGCAATTGTGCTCCGATTTCGTTGATTGATACCTCTATCAATAGGCGTTGAGACCTGTAATCGTCATGCCAATGGTCATTTGGATCACTCGCAAATTTCTACACTTTTCGCAGAAAATTCAATTTTCTTGAAAATCAACTGAACTATAGCCCACAAATTCAGAGCCAGAAAAATCGAAAATCTGCAAATGTGCTCCGATTTCGTTGATTGATATTGATACCTCTATCAATAGGCGTTGAGACTTGTAATCGTCATGACAATGGTCATTTGGATCGCTCGCACATTTCTACACATTTCGCAGAAAATTCAATTTTCTTGAAAATCAACTGAACTATAGCCCACAAATTCAGAGCCAGAAAAATCTAAAATCTGCAATTGTGCTCCGATTTCGTTGATTGATACCTCTATCAATAGGCGTTGAGACCTGTAATCGTCATGCCAATGGTCATTTGGATCACTCGCAAATTTCTATAGATTTCGCAGAAAATTCAATTTTATTGAAAATCAACTTAACTATAGCCCACAAATTCAGAGCCAGAAAAATCGAAAATCTGCAATTGTGCTCCGATTTCGTTGATTGATACCTCTATCAATAGGCGTTGAGACCTGTTATCGTCATGACAATGGTTATTTGGATCGCTCGCACATTTCTACACATTTCGCAGAAAATTCAATTTTCTTGAAAATCAACTGAACTATAGCCCACAAATTCAGAGCCAGAAAAATCGAAAATCTGCAATTGTGCTCCGATTTCGTTGATTGATACCTATATCAATAGGCGTTGAGACTTGTAATCGTCATGCCAACGATCATTTGGAACGCTCGCACATTTCTATAGATTTCGCAGAAAATTCAATTTTCTTGAAAATCAACTGAACTATAGCCCACAAATTCAGAGCCAGAAAAATCAAAAATCTGCAATTGTGCTCCGATTTCGTTGATTGATACCTATATCAATAGGCGTTGAGACTTGTAATCGTCATGCCAACGATCATTTGGAACGCTCGCACATTTCTATAGATTTCGCAGAAAATTCAATTTTATTGAAAATCAACTGAACTATAGCCCACAAATTCAGAGCCAGAAAAATCGAGAATCTGCAATTGTGCTCCGATTTCGTTGATTGATACCTCTATCAATAGGCGTTGAGACCTGTAATCGTCATGCCAATGGTCATTTGGATCACTCGCAAATTTCTATAGATTTCGCAGAAAATTCAATTTTATTGAAAATCAACTGAACTATAGCCCACAAATTCAGAGCCAGAAAAATCGAAAATCTGCAAATGTGCTCCGATTTCGTTGATTGATACCTCTATCAATAGGCGTTGAGACCTGTTATCGTCATGACAATGGTCATTTGGATCGTTCGCACATTTCTACACATTTCGCAGAAAATTCAATTTTCTTGAAAATCAACTGAACTATAGCCCACAAATTTAGAGCCAGAAAAATCGAGAATCTGCAATTGTGCTCCGATTTCGTTGATTGATACCTCTATCAATAGGCGTTGAGACCTGTAATCGTCATGCCAATGGTCATTTGGATCACTCGCAAATTTCTATAGATTTCGCAGAAAATTCAATTTTCTTGAAAATCAACTGAACTATAGCCCACAAATTCAGAGCCAGAAAAATCGAAAATCTGCAAATGTGCTCCGATTTCGTTGATTGATACCTCTATCAATAGGCGTTGAGACCTGTAATCGTCATGCCAATGGTCATTGCGATCGCTCGCACATTTATACACATTTCGCAGAAAATTCAATTTTCTTGAAAATCAACTGAACTATAGCCCACAAATTCAGAGCCAGAAAAATCGTAAATCTGCAATTGTGCTCCGATTTCGTTGATTGATACCTATATCAATAGGCGTTGAGACCTGCAATCGTCATGCCAACGATCATTTGGAACGCTCGCACATTTCTATAGATTTAGCAGAAAATTCAATTTTCTTGAAAATCAACTGAACTATAGCCCACAAATTCAGAGCCAGAAAAATCGAAAATCTGCAATTGTGCTCCGATTTCGTTGATTGATACCTCTATCAATAGGCGTTGAGACCTGTAATCGTCATGCCAACAATCATTTAGATCGCTCGCACATTTCTACAGATTTAGCAGAAAATTCAATTTTCTTGAAAATCAACTGAACTATAGCCCACAAATTCAAAGCCAGAAAAATCGAAAATCTGCAATTGTGCTCCGATTTCGTTGATTGATACCTCTATCAATAGGCGTTGAGACCTGCAATCGTCTTACCAACGGTCATTTTGATCGCTCGCACATTTCTACAGATTTAGCAGAAAATTCAATTTTCTTGAAAATCAACTGAACTATAGCCCACAAATTCAGAGCCAGAAAAATCGAAAATCTGCAATTGTGCTCCGATTTCGTTGATTGATACCTCTATCAATAGGCGTTGAGACCTGCAATCGTCATGCCAACGATCATTTGGAACGCTCGCACATTTCTATACATTTCGCAGAAAATCCAATTTTTTTGAAAATCAACTGAACTATAGCCCACAAATTTAGAGCCTAAAAAATCGAAAATCTGCAAATGTGCTCCGATTTCGTTGATTGATACCTCTATCAATAGGCGTTGAGACCTGTAATCGTCATGGTAATGGTCATTGCGATCGCTCGCATATTTCTACAGATTTTGCAGAAAATTCAGTTTTCTTGAAAATCAACTGAACTATAGCCCACAAATTCAGAGCCAGAAAAATCGAGAATCTGCAATTGTGCTCCGATTTCGTTGATTGATACCTCTATCAATAGGCGTTGAGACCTGTAATCGTCATGCCAATGGTCATTTCGATCACTCGCAAATTTCTACACATTTCGCAGAAAATTCAATTTTATTGAAAATCAACTGAACTATAGCCCACAAATTCAGAGCCAGAAAAATCGAGAATCTGCAAATGTGCTCCGATTTCGTTGATTGATACCTCTATCAATAGGCGTTGAGACCTGTAATCGTCATGCCAACGGTCATTGCGATCGCTCGAACATTTCTACAGATTTTGCAGAAAATTCAATTTTCTTGGAAATCAACTGAACTATAGCCCACAAATTCAGAGCCAGAAAAATCGAAAATCTGCAATTGTGCTCCGATTTCGTTGATTGATACCTCTATCAATAGGCGTTGAGACCTGTAATCGTCATGCCAATGGTCATTTGGATCACTCGCAAATTTCTACACTTTTCGCAGAAAATTCAATTTTATTGAAAATCAACTGAACTATAGCCCACAAATTTAGAGCCAGAAAAATCGAGAATCTGCAATTGTGCTCCGATTTCGTTGATTGATACCTCTATCAATAGGCGTTGAGACCTGTTATCGTCATGACAATGGTCATTTAGATCGCTCGCACATTTCTACACATTTCGCAGAAAATTCAATTTTATTGAAAATCAACTGAACTATAGCCCACAAATTCAGAGCCAGAAAAATCGAGAATCTGCAAATGTGCTCCGATTTCGTTGATTGATACCTCTATCAATAGGCGTTGAGACCTGTAATCGTCATGCCAACGGTCATTGCGATCGCTCGAACATTTCTACAGATTTTGCAGAAAATTCAATTTTCTTGGAAATCAACTGAACTATAGCCCACAAATTCAGAGCCAGAAAAATCGAAAATCTGCAATTGTGCTCCGATTTCGTTGATTGATACCTCTATCAATAGGCGTTGAGACCTGTAATCGTCATGCCAATGGTCATTTGGATCACTCGCAAATTTCTACACTTTTCGCAGAAAATTCAATTTTATTGAAAATCAACTGAACTATAGCCCACAAATTTAGAGCCAGAAAAATCGAGAATCTGCAATTGTGCTCCGATTTCGTTGATTGATACCTCTATCAATAGGCGTTGAGACCTGTTATCGTCATGACAATGGTCATTTAGATCGCTCGCACATTTCTACACATTTCGCAGAAAATTCAATTTTCTTGAAAATCAACTGAACTATAGCCCACAAATTCAGAGCCAGAAAAATCGAAAATCTGCAATTGTGCTCCGATTTCGTTGATTGATACCTATATCAATAGGCGTTGAGACCTGCAATCGTCATGCCAACGATCATTTGGAACGCTCGCACATTTCTATAGTTTCGCAGAAAATTCAATTTTCTTGAAAATCAACTGAACTATAGCCCACAAATTCAGAGCCAGATAAATCGAAAATCTGCAATTGTGCTCCGATTTCGTTGATTGATACCTCTATCAATAGGCGTTGAGACCTGTAATCGTCATGCCAACGGTCATTTGGTTCGTTCGCACATTTCTACACATTTCGCAGAAAATTCAATTTTCTTGAAAATCAACTGAACTATAGCCCACAAATTTAGAGCCAGAAAAATCGAGAATCTGCAATTGTGCTCCGATTTCGTTGATTGATACCTCTATCAATAGGCGTTGAGACCTGTTATCGTCATGACAATGGTCATTTAGATCGCTCGCACATTTCTACACATTTCGCAGAAAATTCAATTTTCTTGAAAATCAACTGAACTATAGCCCACAAATTCAGAGCCAGATAAATCGAAAATCTGCAAATGTGCTCCGATTTCGTTGATTGATACCTCTATCAATAGGCGTTGAGACCTGTAATCGTCATGCCAATGGTCATTGCGATCGCTCGCACATTTCTACAGATTTTGCAGAAAATTCAATTTTCTTGAAAATCAACTGAACTATAGCCCACAAATTCAGAGCCAGAAAAATCTAAAATCTGCAATTGTGCTCCGATTTCGTTGATTGATACCTCTATCAATAGGCGTTGAGACCTGTAATCTTTATGCCAATGGTAATTTGGATCGTTCGCAGTTTTCTACACATTTCGCAGAAAATTCAATTTTCTTGAAAATCAACTGAACTATAGCCGACAATCGGGGCTTTGAGCAAATCGGCCAGCGCCCAGTACTCATCAAAAATTTCGTGTCATTTAGATTCGTTTATTTTCGTTGTGCAGCCTAGTTTTCTTTTTTCTCCGCATGAAGGGCGCAATTGTCTTGCTTCGTACATTTTCCTACTTTTTGAAGCGGATATATAACTTAACACAGAGTTTCTGTTTAATTTTGTCTTTTTGACATTTCACTTATTAGGCTTCGCCTTCCTTTTCTTCCCTGTCTTTTTCAATTTATCTTCTAATTCACTAATTATTTCACATCCAACAATTCGGTTTCTACGGTGAGATGTTTTCTGTAATTTTGCCGCCTTTTTTGATTGATTGATCTTTGTCATAATCATAAAAATCATTATCGTCGCTATTGACTGAAGAACTACTTCATTTTGATGATCGGCGGAAGCAAAGCTTAGTGGGATTTTCAGAATTGACCGTTAGAACAAATTTAGAGGAAGTAGCCTTCATTGTTGGTAATATTTCTTGAACAAGATGCGATCGATCCTTAGAAATTTTACACGTATATTCTTATTTTCAGCTAACGTTGGAAGAACTTCAGCTGATGTCAGAATTTCTAAATCCGGACTATTACCGCTACTATTATACTGTTCATTTTCTTTATTGTTGCTTAAAGTTGGTGGAGATTCGTCTATGAGAAACGCAATAATTTTGCAATTTTATAATTTTTATACATACATAATAGTAAAACTGTCTTTCGGTTTGTAGAAATTAGTGTAATTTATGTGCATTTTTAGAGGTAGAAGCTCATTCTTCTTCTTGAAGTTTTTCCTTTTGCTTTTCTAGTGTAAGTTTCACCATTAAGCCGCCCCGACTTAAAGCCATTTTTGGCAATCTACAAAAATATATTTGAAGCATGTAAGAAGTCAAATAAGCAAATAAGAATATTTTTCAATGAAAATCATAAGAAGTAGTCACAACTCTAAACATAAATTATAAATGCTCTACAAATATGCAGTTAAAGTTTTGTTGATCAACAAAAACGTCACAATTTGGAATATGAATTAAAAATAATATTTAATTTAACACAGAAACTGACACAAATTGAAATATTGAATAAGTCATGCAAAAATAAACACGAAATTTCTTTTCATCATCAGCAAAAATGTACCAACATCAGTTATGACTTGGAAATAACATCTATTTTAACACATAAGATGACACAATTTGAAATATTAACGCACAAAATATTAAAAACAACCTTGCTTGGACCGAAATACCGCCACAACACAAATTATGACACAAGTCTAAATAATGCACTTATTTTATATCTACCTTCGGCAATAGATTGTGTTTTAGTACGTCAGTTCAACCTTTATTCCACTCGGTGTCGCGACGTTACACGGGGTCAAAATTTTTGTTTACATTTTTTTTATATGTAGTTTGGCCCAAAACAGCTCTAACAAAAAAATAAAAAAATGAATGAAATTTACCTCGACGCGAATAATGATTAAATAATATTTGTTAACAAAAGAAGGATTTGTTTATTTTTAACATAAAATAAACGGATCGCCGTTACAATTGTTAGTAAAACGAAATATAAAATCATCAATTATTTAAGTTTTGTATGGTAAATTTTATGTTAAAAGAACCATTTGAGCTGCCTGGAATAACAAATTTCACAAAAACAATGATCCGCAACGAGCCCCTAATAGAAATAGAGAAGAAAAATTTAAATTCTTGAACAAAAACAAACATAAAGCATCTGACATAACCTCACAAAACTCAAATAATGTTCGGTGTTTAAACATCAAATTCTTGTAAACCAAAAGCTTTTCAATTTATTTTATGTTAAAAATATAATAATTATTCTTTTGTTAATCAATTATTTTAATTTGCATTTCGTATCATAATAATTTTCATTGATTTTTTTAAAATTTTAATAGAGCTGTTTTGGACCAAACTCCATATAAAAAAATGTAAACAAAACTAATTGACCCCACGTTCATATACTCTGGTGGTAAGTAGACATACTAATCACACAATCTATAGTTAAGAAACAACTGAGTTGATGAATGAAAAAGTTGAAAAAGCGCCTTGAGCGGACAATAGTGAAATATGTGATAGGCTGTAACAAAAATTTGCAATATGAAGTTATATGGAAATATTGTCTATTCAAATTACATTTTTATTTATGAAAATTGTAATGATTGGAAAATTGAATTAATCCCATATGTAGCTTAAAGTGTGATTTTTGTATATCTGATTCATTTGTGACTTTCTTATCATTCTAAATATGAGAAACGTACTTAAAAATTGCAGAAATTTCAAAATAAGCTAGAGTTACTAAAAACAGAAATGTTTTATAAATATTAAATTTTAGATTGTATTAATAAGTCAAAGCGTAGCAACTGTGGTTTAATAAAGCTCCAAAACTGTTTAGTGACCCAAAATATATTTATAGTGAGTTTAACATTAAATTTCTGCAATCTATTAAGCACAACTTTCTGATATTTAAAATGAAAAAATGTGCCAACATATGGGATTAATTCAATTTTCCAATCAATACAATTTTCACAAATAAAAATGAAATTTAAATAGAAAATATTTCCATACAACTTCATATAGCAAATTTTTGTTACAGCCTATCACATATTTCACTAATGTCCGCTGGAGCACACCGTTCCATTCGTCAATGTGACATTTTTTTGTTTTCACATCCGTTATTTTATTGCGGTTGAAAAGTGATACTAGCGCTTTGATGCGGTGAATAGCACAATATTACTTGTGTTACTGTTGTAGTTCCGAAATTTAGCTTATTTTTAACCTTGTGCAATAATTAATAGGAACATTACGATTTTTCAGTTTTATCACTTTTAAAGCGAAGGTGCGATATATGGATGTGTGATGTGCATGTGAGCTACACTCTGAAAAATATTTACATACATAATTACAAATATATGTTACAATAATCTAAAATTTAACCTTACAAGTGCTCATTCACAAGAACGTTTATGGAACGTTATTTGTTGTGTTATCGTGAACATCAAGAAAAACTTGAATTTTAATTTGTTTTGGAAACTGAACAAAATGTTTGTTACTTCAGCAACCTGTTTGTTACTTCAGCACTAAATGCCTTTTTTAGAGATGATAAAGAATTCGAAATATATATACCTACAAATTGTTGAACCAAAGTACTCCCATTGCAATTCTTTCTCCAATAATTACCTTTCCTTTAAATTTAAATTTGAGTCTTCTTTAAATGTAACGGTAGCCGAAAGAATTATGATTTTTCATGAAACATTTACAATTTCTACTCATTTAAAATTTTGAATTGATCTAAAAAAATAAAATTAAAAACTAGTATTTAATATTTTAATGGCATATTGACACGTCTGTCTGATATTAAAGTAGAAGCCAGTAAACAAAATTTATCTGCCTATTTAGATGCTAGACTTAGAACTAAACAAAATTTGTGTATTTATCTTCAACTACAAATCGCTTATTTAAATTTGAAACTCATCGTTCTAGGTTGATGCGGTATTTATTAGTGTAGGATTCAGAAATAGAAAAAAATTCCATTACTTAAAAAATACTATGACTGGCAGTTTACTAGCATATAAATCAAATACGTTCTCACTTCCGATCCATATTGCAAATTTTATTTTTCTGCTTTCTACTACATATTTGTAGTATCCTGTTTGGAAGAAACAACACTGGGGTAATGGGTTTGAATAATAAACACCGTAAGGAAAAATCAATACACGTACACATTGCGATTTTATTTATTGATATTATATTGATTTTTGTATATTGATGCAATTAGCTAACTCAGTGTCATCAATTCTATGTACAAGTATGTAGGCGTTTTAATTGTTGCTTCCCTATTTAACTTAAGTAATCCAAGAAAAATAGTTAGCCCAATCGTTAAAGCGCATCCTGAACAGTCGAACCTAGATGCCTCCTAGATATAATATAATATCCTATGCACATTCACAAAATTAATAGGCACTCCTATTTTTTCGCATTATTCCAATTTGGTAACGAACAGCCTTAATACTTGAAATTTTTCCTTACCAACGTGTGTTGCTAAGTCTTTTAATGTCAATGATTTGACAAGATCGGTTAATATTTGCTGAAGATTAACAGACGCGGCGAACAATGAATAAAGCCTTCCCAAAATTCCAAATAATGACAACGAATTTAAAGACGATTTAGCTGCATCGCACAACACCAGGTTTAAGTTGTGGCATCCACATGTCATGAAAAATGCTAATGGATTTTGATTCAAAATTGTTTTTTGAACTCTACTGTGTTTGCCTTTCATATTTGCGCCATTGTCGTATCCTTGACCTCGGCAGTACTTCAATTCGATTTTATTTTTTTCCAACAAATCAACAAATCTTGTAGTCAGTGATAATTTCTCTATATGACTGATATCCGGAGTATAGTCAGCAATGATGGAAAAATACTTTGCATTTTGAATACTTGAAATTATTTTTTGAGTGACTTTTCCAGCCATCAATTCAATTATTTCGTTTAAAATATTTTTCCCACAATAATGAACAGATAAATCGTTTTTTAGGGTTTTTAGGGGAAGAGTAAGGGCAACTGGAATTTTGAATAATTCCACTGTCTAGTACAGCTTTTATATGATCTTATACGTCTTTTTTAAAGTAGTGAAGATATCTGTATGTTTTGTGTATACAGGATCCTCATCTTTAGTAGGTAGTTAGGTACCTATTTTATGCTTGATGTTTTCTCATAAATAAATCCTTTTTTTATATTCACTTAAATTTTCTGTTTGGATCATGTCAGCTGTTATTTCTTGACTTATTAAGTTGTCATACATTTTTATGGGCTGGATTGTCTCGAAATTGTTTACGTTTAAATTTAATTCCGGAAGGCGTTCTTGTGTTTCTGATATGTTAGTTAAAATATTCACAGTTGTTTCAAAGTTTACGGATTTATACAATCCTAGAAAATGAAAATGTTTCGGCTTTTTTATAGACAATATAACATATTACTTGTAAATAAAGAGTAGACCTTACTTTTTCTGTACGAAACCGAATTACCAACACGAAGACTCAAAGAGATTTCTAATTTTTTGAGAGTTGACACACTACTTTGTATTGACTCTGCGGGAAAGAAAAGGGGGAGGGGATAATATTTCTACTTTGATTGGTAGATATATTATAAGTGATTGGCCTGTGTTATTTTCTGATTTACCAAATCGAAAATACAGTGAATGTCATTTACAAGTAATATAATCTATAAAAAAGCCGAAACATTTTCATAATATTCAGACAATTGGTTAAATTTCGTAACAATCCTAGAAAAGTTCAAATTTTGCCAACATTATTGTTTCAATCGTTAAAATTTTGAAGATTTATTAAAATACCGAAAGTCATGATTTTTTAAATTAAATAGAGTGGTTGAGGCACATAGGTTTCGTTTCGTTTCGTTCCGCCTTTTAAGTAGAATGTTTCAAAACGTATGGAAAACCGAAAACATTGTCACAATGTTAAGTTCAAAAACGAAACGAAACGAAAAGGTTGATGAAATTTCAATAAAAACTTAAACCATAACCTCAATGTATTAATTTTGACGTTTGTAGTAAACGAAATTTGTTGTGACTGTGAGCTGTGAGTGAACCAAATAAAAATAAAGTTAACATCAAATTAAATTTTTATTATATATCTATATATATATATATATATATATATATATATATAATATATATTCTTCTTCTTCCGCTGGCGCTACATCCCATGAAGGGATTTGGCCGCCTCAACGATGCTCCTCCAAATAATCCGATCCGCCACAAGAGAACGCCAGACACGGTGACCGAGTGTGTACAGGTCCCTCTCAACGTCGTCCATCCATCGGGTAGGTGGTCTCCCACGAGGTCCTACTTTCGCTGGTGCCGACTCCAAGGCCTGTTTAGTGGTCCGATTTTGTGAACGTAGTACGTGCCCAAGCCATCTCAGCCTTGACGATTTTATGAATCCTATGATGTCGACTTTATCGAGATCATTTCTGATCTCGTGATTCATTCGCATTCTGTACGTGGCTCCCTCTTTAATGGGACCGAGAATTCTTCTTATCATCTTACGCTCAGTTACAGCGATTTTCTGGATGTTTTGCGCTGTTAGTGTCCAAGACTCGCAACCAAAGGTGACAACTGGTCTTATCAGCGCCTTGTAGATGTCCAATTTTATTTTGCGCGATATATGAGGAGACTTGAAAATTTTGATATTGGCGTAAAATGCTCGGTAGCCTGCTGCGATCCTCGATGAAATGTCCACAGAAACGGAGTTTTGCTCAGTGATCAGTGATCCTAGGTATTTAAACTCATTCACCTTTTCATATTGAGTATCTCCTGAAATGAAGTTCCTACGAGTCTGCCTTCTCGCGGTCACCATGTATTTGGTCTTCGCTTCATTGATCTGAAGGCCTATTTGTTGGGCTGTTAATTCCAACGGGAGGAGGACCTCTTTCAGAGAGATGATGTTGCGACCCAGAATGCAAATATCGTCAGCGTATGCTAATAGCTGGGTTGATTTATAATACAGGCAGCTACGCTGGGCTATATTAAGCTGACGAATGCGACATACTCTAATGATAGATTGAATAGAGTTTGAGCTGTTGGGTCGCCTTGCCGCACTCCAGATGTTATCTCGAAGGCATCCGAAATTTTGCCTTCTATTAGCACCTTACATATTGAGCCATCCATTAAAAGCTGGCACATTGAAACCAATTTTGACGGTATGCCCAGATAGGACAATACGTTCCATAACGTGTTCCTCTTAATGCTGTCATACGCCTGTTGAAAATCTATGAATAGACTGTGTACAGGGATGTCCTTTTCATAGCATTTCTCCAGCAAAATCCTCAGCGTGAAAGTTTGATCGGTCGTTGATCTATTTGGCCGAAAACCACATTGATAATCACCCAAGATCCTCTCGCTATAAGTTGATAACTTTGCTGCGACTACGTTAGCCAAAACCTTGTAGCCCGTGTTCAGCAAAGCTATACCGCGATAGTTGTTGCAGTTTAATCGATCTCCCTTTTTATGAAGTGGACATATTAGAGCCGTCTTCCACTCTACTGGGATTTCTTCTCTAGACCAAATTGTTGATATTAGCTCAAACATGCGGCAGAACAGATAATCACCGCCATATTTGAGCATTTCGTTGCAGATACCATCCTCACCAGGTGTCTTGTAATTTTTCATCTGCGATATCACGTTCCGTACTTCATCATATGATGGAGGAGGTGGTGGTGTCATCTCGACGTTAATATCGCGTTGAAGCAAGAGAGGTTGTTGCTCGGAAGGTGGTGCCTGTTTATTTAAAAGCGAGGAGAAGTAATTTCGCCACACTTCGAGGACGGTTTTGGTGTCCATTTCCAACTCGCCTGATTTGTTGCGAATAGCGCTGCTACGTGGATGAAAGTCCGTAGCTAATTCTCTTATGCAACGATATCTATCTCTCAGGCTAGAATTTTGGATGTTGCGTGCCTGTTGTTCATGCCATTCCCGTTTCTTCCGTCTACATAGCCGATTAGCGATTCTGCTCGCAGTCATGTAGGCGTTATGGGATTGCCTTGTCCTTTGCGATAGATCTCGTTGTCGTGCGCGATCTTTTTCCCGAATAGCACCAATACAATCATCATCAATCCAGAGATTTTTAGGCCTTGACGGATTTTGGCCTATGGTGGACTTTGAGGCATCGGTTACCGCCGTTTTGATAATGTCCCACTGTTTATTTTCCAAGATTTCTGATACAGTCATCCCGAAGGTGGTTCTGGTAACTTGCTCGTTCAATGCCGCAGTGTTCCAACGAGTGATGCGCTGGAAGCGATGATTATATGTGGTTGATAGACGAAATTTTAATTCAGCAACTACCAGGAAATGGTCTGAATCAATGTTAGCTCCACGTTTAGTTTTGATGTTTTTAAGGCTAGAAAAATGTCTCTTGGACAAGAGGATGTGGTCGATTTGGTTGACCGTTGTCCCGTCGTTTGATTTCCATGTGGCTTTATGAATGCGCTTATGTGGGAAGTATGTGCTGGCAACCACCAAGTTGTACAGTAAAGCTAGCTCGATGGTGCGCATCCCGTTGTTGTTTGATGTAAGGTGCAAGGAGTTTGGGCCGATAGTGCTTCGATATGTACTGCCAGCACTGCCAATTTGAGCATTGAAGTCGCCCAAAACAATTTTGATGTCGTGTTGCGGAATTTTGCTCAGGACGGTTTCGAGCTGGTCGTAGAAAGCGTCTTTGATTTGATCAGGCTTCTCCTCGGTGGGGGCATGAATGTTCACAAATGTGATGTTAAAGTGACGTCCATGAAACCTGAGTGTACAAATCCGATTACTGACAGGCATGAAGTCAGTCACAAATTGACGGCATCGATTGCTAATCAAGAAACCAACGCCCAATTCATGTTTATCCATGTTATTGCTATGACAGAGAGTTAGTCCGAAGCGACTATAATCGGTGACCTCATTGCCGATTAGTCTTATTTCCTGTAGCGCTACGAGGTCGAGTTTATACGTAGATGCTTGTTCGAAGAGTTGATGGAGGCTCTCCGGGCGGTTTAGGCTGAGTACGTTCCATGTTCCAAATTTAAAATCGTTGTCCTTATATCGTGTCCGAGGTCGTTGTTGTGAATCCAAAAATATCCGAGGCTCATGTTGAGGTTTCGTAACAAAAAATTTTTACAGGTTGGGCTGTTAACCCAACGCCAACCTTCTGTAGAAGGACCACAGCCCTCACACTTTAGCCTACTCCTTTAACAGAGTAGTTTCTAGTGGCCGCCACGAAGAGGCAGTGTGAGCACTTGCTGAAGTTGCATGCAGTTACGGCACATGAAGCGAGTCTTGTGTTTATCCCCCTGCATACACAGCAGCCTGACCACCTATATGACCACATATATATATATATATATATATATATATATATATATATATATATATATATATATATATATATATATATATATATATATATATATATATATATATATATATATATATATATATATATATATATATATATATATATATATAATAAATAATATAATTAAAAATGGATTCTGAAAAGTTTATAGAAGAAATAAAAAAGTTCCCAGAGCTGTATGATAAAAATAATCGGTTTTATTTAGACCACAAAAAAAAAGACCGAATTTGGAAAGATATTTCTGAAAAATTTGCATTGATGGTAATAAAATAAGTAATTAATTAAATAACCTACATATGTTGTTTTAATTTTCAATATATTTGGGACAAATTCAATAAAGAGAAAAAAAATTTGATCAGCCGTCCGGCTCGCCAGCACTAAATAAAAAACCGTGGTCGCTTTACCCATTTTTGACGTTTTTGGGTGACTACGTGAAGCCCCGAAGATATGTATTAAAACGAACAATATTTATTTATTTAGAATTCCTATCGATGACTATGAATTAATTTTAGATTATTGGAAAATAGCTCGCCCGAAGAATTAGAGGAATTTTTAATTGAAGACGAGTGGTCGAGTTCCTCTCATTTTGATTCAGATAGCACATCAACCCCTTTAAATGCACCACCACCACCACCACCACCACCACCACCACCACCACCACCACCACCACCACCACCACCACCACCACCCCCACCACCACCCCCACCACCACCCCCACCACCACCACCACCCCCACCACCACCCCCACCACCACCCCCACCACCACCACCACCACCACCACCACCAACCACCACCACCACCACCACCACCACCACCACCACCACCACCACCACCACCACCACCACCACCACCACCACCACCACCACCACCACCACCACCACCACCCCCAACCACCACCACCACCACCACCACCACCACCACCACCACCACCACCACCACCACCACCACCACCACCACCACCACCACCAACACCACCACCACCACCACCACCACCACCACCACCACCACCACCACCACCACCACCACCACCACCCCCACCACCACCCCCACCACCACCCCCACCACCACCACCACCCCCACCACCACCCCCACCACCACCCCCACCACCACCACCACCACCACCACCACCAACCACCACCACCACCACCACCACCACCACCACCACCACCACCACCACCACCACCACCACCACCACCACCACCACCACCACCACCACCACCACCACCACCACCACCACCACCACCACCACCACCACCACCACCACCACCACCACCACCACCACCACCACCACCACCACCACCACCAACCACCACCACCACCACCACCACCACCACCACCACCACCACCACCACCACCACCACCACCACCACCACCACCACCACCACCACCACCACCAACACCACCACCACCACCACCACCACCACCACCTAAAACAAAACGGCGAAATCCCCAAATTGACGAGATGTTTATGGACACTTTGTCAAAAATAGGTAAAAAATACTAATCTCCAGGAGAAGAAGACCCGGCCGATCAACTTTTTTTAGACTCAATAAAATGCGAAATGAAAAAAATGTCGTCGACGGCAAAGTTAACATTTAAAATTACGATGCTGGAACAAGTGAAGAAAGCTTTAGAGGATGATAAATAAAACTGCAAATAATTAAAAAGATGTATTTTTATTTCAAATAATTTTATTAACATCGCTCATATTGAAAGCTCACAGCACCTTCATTAATAAAATAATCTTTGAGAACATCTCTCAATTCAAATGCCGTTCTGGCTGCGTTATTTGACCCCATCCGGACTGGTCTTAACAGCTGAGTTACGTCATTTCTCCATGTACCAGAGTGTATGTTATGATCTGAGTCCTCCCAATCAATAAATGTTGTGGGTGTATATTTGTTTGCCTCGTCATTTAATTTAATAAAATTATGTAACGCTATTGTAGCTAACACAATCTTCTCTACATTTTCTGGTTCCATATTGATCGTGGTATCTAATACTCTCCATCGTGCTACTAATATTCCAAATGCATTCTCAATAACACGTCGTGCTCGGGACAAACGATAATTGAAAATTGATTTGGTAGTATCTAATAGTCTTCCGAGATATGGCCGCATAAGATTTTTTCTTAGTGGGGCATCTCCCACAAAGTAGAATGGAAATATTCTACCGCTATTTGAAATTGCCTTAGCTGCAGGGATTGGCAACTCCTTGTTTAAAATTTTGTTCCCGAACTTTGATTGTTGTAGTACACCTATAGATTGAAAATAGTTACGTGATTCAAATATGTAGAATAAACTCATAATGTTCAAATACTTACCGCCGTCACTTTGACTTCCGTAAGCTCCAACACAAACATCCGTAAATATATAATTAGCATCGCACGTAGCTAACAACACAACGCTAAAAGTTTTCTTATAATTAAAAAAACTTGACCCAGTTTTTGCTGGGCAACGAATATTTATGTGTTTGCCATCTATGGCACCCACACAGTGAGGCATGTTCCATTTGTTTTCGAACTCTTCTGCTATTTGTTGATAATCATGAGCATTCGGTTTATTCACATATAAAGGGGATAGAAGGGTCCACAAAACATCGCAAGTTTCTAAAATAATTTTTCGAACTGTCGTTCTACCCATTTTATAGCTCCAAGACAAATATTTTATAGAAACTCCTTGCGACAAAAATCTAAAAGGGAAATATAAATAAATACAAAATTACAAACTTATATGTATGATTGTATATTTACTTACGATAATGTTAACGCCAATCTACATTCAAAATGAATAGATGGCCGAATCGAAAACTTTGTAAGATGGGGCTCTACAAGCGTAAGTAATAAATCGTACTGCGACCTCGACATCCGTGTATGTATAAAAAATTCTTCCGCATCTTTATTTTTTATAGTTTCAAAAACCTTTGAAAAATAGCGAAAACTGTTTCGGTCGGTGTTTATTGGTCTTACCCACCACCTCCTATTCCTTTGATTGTATGCGGTGTACAATTTATAAACTTCATAAAGATCTTTAACTGTTTCTAAATCTTTATTCATTGTCACAATTTTTTTTTTTTTGGTTTATAATTTAATTTAATTGAAAATTTTTCTTCGCTTTATTAAAATACTTCCAAACATAAAATAACTACTCGATCTGTCAAAGTGTCAAATAATAATAAAAAAAACGAATCGAAACGAAATTTATGTGCCAGCCGCCAGGGTGCAGGATAGAAAACGAAACGAAATGAAACGAAACGAAACGAAACGAAACCTATGTGCCTCAAGCTTTAATTGTAAATGGAAATTAATCATTACATTACATCTTTGTATTTTAAAAATTCCACGTGCCATCATTCAAATCGTTAAATATACATTTTTATTATACGATATTACAAATTCCTTATTTGGATCTATAATATAAACAAAGAAATAATGCGACAACAATTTACTGAGTGACGATGGTGATTTGCATAAATGATAAATATGTTTAATTACTATCAAATAACAAGATTTGTTTGACAAAGTTATTCCCGATGAATACGTTTTACTGTCTCTTGTGTACACTGAAAAAGATTTAAATCGTTGATGTTATAGCAATATTTTGCAACGAACTCTGAATGTGCGAATTTATTAGTTGCATTTGACGGTAATGATAAATAATCAAATTATTGTTTTAATGGTGTAGGTGTTAAGTAATAGATCAAATTTTAAAATTTCATAAATTAGTTTATTATTTATAGAAGAGCACTTAACCATTTAGCAATATTTCTGTGTACATACGCTAATCATATTCGGTCACTGTTTTTGTTTTTTTGTAAGTTCGTATTATTATCGAAATACATGTACGTACAAACCATCATATTTCAGAGAATTTTTTTTTTTTTTTGGCATTTATGAGCTGTTTTTGACATAAATATCACCGCCAAACATGCTAGCCGTAATTCGTTGTTCTTCAGCCACTGAACCAAAACTACACTTTGTGCAAGAAATAGGCTAATTCGGTTAATTCGGTGTCCAACCCAAATGAGTTCTTTGATTAATTTGGAGAAATAAATTGTTGTGAAAGGAGGGGGGCATATTGTGTTCCCTATATTTACATTTTACCAAATACAATTTTACTTAATAGCTCAAATTATGTGACGTACTATATATTAGTGTGATGCATCAATAAAAAATAAAATTTGCATATTAATAGAAAATGTTATATGTAGTTTATAATGATGTCAAAGGCAACATATTGAGTAAATTAAAAAAAAAAAATTTAAATATCTTTTTAAAAGCAAGCTATTATTTTAATGGGCACTAAAAGTAGGAAAGTGCTGGGCGTTTGTTACGACAGGGGGAGGTGGGTTATATGTCTCGTTGTATAACAAAATTATTGGAAAAGATCGTTATTACCGATAGTAGAATACACTAAATATTTAACTAAAGAATAATTTTTTTGTTTTTAACTTAAAACTTTATCTACAATGTGATAATTATTAATTACTAAATGTTGCCGGATCGACTTTTGGTTGCGTAATGCCTGGGGGTTTTAATATTTGTTATTATTGTTAGAGGGTTATTATTTCTAATTATGTAATGTTTACATACTGCAATTTTATTTTTATCCAATTCAGTAGTTGACATAACTTTTAATAAATAATTATTTCCCTTGATTGTCGCCAACACGTTCTCGCATTGACTTGGGTGGTGTAAATAAATGTGCCCAGGGCCTTTCAGAGCTAGCAGGGGGCCTGGGCCAAATTATTAAAATGGGGCCCCATAAAAATAAAATAAAACAATCTTAAGTTTATATCACATGAATGCATTTTAGTATTTATTAGAATTTATTAGAAATTGATTTGCTCAAAATTAATTTTTCTTGCCATGTCCTGGTTAATGTTTAACATTGCCAATCCATTTAACCGTTGTTCTGCCATTGTTGAGCGATGAAAATTTTTTATTCTTTTAAGAACACTGAAACTCCTCTCGGCTAAAGACACAGATGCAGGAATACTTAAAAATATTCTTAAGACAATGATAAGATTCGGAAATAAACCAGCTAAGTTTTACTGAGAATATTTTCTAATAAATTTGTTGGTGTCGGATCTGCATTGAAATTAGCTGCATACATTTTTTTAAGGAATTTTACCTCATCTAGTATCTCGTTTGATAACTCACTCGTGTATTTTGAATGCAAACGGTTTACTGCAGCTTCAATTTTTTCATCAGTCAAATTTGGAAATGACCAAAGAAAACCGAAAAGATTACAGATATTTTGTAAAGATTGAAATTGTCTTTGTAAGCCAGCTATTACGGAATTAACTATTACGTTAAACACATTTATCCTGTAGTATTTTTCAGCATCCGATTGTGTCCGTATCGTTCTATTAATGGCAAAATCACATGTAACTCCATATTCACGTGCTCTAGCTTTTACTTTCGCCAATATTTCATTCCACATTCCGCTTAAATTGCGAAATCTCATTACTAGACTTTCAATATTATTTTGCTCAATATCAAGTGTAGCATTTCGAGCTTCAATTACCAAATTTGTCTGATGCAAATCTGTCAAAATTTCGAGCCATATGATAGAAAGCAAAACACATTCAAATTTATTTAAATATTTCTCAATTGAGTGTAATTCAACGATTGCGTGTGGTGGTAAATTAAAGGAATGCATTTCATTTAAAGCATCTCGAATAGATAATAGATTTTTGGCTATTGGTTTTACTGCATCTATTCTAACAGACCATCTAGTTTTGGAAATCGAATGAAGAGACTTACGGATATGTTTCTTTAAAACCTCCCATCTCCGCGGACTACTGCTAAAAAAATTATACATTTGTTGTATAACTCCAAAAAAATTGTACAGCTTCTTTACACGATTCAGCTTAATCAACTCCAACAAAATTTAATGTGTGGTTCCCACAGCTGGAAAAAATACAATTAGGATTACGCTTCGTAAGAATGGCTTGCACACCGTTTAGCTTGCCAGCCATATTTGCACCATTATCATATGCTCGGGCAATACATAAATTATAATTTAATTCCATATCCGACAAAATTTCAAGAATTCTGGCAGCAATTTTTTCTCCGGTTTTCCAGAAATGAATCGAAGCAAATAAAACGCTCTTCAATGTCAAATTTTAAATTGTCACACATCTTGTTCTTGTTATAAAGACAAAATACTATCGAAGATCAAGCGCAAATGAGAAATCTATAGTAACAAAAAATTCGGGGGCCCCTAAAAATCGGGGGCCCGTGCCGTATGGCCCGGCTGGCCCACCCTCTGATTGGCTCTGATATGTGCCTATATAAATGTTTAAAAATAAATTTTTTTTGAGTATGTGTGCAAAATTGTAGATCTCTGCAGATTTCACATTTGGATTTTTTTTTCGCCAATCTGTTAATGTTGGATACTGTACGCCAAGAGGATAGGATACCTGCCATACAAATTGATTTGCCCCCCAAAAAAATGTGGTTCTGGTTGTTAGCATGTGATATTACCATGTGGTTTTCGAAATGGTTTTTAAAATCTACTTGCCATATAAATGTTTTGTAAAATATACTTTCAATTTTTGTAAGAACTTGCATTGTCACCGACTCTGTGAGTATGCGCAAAACTGCAGATCTCTAAGTTATCGGGAAATGGATCAAAACAGACTTTTCATGATTTGACCTAAACAAACATGTGAAGTTAAAAAACATCTTTAAAAAAACCACGGTCCCGGGCCATATACTAAAACGGAGCTAATAGTAATTCATTCAAATTGAACTGTACAAACGGTTGATTCACGTCAACCGGTTATGAACTATTATACATAAAATTGATTCTTAGGAGTTTTTTGGAAAACTAATACATACTTTAATTATACAACTGATGTTCGCAAAGTTATTGTAATTGTGCCAAAAATGGCCAAACATATTTTTATCCTAAATCACTTTTTTCGGCGTTTTGAGCGTGATATTCAGGTTTATCCAATCAATCCGGGAGACCCCAACAAGCAATTTGTTAATGTGAGCATTCTAAGTCCCAACATGGAACATTTGACGTACTCATTGATGTTTCCCTACGGTGAACCGGGATGGCAACCGAATTGGGAATGTGAAGCTTACCCAGGTGTGAATAAGAATTGCGTGCGCAACAAGAGCTGTGTTTTTTTATAAGTCTCGATAGATCTATTCAGATATTTACAAAAATAAGAAATGGGAAATTGTAGCTACTCCTATCATCCACTTAAAAATACTGGCACTCGCAGCACTAAGAATTGTGTTTATTTTGACAACGCTACGCCATGTTGTTTTCATTATATTTTGTTATTTCAAAAGTATAAATACATGAGGAAAAGTGCGAATACATTTTATCCATATATAAAAATGAGACGGACACATTAAAACTTTTTTTTTTCTTTCAAAATGCTACTATGATCTTTTAAATGTTGAGTAACTTTTACGAAAAATGATAAACAGGTTCATTTGCGATTTTTCAATTCTTTTCCGCTAAAAAAAGTTCTGGATTGCGGTAAATAGTATTAAATAATACATTTTTAATATGCATCTTCACAATGGAAGGAAATAATAATAAAATTAACACTTTTATCGTACATCTTCTGTCTTTTCAAATAGAGCAACAGATTAAATGGAAATCAGCTACTAGTTTCCTATTGTATGATAGATGTACTAAAAATTGACTTTGGTATGCGTCCATGCTAAAATACAAAGTTTTAATTTGTGTCTTTGCTTATAAAAGGGAAAATCTGTAGTCTCGATAGCATATCTGGATAAAAAGCAAGATTTGCATGTACAATTAATAAGTTATGTAATTCAAGGAAATGAATTAAAAACGACAAACTGTTGAATAAAATGTTATTCTTGATTAAAATAAACTGAATCAATTGCAGTTTAACCACAAAAACAGAGAACATCTGGATGCGATCTATTGAGATCTATCGAGACTTATAAAAAAACACGGCGAAGTTAGCAAGCTTCAGTTTAAGGCAGCTATGACAGCAATCCGGGATAATTTCAATCCAATCATGAGTTCCGGTAAGCTTACGCAGCAATGGCTGGTGGACTCATATCTTCAAGTAGAAGCCAACAATTTGAATTACATTCGTCAGAATCAAAAGCGTCTTCGAGCAAAGCAGATCAACGACTCGCAGATCATATGGTAAATATCATATGGTTCTGTGATATTTTTTAAATTAAATTGAATTATTTATATACATATCAATACATTAAAACAAAAAAATTAAAGACTGTAATATATTTAAATGAACTCGTGGATTTATTTCTTTAAAATTAAAATTCAACTCTATATTCAACAACTTTAAATTATTAGGTATCTACATTTGGTTAACCATTTGATCTCTATATTCAAGGACAGTAATTTGATCATTACGGCCCCGATTTTCTTCAATTGGCGGTTCTGGGGTTGCATTCTCAACTTCCAAAGTTATTCCAAGTGGAATGCTATCTCTGCCACAGTTTTAACACAATTTTCTATTTTCAACTCCAGCGATTTTTTAAAAATATTTCCCCATCTAACTTTTAATTGGCCAAAAGCATGTTCAACGGTGTTTCTGGCTTTGGAATGCTTTTTGTTGAACCTTAATTGGTCTGGAGTGATGCGCTGATTCCGTTTAAATAGAGTTATTATTCTTATCGTTTCTAATCTACAAGGATACCCACTGTCACCAAGAATAATAAAAATAATAAACAGAGGAGGTGTATGTAATTTTTTAGTGTAAATTGAGCTGTTGTAAAGTACCCGAGTGTCATGAACAGCCCCCGGATAACCGAAAAAATATCATAAAATTGCCCGAGGATTGTGCTATACACACCAAGAATCGCTATTATGGTTGGCCTGTATATCTATGTATATCATATCATAAATCATATCAATTGTTTTTGCTTGGTCCTCACCAAAGGGTAAATAATGACGCATTTTGCTTAGGTATCACGTGGTTTTAAAAAAGCCGCTTTAATAGTAGGGTTATAGTAGTGATCATATTAAGGCTAGGTTAGTTAATAGTTACCATACCTTCTTTCTTTTCAGAATTCTTAATATCGGATTTAGAGTTTTTGTTTGTCAATGTTTTCATAAATGGTCATACAATTTTATTCGGTACCATCTATAACCCTCTAAAAACTAGTAAGAAGTCGTATACCCAATTTAAAAAAGCCCTTGTAGATTTAGAAAGTTTGTGCATTATGGCTGAGATAAACTCGACGCGACCGACGTGACTAAGTAAAAAAAAATATTAAACCATGAAAATGTATACTAAAGCAATCATTTTTAGTGCGACTCAGATAAAAACGATTTAGTGGCAAATTTTAAAATCACCGAATTTTTATTTTATGTCCGTTGACAATTATCCCAATTCAGATCTAATCCGATTTATATTAAAATTCGTCGAAATATTATTTACTTTACCACAAAGTTGCTATCAGCACTTATGTATGTACATATTTATTTTGGTTGCGTAAAAACATAACCTGAGATAAACGGAAATTTTGCCAAAAATCTTCAATTTCAAGATTTCCAATGTTTCCAGTTCTTAAAGTTTCCACTCTTGAATTTTTTATTCTCATGACGATGCATAAATAAAAGAGGTACATAAAAAACTTGTTTTTTTCATTTCCTTGTATGTGATGAACATTTTTTTTGCTAACTTATAATGCGTGATAAAGATATGTAAGTATTGCAGTAGAGCTCCAATGGATAATTTTTCTGATGTAACGTCAAAACTGGAACAAAGTAACACCAATATTAAAAAAATAACAAAATTTCTTATAATTAACACAATTTAATAATAATTAACACCAAGAGTAGACAAACGAATTAAAATTTTTGCCGCTATCGCTATAAAACCCTTTTAAAATATTAGATTTGAGTGATTTCTTGTGTTTTATTTAAATTGCTAAGAATTAATATACAGCTAATCAACAGTAATTAAGTTATATTTAGGCTTGACAATATACATTTCGTTTGCTTTGGTGATCCCATCCATAAACTTATATTTATTAAAAAAATCATCAAACGATTACCCCTATACTAAGTCAATAAGTTGTGACCCAAAACTAAGTCGAAAATGTTTCGTTCGGTGACTTATTTCCAGATTCCAGCTCTATCTGGGGTTGAGATACTCATGGGCTTACTGTAAAATATAAGCATTTTGTATTTCATTTATGACTGCACAATGAATCAAATAAACGATAACTTATCAAACATAGATTGTTTTTATAGGGACATATCTCCCAGACTCACATTTTTGAATGAAACTTTCAACCAAAATTAGAAAAACGAACATTATTTAACAGAAATTTGAAATTTTTCGGAATTTCAAATGAATAATAAATATTATTGCTTGCATAGTAATAAATCCAAAACTTTTCTATTACAACGTAGGTCTCGCGTAAATACAATAGGTCGAATGGCAGAACTCCACAAAAACTCTCTCTACCACACCGGATGTATAAAAATGTTTTGGTAAAGTTATTGTAGAATTCTACTAACAATTTTGGTTATTCTCCATCTATTCGTTAAATTGTTAAAATAATTTTAATTATTGAAATAGGTTACTTAAAACTTTTAGAACTGTTCAAATTTTATTAAATAGATTAATATTCTTGAAATTCTTCAATTTAGTAAAATTATTGATGCTGATAAATTTGTGGGCTATAGTTCAGTGGCTCTAAATTCGTGGGCTATAGTTCAGTTGATTTTCAAGAAAATTGAATTTTCTGCTAAATGTGTAGAAATGTGCGAGCGATCCAAGTGACCGTTGGCATGACGATTACAGGTCTCAACGCCTATTGATAGAGGCATCAATCAACGAAATCGGAGCACAATTGCAGATTTTTGATTTTTCTGGCTCTGAATTTGTGGGCTATAGTTCAGTTGGTTTTTAATAAAATTGAATTTTCTGCTAAATGTGTAGAAATGTGCGAGCGATCCAAATGACCGTTGGCATGACGATTACAGGTCTCAACGGCTATTGATAGAGGTATCAATCAACGAAATCGGAGCACAATTGCAGATTTTCGATTTTTCTGGCTCTGAATTCGTGGGCTATAGTTCAGTTGATTTTCAATAAAATTGAATTTTCTGCGAAATGTGTAGAAATGTGCGAGCGATCCAACTGACCGTTGACATAACGATTATAGGTCTCAACGCCTATTGTTAGAGGTATCAATCAACGAAATCGGAGCACAATTGCAGATTTTCGATTTTTCTGGCTCTAAATTCGTGGGCTATAGTTCAGTTGATTTTCAATAAAATTGAATTTTCTGCAAAATCTGTAGAAATGTGCGAGCGATCCAAATGACCGTCGGCATGACGATTACAGGTCTCAACGCCTATTGTTAGAGGTATCAATCAACGAAATCGGAGCACAATTGCAGATTTTCGATTTTTCTGGCTCTGAATTCGTGGGCTATAGTTCAGTTGATTTTCAATAAAATTGAATTTTCTGCGAAATGTGTAGAAATGTGCGAGCGATCCAACTGACCGTTGACATAACGATTATAGGTCTCAACGCCTATTGTTAGAGGTATCAATCAACGAAATCGGAGCACAATTGCAGATTTTCGATTTTTCTGGCTCTAAATTCGTGGGCTATAGTTCAGTTGATTTTCAATAAAATTGAATTTTCTGCAAAATCTGTAGAAATGTGCGAGCGATCCAAATGACCGTCGGCATGACGATTACAGGTCTCAACGCCTATTGTTAGAGGTATCAATCAACGAAATCGGAGCACAATTGCAGATTTTCGATTTTTCTGGCTCTGAATTCGTGGGCTATAGTTCAGTTGATTTTCAATAAAATTGAATTTTCTGCGAAATGTGTAGAAATGTGCGAGCGATCCAACTGACCGTTGACATAACGATTATAGGTCTCAACGCCTATTGTTAGAGGTATCAATCAACGAAATCGGAGCACAATTGCAGATTTTCGATTTTTCTGGCTCTAAATTCGTGGGCTATAGTTCAGTTGATTTTCAATAAAATTGAATTTTCTGCAAAATCTGTAGAAATGTGCGAGCGATCCAACTGGCCGTTGACATAACGATTACAGGTCTCAACGCCTATTGATAGAGGTATCAATCAACGAAATCGGAGCACAATTGCAGATTTTTGATTTTTCTGGCTCTGAATTTGTGGGCTATAGTTCAGTTGGTTTTTAATAAAATTGAATTTTCTGCTAAATGTGTAGAAATGTGCGAGCGATCCAAATGACCGTTGGCATGACGATTACAGGTCTCAACGGCTATTGATAGAGGTATCAATCAACGAAATCGGAGCACAATTGCAGATTTTCGATTTTTCTGGCTCTGAATTCGTGGGCTATAGTTCAGTTGATTTTCAATAAAATTGAATTTTCTGCGAAATGTGTAGAAATGTGCGAGCGATCCAACTGACCGTTGACATAACGATTATAGGTCTCAACGCCTATTGTTAGAGGTATCAATCAACGAAATCGGAGCACAATTGCAGATTTTCGATTTTTCTGCCTCTGAATTTGTGGGCTAAAGTTCAGTTGATTTTTAATAAAATTGAATTTTCTGCTAAATGTGTAGAAATGTGCGAGCGATCCAAATGACCGTTGGCATGACGATTATAGGTCTCAACGGCTATTGATAGAGGTATCAATCAACGAAATCGGAGCACAATTGCAGATTTTCGATTTTTCTGGCTCTGAATTTGTGGGCTATAGTTCAGTTGGTTTTTAATAAAATTGAATTTTCTGCTAAATGTGTAGAAATGTGCGAGCGATCCAAATGATCGTTGGCATGACGATTATAGGTCTCAACGCCTATTGTTAGAGGTATCAATCAACGAAATCGGAGCACAATTGCAGATTTTCGATTTTTCTGGCTCTGAATTTGTGGGCTATAGTTCAGTTGATTTTCAATAAAATTGAATTTTCTGCGAAATGTGTAGAAATGTGCGAGCGATCCAACTGACCGTTGACATAACGATTACAGGTCTCAACGCCTATTGATAGAGGTATCAATCAACGAAATCGGAGCACAATTGCAGATTTTCGATTTTTCTGGCTCTGAATTTGTGGGCTATAGTTCAGTTGATTTTCAATAAAATTGAATTTTCTGGAAAATCTGTAGAAATGTGCGAGCGATCCAAATGACCGTCGGCATGACGATTACAGGTCTCAACGGCTATTGATAGAGGTATCAATCAACGAAATCGGAGCACAATTGCAGATTTTCGATTTTTCTGGCTCTGAATTCGTTGGCTATAGTTCAGTTGATTTTCAAGAAAATTGAATTTTCTGGAAAATCTGTAGAAATATGCGAGCGATCCAAATGGCCGTCGGCATGACGATTATAGGTCTCAACGCCTATTGATAGAGGTATCAATCAACGAAATCGGAGCACAATTGCAGATTTTTGATTTTTCTGGCTCTGAATTTGTGGGCTATAGTTCAGTTGGTTTTTAATAAAATTGAATTTTCTGCGAAATGTGTAGAAATGTGCGAGCGATCCAAATGACCGTTGGCATGACGATTACAGGTCTCAACGGCTATTGATAGAGGTATCAATCAACGAAATCGGAGCACAATTGCAGATTTTCGATTTTTCTGGCTCTGAATTTGTGGGCTATAGTTCAGTTGATTTTCAAGAAAATTGAATTTTCTGGAAAATCTGTAGAAATGTGCGAGCGATCCAAATGACCGTCGGCATGACGATTACAGGTCTCAACGGCTATTGATAGAGGTATCAATCAACGAAATCGGAGCACAATTGCAGATTTTCGATTTTTCTGGCTCTAAATTCGTGGGCTATAGTTCAGTTGATTTTCAATAAAATTGAATTTTCTGCAAAATCTGTAGAAATGTGCGAGCGATCCAAATGACCGTCGGCATGACGATTACAGGTCTCAACGCCTATTGATAGAGGTATCAATCAACGAAATCGGAGCACAATTGCAGATTTTCGATTTTTCTGGCCCTAAATTCGTGGGCTATAGTTCAGTTGATTTTCAATAAAATTGAATTTTCTGCTAAATCTGTAGAAATGTGCTAGCGATCCAAATGATCGTTGGCATGACGATTATAGGTCTCAACGCCTATTGATAGAGGTATCAATCAACGAAATCGGAGCACAATTGCAGATTTTCGATTTTTCTGGCTCTGAATTTGTGGGCTATAGTTCAGTTGATTTTCAATAAAATTGAATTTTCTGCGAAATCTGTAGAAATGTGCGAGCGATCCAAGTGACCGTTGACATAACGATTATAGGTCTCAACGCCTATTGATAGAGGTATCAATCAACGAAATCGGAGCACAATTGCAGATTTTCGATTTTTCTGGCTCTGAATTCGTGGGCTATAGTTCAGTTGATTTTCAATAAAATTGAATTTTCTGGAAAATCTGTAGAAATATGCGAGCGATCCAAATGGCCGTCGGCATGACGATTATAGGTCTCAACGCCTATTGATAGAGGTATCAATCAACGAAATCGGAGCACAATTGCAGATTTTCGATTTTTCTGGCTCTGAATTTGTGGGCTATAGTTCAGTTGATTTTCAATAAAATTGAATTTTCTGCAAAATCTGTAGAAATGTGCGAGCGATCCAAATGACCGTCGGCATGACGATTACAGGTCTCAACGCCTATTGATAGAGGTATCAATCAACGAAATCGTAGCACAATTGCAGATTTTCGATTTTTCTGGCTCTGAATTTGTGGGCTATAGTTCAGTTGATTTTTAATAAAATTGAATTTTCTGCAAAATCTGTAGAAATGTGCGAGCGATCCAAATGACCGTCGGCATGACGATTACAGGTCTCAACGCCTATTGATAGAGGTATCAATCAACGAAATCGTAGCACAATTGAAGATTTTCGATTTTTCTGGCTCTGAATTCGTGGGCTATAGTTCAGTTGATTTTCAATAAAATTGAATTTTCTGGAAAATCTGTAGAAATATGCGAGCGATCCAAATGGCCGTCGGCATGACGATTATAGGTCTCAACGCCTATTGATAGAGGTATCAATCAACGAAATCGGAGCACAATTGCAGATTTTTGATTTTTCTGGCTCTGAATTTGTGGGCTATAGTTCAGTTGATTTTCAATAAAATTGAATTTTCTGCTAAATCTGTAGAAACGTGCGAGCGATCCAAATGACCGATCACAATTGCAGATTTTCGATTTTTCTGGCTCTGAATTCGTGGGCTATATATAGTTCAGTTGATTTTCAATAAAATTGAATTTTCTGCAAAATCTGTAGAAATGTGCGAGCGATCCAAATGATCGTTGGCATGACGATTATAGGTCTCAACGCCTATTGATAGATGTATCAATCAACGAAATCGGAGCACAATTGCAGATTTTCGATTTTTCTGGCTCTAAACTCGTGGGCTATAGTTCAGTTGATTTTCAAGAAAATTGAATTTTCTGCGAAATGTGTAGAAATGTGCGAGCGATCCAACTGACCGTTGACATAACGATTATAGGTCTCAACGCCTATTGAAAGAGGTCGAAATTGGAGCACAATTGCAGATTTTCGATTTTTCTGGCTCTAAATTTGTGGGCTATAGTTCAGTTGATTTTCAAGAAAATTGAATTTTCTGCGAAATGTGTAGAAATATGCGAGCGATCCAAATGGCCATCGGCATGACGATTATAGGTCTCAACGCCTATTGATAGAGGTATCAATCAACGAAATCGGAGCACAGTTGCAGATTTTTGATTTTTCTGGCTCTGAATTTGTGGGCTATAGTTCAGTTGATTTTCAAGAAAATTGAATTTTCTGCGAAATGTGTAGAAATGTGCGAGCTATCCAAATGACCATAGGCATGACGATTACAGGTCTCAACGCCTATTGATATAGCCTATAGGTATCAATCAACGAAATCGGAGCACAATTGCAGATTTTCGATTTTTCTGGCTCTGAATTTGTGGGCTATAGTTCAGTTGATTTTCAATAAAATTGAATTTTCTGCGAAATGTGTAGAAATGTGCGAGCGATCCAAGTGACCGTTGGCATGACGATTACAGGTCTCAACGTCTATTGAAAGAGGTCGAAATTGGAGCACAATTGCAGATTTTCGATTTTTCTGGCTCTAAATTTGTGGGCTATAGTTCAGTTGATTTTCAAGAAAATTGAATTTTCTGCGAAATGTGTAGAAATATGCGAGCGATCCAAATGGCCATCGGCATGACGATTATAGGTCTCAACGCCTATTGATAGAGGTATCAATCAACGAAATCGGAGCACAATTGCAGATTTTTGATTTTTCTGGCTCTGAATTTGTGGGCTATAGTTCAGTTGATTTTCAATAAAATTGAATTTTCTGCTAAATGCGTAGAAATGTGCGAGCGATCCAAATGACCATAGGCATGACGATTACAGGTCTCAACGCCTATTGATATAGCCTATAGGTATCAATCAACGAAATCGGAGCACAATTGCAGATTTTCGATTTTTCTGGCTCTGAATTTGTGGGCTTTTTCAAGAAAATTGAATTTTCTGTCAAATCTGTAGAAATGTGCGAGCGATCCAAATGACCATAGGCATGACGATTACAGGTCTCAACGCCTATTGATAGAGGTATCAATCAACGAAATCGGAGCACAATTGCAGATTTTCGATTTTTCTGGCTCTGAATTTGTGGGCTATAGTTCAGTTGATTTTCAAGAAAATTGAATTTTCTGCGAAATGTGTAGAAATGTGCGAGCGATCCAAATGACCATAGGCATGACGATTACAGGTCTCAACGGCTATTGATAGAGGTATCAATCAACGAAATCGGAGCACAATTGCAGATTTTCGATTTTTCTGGCTCTGAATTTGTGGGCTATAGTTCAGTTGATTTTCAAGAAAATTGAATTTTCTGCGAAATGTGTAGAAATGTGCGAGCGATCCAAGTGACCGTTGGCATGACGATTACAGGTCTCAACGTCTATTGAAAGAGGTCGAAATTGGAGCACAATTGCAGATTTTCGATTTTTCTGGCTCTGAATTTGTGGGCTATAGTTCAGTTGATTTTCAAGAAAATTCAATTTTCTGCTAAATGCGTAGAAATGTGCGAGCGATCCAAATGACCATAGGCATGACGATTACAGGTCTCAACGCCTATTGATATAGGTATCAATCAACGAAATCGGAGCACAATTGCAGATTTTCGATTTTTCTGGCTCTAAATTCGTGGGCTATAGTTCAGTTGATTTTCAATAAAATTGAATTTTCTGCTAAATCTGTAGAAATGTGCGAGCGATCTAAATGACCGTTGGCATGACGATTACAGGTCTCAACGGCTATTGATAGAGGTATCAATCAACGAAATCGGAGCACAATTGCAGATTTTCGATTTTTCTGGCTCTGAATTTGTGGGCTATAGTTCAGTTGATTTTCAAGAAAATTGAATTTTCTGGAAAATCTGTAGAAATATGCGAGCGATCCAAATGGCCGTCGGCATGACGATTATAGGTCTCAACGCCTATTGATAGAGGTATCAATCAACGAAATCGGAGCACAATTGCAGATTTTTGATTTTTCTGGCTCTGAATTTGTGGGCTATAGTTCAGTTGGTTTTTAATAAAATTGAATTTTCTGCGAAATGTGTAGAAATGTGCGAGCGATCCAAATGACCGTTGGCATGACGATTACAGGTCTCAACGGCTATTGATAGAGGTATCAATCAACGAAATCGGAGCACAATTGCAGATTTTCGATTTTTCTGGCCCTGAATTTGTGGGCTATAGTTCAGTTGATTTTCAATAAAATTGAATTTTCTGGAAAATCTGTAGAAATGTGCGAGCGATCCAAATGATCGTTGGCATGACGATTACAGATCTCAACACCTATTGATAGAGGTATCAATCAACGAAATCGGAGCACAATTGCAGATTTTCGATTTTTCTGGCTTTGAATTTGTGGGCTATAGTTCAGTTGATTTTCAAGAAAATTGAATTTTCTACCAAATCTGTAGAAATGTGCGAGCGATCCAAATGATCGTTGGCATGACGATTATAGGTCTCAACGCCTATTGATAGAGGTATCAATCAACGAAATCGGAGCATAATTGCAGATTTTCGATTTTTCTGGCTCTGAATTTGTGGGCTATATATAGTTCAGTTGATTTTCAATAAAATTGAATTTTCTGGAAAATCTGTAGAAATGTGCGAGCGATCCAAATGATCGTTGGCATGACGATTACAGATCTCAACACCTATTGATAGAGGTATCAATCAACGAAATCGGAGCACAATTGCAGATTTTCGATTTTTCTGGCTTTGAATTTGTGGGCTATAGTTCAGTTGATTTTCAAGAAAATTGAATTTTCTACCAAATCTGTAGAAATGTGCGAGCGATCCAAATGATCGTTGGCATGACGATTATAGGTCTCAACGCCTATTGATAGAGGTATCAATCAACGAAATCGGAGCATAATTGCAGATTTTCGATTTTTCTGGCTCTAAATTCGTGGGCTATAGTTCAGTTGATTTTCAATAAAATTGAATTTTCTGCCAAATCTGTAGAAATGTGCGAGCGGTCCAAATGACCATAGGCATGACGATTACAGGTCTCAACGCCTATTGATAGAGGTATCAATCAACGAAATCGGAGCACAATTGCAGATTTTCGATTTTTCTGGCTCTAAATTCGTGGGCTATAGTTCAGTTGATTTTCAAGAAAATTGAATTTTCTGGAAAATCTGTAGAAATGTGCGAGCGATCCAAATGACCGTCGGCATGACGATTACAGGTCTCAACGCCTATTGATATAGGTATCAATCAACGAAATCGGAGCACAATTGCAGATTTTCGATTTTTCTGGCTCTGAATTTGTGGGCTATAGTTCAGTTGATTTTCAATAAAATTAAATTTTCTGGAAAATCTGTAGAATAGTGCGAGCGATCCAAATGACCGTTGGCATGACGATTACAGGTCTCAACGCCTATTGATAGAGGTATCAATCAACGAAATCGGAGCACAATTGCAGATTTTCGATTTTTCTGGCTCTAAATTCGTGGGCTATAGTTCAGTTGATTTTCAATAAAATTGAATTTTCTGGAAAATCTGTAGAAATGTGCGAGCGATCCAAATGATCGTTGGCATGACGATTACAGATCTCAACACCTATTGATAGAGGTAGCAATCAACGAAATCGGAGCACAATTGCAGATTTTCGATTTTTCTGAAGAAAATTGAATTTTCTGCAAAATCTGTAGAAATGTGCGACGTTCCAAATGATCGTTGGCATGACGATTACAGGTCTCAACGCCTATTGATAGAGGTATCAATCAACGAAATCGGAGCACAATTGCAGATTTACGATTTTTCTGGCCCTAAATTTGTGGGCTATAGTTCAGTTGATTTTCAATAAAATTGAATTTTCTGGAAAATCTGTAGAAATGTGCGAGCGATCCAAATGACCGTTGGCATGACGATTACAGGTCTCAACGCCTATTGATAGAGGTATCAATCAACGAAATCGGAGCACAATTGCAGATTTTCGATTTTTCTGGCTCTGAATTTGTGGGCTATAGTTCAGTTGATTTTCAATAAAATTGAATTTTCTGGAAAATCTGTAGAATAGTGCGAGCGGTCCAAATGACCGTTGGCATGACGATTACAGGTCTCAACGCCTATTGATAGAGGTATCAATCAACGAAATCGGAGCACAATTGCAGATTTTCGATTTTTCTGGCTCTGAATTTGTGGGCTATAGTTCAGTTGATTTTCAATAAAATTGAATTTTCTGGAAAATCTGTAGAATAGTGCGAGCGGTCCAAATGACCGTTGGCATGACGATTACAGGTCTCAACGCCTATTGATAGAGGTATCAATCAACGAAATCGGAGCACAATTGCAGATTTTCGATTTTTCTGGCCCTGAATTTGTGGGCTATAGTTCAGTTGATTTTCAAGAAAATTGAATTTTCTGGAAAATCTGTAGAAATGTGCGAGCGATCCAAATGACCGTCGGCATGACGATTACAGGTCTCAACGCCTATTGATATAGGTATCAATCAACGAAATCGGAGCACAATTGCAGATTTTCGATTTTTCTGGCTCTGAATTTGTGGGCTATAGTTCAGTTGATTTTCAATAAAATTAAATTTTCTGGAAAATCTGTAGAATAGTGCGAGCGATCCAAATGACCGTTGGCATGACGATTACAGGTCTCAACGCCTATTGATAGAGGTATCAATCAACGAAATCGGAGCACAACTGCAGATTTTCGATTTTTCTGGCTCTGAATTTGTGGGCTATAGTTCAGTTGATTTTCAATAAAATTGAATTTTCTGGAAAATCTGTAGAAATGTGCGAGCGATCCAAATGATCGTTGGCATGACGATTATAGGTCTCAACGCCTATTGATATAGGTATCAATCAACGAAATCGGAGCACAATTGCAGATTTTCGATTTTTCTGGCTCTGAATTTGTGGGCTATAGTTCAGTTGATTTTCAATAAAATTGAATTTTCTGGAAAATCTGTAGAATAGTGCGAGCGGTCCAAATGACCGTTGGCATGACGATTACAGGTCTCAACGCCTATTGATAGAGGTATCAATCAACGAAATCGGAGCACAATTGCAGATTTTCGATTTTTCTGGCTCTGAATTTGTGGGCTATAGTTCAGTTGATTTTCAATAAAATTGAATTTTCTGGAAAATCTGTAGAATAGTGCGAGCGGTCCAAATGACCGTTGGCATGACGATTACAGGTCTCAACGCCTATTGATAGAGGTATCAATCAACGAAATCGGAGCACAATTGCAGATTTTCGATTTTTCTGGCTCTGAATTTGTGGGCTATAGTTCAGTTGATTTTCAATAAAATTGAATTTTCTGGAAAATCTGTAGAATAGTGCGAGCGGTCCAAATGACCGTTGGCATGACGATTACAGGTCTCAACGCCTATTGATAGAGGTATCAATCAACGAAATCGGAGCACAATTGCAGATTTTCGATTTTTCTGGCCCTGAATTTGTGGGCTATAGTTCAGTTGATTTTCAAGAAAATTGAATTTTCTGGAAAATCTGTAGAAATGTGCGAGCGATCCAAATGACCGTTGGCATGACGATTACAGGTCTCAACGCCTATTGATAGAGGTATCAATCAACGAAATCGGAGCACAATTGCAGATTTTCGATTTTTCTGGCTCTGAATTTGTGGGCTATAGTTCAGTTGATTTTCAATAAAATTGAATTTTCTGGAAAATCTGTAGAATAGTGCGAGCGGTCCAAATGACCGTTGGCATGACGATTACAGGTCTCAACGCCTATTGATAGAGGTATCAATCAACGAAATCGGAGCACAATTGCAGATTTTCGATTTTTCTGGCTCTGAATTTGTGGGCTATAGTTCAGTTGATTTTCAATAAAATTGAATTTTCTGGAAAATCTGTAGAATAGTGCGAGCGGTCCAAATGACCGTTGGCATGACGATTACAGGTCTCAACGCCTATTGATAGAGGTATCAATCAACGAAATCGGAGCACAATTGCGGATTTTCGATTTTTCTGGCCCTGAATTTGTGGGCTATAGTTCAGTTGATTTTCAAGAAAATTGAATTTTCTGGAAAATCTGTAGAAATGTGCGAGCGATCCAAATGACCGTCGGCATGACGATTACAGGTCTCAACGCCTATTGATATAGGTATCAATCAACGAAATCGGAGCACAATTGCAGATTTTCGATTTTTCTGGCTCTGAATTTGTGGGCTATAGTTCAGTTGATTTTCAATAAAATTAAATTTTCTGGAAAATCTGTAGAATAGTGCGAGCGATCCAAATGACCGTTGGCATGACGATTACAGGTCTCAACGCCTATTGATAGAGGTATCAATCAACGAAATCGGAGCACAACTGCAGATTTTCGATTTTTCTGGCTCTGAATTTGTGGGCTATAGTTCAGTTGATTTTCAATAAAATTGAATTTTCTGGAAAATCTGTAGAAATGTGCGAGCGATCCAAATGATCGTTGGCATGACGATTATAGGTCTCAACGCCTATTGATATAGGTATCAATCAACGAAATCGGAGCACAATTGCAGATTTTCGATTTTTCTGGCTCTGAATTTGTGGGCTATAGTTCAGTTGATTTTCAATAAAATTGAATTTTCTGGAAAATCTGTAGAATAGTGCGAGCGGTCCAAATGACCGTTGGCATGACGATTACAGGTCTCAACGCCTATTGATAGAGGTATCAATCAACGAAATCGGAGCACAATTGCAGATTTTCGATTTTTCTGGCTCTGAATTTGTGGGCTATAGTTCAGTTGATTTTCAATAAAATTGAATTTTCTGGAAAATCTGTAGAATAGTGCGAGCGGTCCAAATGACCGTTGGCATGACGATTACAGGTCTCAACGCCTATTGATATAGGTATCAATCAACGAAATCGGAGCACAATTGCAGATTTTCGATTTTTCTGGCTCTGAATTTGTGGGCTATAGTTCAGTTGATTTTCAATAAAATTGAATTTTCTGGAAAATCTGTAGAATAGTGCGAGCGGTCCAAATGACCGTTGGCATGACGATTACAGGTCTCAACGCCTATTGATAGAGGTATCAATCAACGAAATCGGAGCACAATTGCAGATTTTCGATTTTTCTGGCTCTGAATTTGTGGGCTATAGTTCAGTTGATTTTCAATAAAATTGAATTTTCTGGAAAATCTGTAGAATAGTGCGAGCGGTCCAAATGACCGTTGGCATGACGATTACAGGTCTCAACGCCTATTGATATAGGTATCAATCAACGAAATCGGAGCACAATTGCAGATTTTCGATTTTTCTGGCTCTGAATTTGTGGGCTATAGTTCAGTTGATTTTCAATAAAATTGAATTTTCTGGAAAATCTGTAGAATAGTGCGAGCGGTCCAAATGACCGTTGGCATGACGATTACAGGTCTCAACGCCTATTGATAGAGGTATCAATCAACGAAATCGGAGCACAATTGCAGATTTTCGATTTTTCTGGCTCTGAATTTGTGGGCTATAGTTCAGTTGATTTTCAATAAAATTGAATTTTCTGGAAAATCTGTAGAATAGTGCGAGCGGTCCAAATGACCGTTGGCATGACGATTACAGGTCTCAACGCCTATTGATAGAGGTATCAATCAACGAAATCGGAGCACAATTGCAGATTTTCGATTTTTCTGGCCCTGAATTTGTGGGCTATAGTTCAGTTGATTTTCAAGAAAATTGAATTTTCTGGAAAATCTGTAGAAATGTGCGAGCGATCCAAATGACCGTCGGCATGACGATTACAGGTCTCAACGCCTATTGATATAGGTATCAATCAACGAAATCGGAGCACAATTGCAGATTTTCGATTTTTCTGGCTCTGAATTTGTGGGCTATAGTTCAGTTGATTTTCAATAAAATTAAATTTTCTGGAAAATCTGTAGAATAGTGCGAGCGATCCAAATGACCGTTGGCATGACGATTACAGGTCTCAACGCCTATTGATAGAGGTAGCAATCAACGAAATCGGAGCACAATTGCAGATTTTCGATTTTTCTGAAGAAAATTGAATTTTCTGGAAAATCTGTAGAAATGTGCGAGCGATCCAAATGACCGTTGACATAAAGATTACAGGTCTCATCGCCTATTGACAGTGATATCAATCAACGAAATCGGAGCACAATTGCAGATTTTCGATTTTTCTGGCCCTGAATTTGTGGGCTATAGTTCAGTTGATTTTCAAGAAAATTGAATTTTCTGGAAAACCTGTAGAAATGTGCGAGCGATCCAAATGATCGTTGGCATGACGATTACAGGTCTCAACGCCTATTGATAGAGGTAGCAATCAACGAAATCGGAGCACAATTGCAGATTTTCGATTTTTCTGGCTTTGAATTTGTGGGCTATAGTTCAGTTGATTTTCAATAAAATTGAATTTTCTACCAAATCTGTAGAAATGTGCGAGCGATCCAAATGATCGTTGGCATGACGATTACAGGTCTCAACGCCTATTGATAGAGGTATCAATCAACGAAATCGGAGCACTATTGCAGATTTTCGATTTTTCTGGCTCTGAATTTGTGGGCTATAGTTCAGTTGATTTTCAAGATAATTGAATTTTCTGCAAAATCTGTAGAAATGTGCGACGTTCCAAATGATCGTTGGCATGACGATTACAGGTCTCAACGCCTATTGATAGAGGAATCAATCAACGAAATCGGAGCACAATTGCAGATTTTCGATTTTTCTGGCTCTGAATTTGTGGGCTATAGTTCAGTTGATTTTCAAGAAAATTGAATTTTCTGGAAAATCTGTAGAAATGTGCGAGCGATCCAAATGACCGTTGGCATGACGATTACAGGTCTCAACGCCTATTGATAGAGGTATCAATCAACGAAATCGGAGCACTATTGCAGATTTTCGATTTTTCTGGCTCTGAATTTGTGGGCTATAGTTCAGTTGATTTTCAAGATAATTGAATTTTCTGCAAAATCTGTAGAAATGTGCGACGTTCCAAATGATCGTTGGCATGACGATTACAGGTCTCAACGCCTATTGATAGAGGTATCAATCAACGAAATCGGAGCACTATTGCAGATTTTCGATTTTTCTGGCTCTGAATTTGTGGGCTATAGTTCAGTTGATTTTCAAGATAATTGAATTTTCTGCAAAATCTGTAGAAATGTGCGACGTTCCAAATGATCGTTGGCATGACGATTACAGGTCTCAACGCCTATTGATAGAGGAATCAATCAACGAAATCGGAGCACAATTGCAGATTTTCGATTTTTCTGGCTCTGAATTTGTGGGCTATAGTTCAGTTGATTTTCAATAAAATTGAATTTTCTACCAAATCTGTAGAAATGTGCGAGCGATCCAAATGATCGTTGGCATGACGATTACAGGTCTCAACGCCTATTGATAGAGGTATCAATCAACGAAATCGGAGCACTATTGCAGATTTTCGATTTTTCTGGCTCTGAATTTGTGGGCTATAGTTCAGTTGATTTTCAAGATAATTGAATTTTCTGCAAAATCTGTAGAAATGTGCGACGTTCCAAATGATCGTTGGCATGACGATTACAGGTCTCAACGCCTATTGATAGAGGAATCAATCAACGAAATCGGAGCACAATTGCAGATTTTCGATTTTTCTGGCTCTGAATTTGTGGGCTATAGTTCAGTTGATTTTCAAGAAAATTGAATTTTCTGGAAAATCTGTAGAAATGTGCGAGCGATCCAAATGACCGTTGGCATGACGATTACAGGTCTCAACGCCTATTGATAGAGGTATCAATCAACGAAATCGGAGCACTATTGCAGATTTTCGATTTTTCTGGCTCTGAATTTGTGGGCTATAGTTCAGTTGATTTTCAAGATAATTGAATTTTCTGCAAAATCTGTAGAAATGTGCGACGTTCCAAATGATCGTTGGCATGACGATTACAGGTCTCAACGCCTATTGATAGAGGAATCAATCAACGAAATCGGAGCACAATTGCAGATTTTCGATTTTTCTGGCTCTAAATTCGTGGGCTATAGTTCAGTTGATTTTCAAGAAAATTGAATTTCTGCAAAATCTGTAGAAATGTGCGACGTTCCAAATGATCGTTGGCATGACGATTATAGGTCTCAACGCCTATTGATATAGGTATCAGTCAACGAAATCGGAGCACAATTGCAGATTTTCGATTTTTCTGGCCCTAAATTTGTGGGCTATAGTTCAGTTGATTTTCAATAAAATTGAATTTTCTGGAAAATCTGTAGAAATGTGCGAGCGATCCAAATGACCGTTGACATAAAGATTACAGGTCTCATCGCCTATTGACAGTGATATCAATCAACGAAATCGGAGCACAATTGCAGATTTTCGATTTTTCTGGCCCTGAATTTGTGGGCTATAGTTCAGTTGATTTTCAAGAAAATTGAATTTTCTGGAAAATCTGTAGAAATGTGCGAGCGATCCAAATGACCGTTGGCATGACGATTACAGGTCTCAACGCCTATTGATAGAGGTATCAATCAACGAAATCGGAGCACAATTGCAGATTTTCGATTTTTCTGGCTCTGAATTTGTAGGCTATAGTTCAGTTGATTTTCAATAAAATTGAATTTTCTGGAAAATCTGTAGAATAGTGCGAGCGGTCCAAATGACCGTTGGCATGACGATTACAGGTCTCAACGCCTATTGATAGAGGTAGCAATCAACGAAATCGGAGCACAATTGCAGATTTTCGATTTTTCTGAAGAAAATTGAATTTTCTGGAAAATCTGTAGAAATGTGCGAGCGATCCAAATGACCGTTGACATAAAGATTACAGGTCTCATCGCCTATTGACAGTGATATCAATCAACGAAATCGGAGCACAATTGCAGATTTTCGATTTTTCTGGCCCTGAATTTGTGGGCTATAGTTCAGTTGATTTTCAAGAAAATTGAATTTTCTGGAAAATCTGTAGAAATGTGCGAGCGATCCAAATGATCGTTGGCATGACGATTACAGGTCTCAACGCCTATTGATAGAGGTAGCAATCAACGAAATCGGAGCACAATTGCAGATTTTCGATTTTTCTGAAGAAAATTGAATTTTCTGCAAAATCTGTAGAAATGTGCGACGTTCCAAATGATCGTTGGCATGACGATTACAGGTCTCAACGCCTATTGATAGAGGTATCAATCAACGAAATCGGAGCACAATTGCAGATTTTCGATTTTTCTGGCTTTGAATTTGTGGGCTATAGTTCAGTTGATTTTCAATAAAATTGAATTTTCTACCAAATCTGTAGAAATGTGCGAGCGATCCAAATGATCGTTGGCATGACGATTATAGGTCTCAACGCCTATTGATAGAGGTATCAATCAACGAAATCGGAGCACAATTGCAGATTTTCGATTTTTCTGGCTCTGAATTTGTGGGCTATAGTTCAGTTGATTTTCAAGAAAATTGAATTTTCTGGAAAATCTGTAGAAATGTGCGAGCGATCCAAATGACCGTTGGCATGACGATTACAGGTCTCAACGCCTATTGATAGAGGTATCAATCAACGAAATCGGAGCACTATTGCAGATTTTCGATTTTTCTGGCTCTGAATTTGTGGGCTATAGTTCAGTTGATTTTCAAGATAATTGAATTTTCTGGAAAATCTGTAGAATATTGCGAGCGATCCAAATGACCGTCGGCATGACGATTACAGGTCTCAACGCCTATTGATAGAGGTATCAATCAACGAAATCGGAGCACAATTGCAGATTTTCGATTTTTCTGGCTCTGAATTCGTGGGCTATAGTTCAGTTGATTTTCAAGAAAATTGAATTTTCTGCAAAATCTGTAGAAATGTGCGACGTTCCAAATGATCGTTGGCATGACGATTACAGGTCTCAACGCCTATTGATAGAGGTATCAATCAACGAAATCGGAGCACAATTGCAGATTTTCGATTTTTCTGGCTCTGAATTCGTGGGCTATAGTTCAGTTGATTTTCAAGAAAATTGAATTTTCTGCAAAATCTGTAGAAATGTGCGAGCGATCCAAATGATCGTTGGCATGACGATTACAGGTCTCAACGCCTATTGATAGAGGAATCAATCAACGAAATCGGAGCACAATTGCAGATTTTCGATTTTTCTGGCTCTAAATTCGTGGGCTATAGTTCAGTTGATTTTCAAGAAAATTGAATTTTCTGCAAAATCTGTAGAAATGTGCGACGTTCCAAATGATCGTTGGCATGACGATTACAGGTCTCAACGCCTATTGATAGAGGTATCAATCAACGAAATCGGAGCACAATTGCAGATTTCGATTTTTCTGGCTCTAAATTCGTGGGCTATAGTTCAGTTGATTTTCAAGAAAATTGAATTTTCTGCAAAATCTGTAGAAATGTGCGACGTTCCAAATGATCGTTGGCATGACGATTATAGGTCTCAACGCCTATTGATATAGGTATCAGTCAACGAAATCGGAGCACAATTGCAGATTTTCGATTTTTCTGGCTCTGAATTTGTGGGCTATAGTTCAGTTGATTTTCAAGAAAATTTAATTTTCTGCAAAATCTGTAGAAATGTGCGAGCATTCCAAATTATCGTTGGCATGACGATTACAGGTCTCAACGCCTATTGATAGAGGTATCAATCAACGAAATCGGAGCACAATTGCAGATTTTCGATTTTTCTGGCTCTGAATTTGTGGGCTATAGTTCAGTTGATTTTCAATAAAATTTAATTTTCTGCTAAATGTGTAGAAATGTGCGAGCGATCCAAGTGACCATTGGCATGACGATTACAGGTCTCAACGCCTATTGATAGAGGTATCAATCAACGAAATCGGAGCACAATTGCAGATTTTCGATTTTTCTGGCTCTAAATTCGTGGGCTATAGTTCAGTTGATTTTCAAGAAAATTTAATTTTCTGCAAAATCTGTAGAAATGTGCGAGCATTCCAAATTATCGTTGGCATGACGATTACAGGTCTCAACGCCTATTGATAGAGGTATCAATCAACGAAATCGGAGCACAATTGCAGATTTTCGATTTTTCTGGCTCTAAATTCGTGGGCTATAGTTCAGTTGATTTTCAAGAAAATTGAATTTTCTGCGAAATGTGTAAAAATTTGCGAGCGATCCAAATGACCATCCGCATGACGATTACAGGTCTCAATGCCTATTGATAGAGGTATGAATCAACGAAATCGGAGCACAATTGCAGATTTTCGATTTTTCTGGCTCTAAATTCGTGGGCTATAGTTCAGTTGATTTTCAAGAAAATTTAATTTTCTGCAAAATCTGTAGAAATGTGCGAGCGATCCAAATGATCTTTGGCATGACGATTACAGGTCTCAACGCCTATTGATAGAGGTATCAATCAACGAAATCGGAGCACAATTGCAGATTTACGAGTTTTCTGGCTCTAAATTCGTGGGCTATAGTTCAGTTGATTTTCAATAAAATTGAATTTGCTGCGAAATGTGTAAAAATGTACGAGCGATCCAAATGACCATTGGCGTGACGATTACAGGTCTCAATGCCTATTGATAGAGGTATGAATCAACGAAATCGGAGCACAATTGCAGATTTTCGATTTTTCTGGCTCTAAATTCGTGGGCTATAGTTCAGTTGATTTTCAAGAAAATTGAATTTTCTGTGAAATCAGTAGAAATGTGCGAGCGATCCAAATGACCGTTGACATAAAGATTACAGGTCTCAACGCCTATTGACAGTGGTATCAATCAACGAAATCGGAGCACAATTGCAGATTTTCGATTTTTCTGGCTCTAAATTCGTGGGCTATAGTTCAGTTGATTTTCAAGAAAACTGAATTTTTTGCGAAATGTGTAGAAATGTGCGAGCGATCCAAATGACCGTTGACATAAAGATTACAGGTCTCAACGCCTATTGAAAGAGGTCGCAGTTGGAGCACAATTGCAGATTTTCGATTTTTCTGGCTCTAAATTCGTGGGCTATAGTTCAGATGATTTTCAAGAAAATTGAATTTTCTGTGAAATCAATAGAAATGTGCGAGCGATCCAAATGACCGTTGAAAGATTACAGGTCTCAACGCCTATTGACAGTCGTATCAATCAACGAAATCGGAGCACAATTGCAGATTTTCGATTTTTCTGGCTCTAAATTCGTGGGCTATAGTTCAGTTGATTTTCAAGAAAACTGAATTTTCTGCGAAATGTGTAGAAATGTGCGAGCGATCCAAATGACCGTTGACATAAAGATTACAGGTCTCAACACCTATTGAAAAGGTCGCAGTTGGAGCACAATTGCAGATTTCCGATTTTTCTGGCTCTAAATTCGTTCAGTTGATTTTCAAGAAAATTTAATTTTTTGCTAAATGTGTAGAAATGTGCAAGCGATCCAAATGACCGTTGGCATGACGATTACAGGTCTCATCGCCTATTGACAGTCGTATCAATCAACGAAATCGGAGCACAATTGCAGATTTCGATTTTTCTGGCTCTAAATTCGTGGGCTATAGTTCAGTTGAATTTCAAGAAAATTTAATTTTCTGCAAAATCTGTAGAAATGTGCGAGCGATCCAAGTGATCTTTGGCATGACGATTACAGGTCTCAACGCCTATTGATAGAGGTATCAATCAATGAAATCGGAGCACAATTGCAGATTTTCGATTTTTCTGGCTTTAAATTTGTGGGCTATAGTTCAGATGATTTTCAATAAAATTGAATTGTCTGCTAAATGTGTAGAAATGTGCGAGCGATCTAAATGACCATCCGCATGACGATTACAGGTCTCAATGCCTATTGATAGAGGTATCAATCAACGAAATCGGAGCACAATTGCAGATTTTCGATTTTTCTGGCTCTAGATTTGCGGGCTATAGTTCAGATTATTTTCAAGAAAACTGAATTTTCTGCTAAATACGTAGAAATGTCAAATGACCTTTGGCATGACGATTACAGGTCTCAACGCCTATTGATGGTACTAAAATGGTGTTCTTAAAATGTAACGCAACTCAAGTTACATATCTTGATTTTGAGAGCCCATAACTCGGCGGCTTTGCAATTTTTTGACATGATTTTTTTAGCTATGTGCTTTCTCCGATAGCATCTATCTACATGCAGTCATTTATTTTCACCCTGATTATAATTTAATGTTTAATTTGATTAATGTTTTTCAATAAAAGCCCTAAATGTTGACAATCATTTTCGATATTTCTTGAAATCGCGATTCATTAGACTCTTCGCATTAAACATATTGAAAAACATGTTTGCTGTTTTGTATACCATATACTATATTTCATTATTTTGATTTCCTTGCAGCGGCGAATTCACTATGCATTTATTTTTAGGGGTGAAATCTTTAGCCCCTGAATGAATATCAATTAACAGTAACATTTTCTCTGTATGTAATTTCTGCAAAGCTACAGCTATAGAATTTTTATATTTTGTGAATAGGGGAACGTACTGTAAATATCTTGGAATCCTACAAGAAGTTTTTTGCATTCTCATATATTGAGGCAGAACTAAAAGGTATGACTCGATGTAAAAATCAACAACCAAACATAATTCGCAATGACGATCCAATTTGACTGACATCAAATAAATCTTGATAAAAGAGACACAAGTCGAAGTTTTGAGTTCAGAACAAATGTTTAAAAAACTTGTGCAAATGATAAACTGTAACTTTCATGAAAGATATTCTAACGTACAATTTATTTACCAAAAAGTATCCAGATTAAAAAATTTGATTTCGAGGAAAGACTTACACATTTTGTTGTTAGTTACCACTTTTAAATTGACACACTTTTTTAATTATCACAGATTTTATCACGATTTTTTCTATTTTGTTGTTAATTTTTATTTCAGGATATAAAACACCCACACTGATTAATCTTAATTTTGCAATCACGTCTGTACTAAATTTACATAGAACAACACCTGCACGCACTGTCACTAAAAATAAACTGAAAAACTAATCAAAAACTATAAAAAATTCATAAACTCGTCAATCCGTCGGTTTGAATTGAACCAAGCGAAAAAATGCATTTTCATTTATTTATGTTGTGGAATGGACATGTTGAATTTATCGGTGCGGTAGGATGGGTGCCAAAGGGGTGGTTAATTAAATTTAATCACTTTTCCACAATAGTAGGTTAATGTATATACATATAGTGACAATGATAATTTTATTTATTGTCTGATTTACAATCGATGTACATATACAAGTCACACATATACAAGTAAAGAGATAGAGAGTTCATGTTATGTACTCACTGTCACTATAAACATAAACTGTATACTAGATTAATGACCTTTACATATTGCTGTTACATTACTATAAAATATAGTTTGTGTACGCGGGTACACATATATATGACACACGACACAAAAACATTCATTAAAAATTATTGTCTCAACATTAAATGTGGAATGTTAATTGACCACATTTTATGAATTATTCACTAAAGGCCACATTGCGGCATTTTAGGTTACATGACTCAACTTTTGAACTTGTTACGTATTTTGGTAAAAATCGAATCAACACTATGTATTATAACCAAATGGAAAATAATGAAAAGTCTACAAAATTCCATAACATAAAAATGTTGTAAAAGAAACTAACAATAAAAGAAAAACTTAACCATGACAACGGAAATTATTGGTAAAATTAAAGCACACGCCAATGGTATCAAGTTTAAGTAGCTATGTATATGGTTTGAATATGTAAAAGAAAATAAATAAAAATTATACCATGCATAATGGTGGGATACAAAAACCAATCTAAGGCGTATTCGGTTGTTTGATTTTGATCCGATAACAATGAAAATCGTGCTTTACCGTGATGTAGCATTTCTCGAAGATGAGCGCAAAAAAATATTGGAAGCGATTGTCAGGAATTAGGTTGCAGTCAAATTTTATTTTGTATATTAATTGATTGATTTGAGTGTACGATCAAGACTAAGCAAGGTTCCCGGTAAGACGCCGGGTCCACCGTACACCCTTTTTACATATAAGAAAACCGAAGGAAAGGAAAGGTATGTTAATTTTACAAGGAATCGACCCGGTTCAAGATACCTAAGTAGTCGATATGTTTTTTTAGTAATATATTATGATAAAATAGTTAGCCCAAGACAATACAATTTTTAAACTACTTGTTCACAATTTCTATAATACATGATTTTTTTCCTTAACTGCTTGTTGTTCCTGGAGAGTTGATTCAGGCTATAACTTTATTCTGAAAAACAGGATTAAATTCAATCCCTATAAAAATCATTAATACTGGAACTATTTTATATTGTGAAAATAAAGTTATTTATCAGTAAACTAGGGGAGAGACCCCACACTAAATGATGAACAAAATAAATAAGGCGCTGCGCCTGGTTTCTTCCTTCTGGAGTACCAATGTATCCCATCCAAGCCTGATTTTTAATTATACCAATTTGCATATAAATATATATATATATGTATTTCTAATTAGTAATAAACAAGTAATTATATGAACGTGAGTTAACTATTTAACACTTACAACCTCACCTACCAATGCCATACCACTGGTGATACCACCACTCAACATAAATAAACTAACTGATAACTTCCTTTATCATAACGAATCATTCCAATCATTTCCCATTTGTACTCACATACCATACATATCCCTTCAAAAATTTTGTTTCTGTTTCGTTTGAGTAGTACTCAGTTCCACAGCGAAAAGCAAGCAAGGTAATTTCAATGCATCAGAGATGGCGCGCTTAAAGTCTCCAAATATTTTCAAGCGAAATTAATGCAGCAATCCATTATTTTCACGTCAAATTTTGACATTTGTGTTTTTATATCGAGAGTTTATTTTATAAAGCTGTCATCAAGTGTTTTTTTGTGTTCTCGAGTTGTTTTTAATGTGATTAAAACTATAAAAAACTCGAGAACACAAAAAACACTTGATGAACACTTGAACAGTTTCATAAAATAAACTAAAATTATGTCAAAAAAAAATCTCCAAAAAAAATTTAATTTCTATTTCGCACGAAAATAAAAAGATTTTTGGAGACCGCGTTAAAATTTCGTTCATTTTGATCTGAGTACTAGCCTTAACAGCTAGAATTGCTATATATGTATACGTAATTGATTAAATTCATCATGTCATTACTATCTCTGAAAATTTAAATCAAATTAATAAGTTATTTCTAAGAAAGTAATCAACATTAATTCAAAACCCCATTCCAAATTTATAGAACAGCAGCACAGAAACCACCCAATAATAAATTCAATTAGTATCGGCAAGCGGCAACCCAATCAAATGATCTCCGCCACAATGGACACCTTTGCCACTCAAAAATACAGTCGCCAATCTGCCACTAAGCCTATACAATTCCGCGCCGTGATGAAAGTTTGATAAAATAAATGATACCGCATACCGTTTTGGGTGAAAAGATTTTGGGTGATACCGTTACTTATTTTTCGACCACGTGTCCTCACGCTTCCCATTTTAAATTAATTCACTACACCAAACAAAACTTTTGAACACTAATGAAGATTATGGAAATGATCGTAATTGTAACCGAAAACCTAAATCGAAATTCACATGGTACATTTCAACAAGTTGAATTTAAACCTCAATTCCCCATTCAACTTCCAATCATTTCCAAAACACTAATCTTATTGAAGATTAGAACTCTTTTAAATTAATTAAGACACTTTCCTATTGACACTAATTAATATAAATTAATTTAATTTAATTTAATCTGATTTAAATTTAAAATAAAACATAATAAAAAATAAATTTCTTTTTCGGAGACAGACTAAAACACGTCCATCTCCATCGAGTGTTCATCGCCCGTATAAAAATTTAAAATTGATACAAAAAAACACTTCCTATATTGTTCTGTCTCAATTTTCAATATAATTATAAGATGTATATACGCTTAGCTGTAAATTGAAAAATAAACTCAAAAAATCATTTAAAACAAACCCGTTAACCTTTAATTTAAAAGATCAGCTAAAATCAGATCATTTATTTTAAATGGTTTTGACCCATTGAATCAAGGGATTTAAAGTATTTTTGTATTAAAAACTAAAGTAACTTGAACTAAGGATTTTATCCTTTATTTAGTAAAAGACACACAATTTTTTTTTGATTTTGCGAAACAATAGTAGATTGTCTCATTAGGATTAAAAGTGAAACGTTATTTGACGAGCAATTATATTTGCACGCGAGGCAAAGCGCAACGTAGCCGAGCAAGTGCAAACATTGCGAACAAACAACGTTACTTTAATGCCTGAATTCCATGAGCAAAATTGACTCACAGTCAAAAAAAAACGAAAAGAGAAAAATAATCTGAAAAAACCAATAATTTTGACATGTCCGAAATAATTCTTGTTTCTGCGCCAGTGAACAAGATTTTTGTATTGATGAAATTAAATTTACGACCAATAAATTTATAATCGTTCGTAAAAGTGATCATGCGTGCTTTTATTCTGTTCTTTTTAATCATTTTGTAAGCAATTTATTCGTTTTTGTGCTGACCAAAATTTGTGTAATATTGTATCAATAGTATTATCTGCAAGCCCTAATTTTTTCTTATAAGTACACAATTCCTATATTTATTGTCATTACATCGTTAAATGATGACTTTTAGATTATTAATATACAGCAAATATTATTGATCAACTAACAATTTTATTTGTTTAAAAATGCTAAATTTTCATTTAGCGCGCCTCAAATTTCATTAATTTGTATGGTGAATATGCCGGTGATCCGTAGATTATTCTTTATTGGGGTTAAAATTTAAAAAAAAATGATCTAGGCGCTATTTTAGTGTTATCTGTGAAATTTATTATGTCAAAATTATTTCAGTATTCGGATAGCAAATGAACTTATTTCAAATGTGGAAGAGAAAATTATTTTACTAATGTCAAATTTATCATAGAAAAATTATTTCTCACAGAAATCGGACGCGTCCTTATTTGGGGCATCAGATTATTTTTTTCTTTTCGTTATTTTTTTTGACTGTTAGTCAATTTTGCTCATGGATTCAGGCATAATCCGTCTAACACATAGTATCTTTTCTCCAAATAAAGAAAAATACATTGTAGTAACATTATAAATGTTATAATGTATAAATAAGGTAATTAAAATTACAAGGTAGAACATTTTTTGAGAAATTTTGTGTCAACAAAGAGGCCTTGACTTTTGTTTTGTTTGGAAATTTCACTATTTGTATCAAGTTACAACGTCAAACCACAGAATACCCAGAAGCGACATAACGCGGTTTTTATATGGGGAAAAGTGGACTCATTTTTTTGACCTTGGTTTATAGAAGGTAAGATTTTCGGTATTAAATTATCGTTCAGTGGCTGAAAATTCAAAATTAACATGTAAAATATTGACGATTGGAGCATCACGGATTCCACCTAGTGGAACATTTTTAAACTGAGCTACCTGATAATTTGACGTTCAAAATTGTTGTAAATAGTTCCAAATTTGATCTGTAAACACAATTTTTACTTATCGGATTGCTAATAATTGTAAATAATTCCAATTTTGGACTATAAAAACAATTTTTAATTACCGCATTGCTAAATTTTCTTTCGTCGCATTTGTGACAAATGTCATTTTATCACGTGCATCATTTTATCTATTGTCCTCGAGAGGCGCTTTCTTTACTTTTACAATCGTCAATAAGGTAAGATCAAAAATTTCTTGGTCTACGTAATGTCGGTTCTGGTTGTTTATTATTATGTGGTCAAACTGCAAAGCGGCAATAAAAGATTAAAATTCTCTTTTGTGGAAAATGTTTGAGTTTGAAGATGTTTTAAGTTTACTATTGGGCGTGGTTGAAACAGCAAAAGAAGTGGTTTTAAATCAGATTTACTGTCAATTAGCAGTAAACAATTGATCGTACAACAATTGACCGTGAAAACAATTGACCGTGAAAACAATTGATCGTGTATAAGTATTAGTGGGGTGTGAGGTTTCCTCACACCTATAGTATGTAATGCGAGGGTTGGTAAGTGTGCATTACCGCTCGAACTACGTTTCCTTCTCGCACACTGGTTGTTTAATTTAACTCGAATATCTTTTATATTATTTAGTTTTAATTTATACTATTTTTCTTTACATTTGCAAACATATACACAATATATTTTCTTAACTGATTGGTGTGTTATATTTTTGGTATTTATTTTTTTGTATCTCGTTATAATATTTATATCGACACGACTTGTCTGGCGGCCGTCTGCGCTAATTCTGTTTTTATTTTTCTCTGTTCACCATTTTCCTAAACTAGCGGAAAAATTGTTTTATCAAGCCTGTTTTATGAAAATAGGTGAGCGACCCATGTGCAACATAACAAAGTTAAACAAGTTCAAAATGCGTGATCTCTTCACAGAAAACCAATTCTTCTTGCTTTTATTTTATCTGTTCTTTGTTGCTTTAAATATTTATTTGTTCTTTATGAAAGTAGAATTGGAATTACTGTCATAAAATCAAACATTTTTAACTTTTGTAACTTTATTATGTTGCACATGGGTCGCTCACCTATTTTCCTCGTGCATCATGCGATTTAGACGATGTATCTTTGATTTTATTCACCTCGCCTCACAAATCGACCGCACGCCATATCCACTACTTACCGATAGGTGTCGCCACAACCAACCATGGTGAAAACTTTTGACTACTGTTGTCGCTTAATGTTATGTCGACTACTTGCTAATTTGGGTATAATTACTAAATGCGTGCACATGTAAATAAAACGCGGTTGTTATTTGCTATTACTCGATCTTATTTATTAACGTTGGTGATATGTGTGCCTATCACCACACGGGTAACAGTATAATTGAATTTAAATAAAGAATTAAAGTGAATTGCGTTGTTAGTTATTTTTTGACCACATGGTCGAGACCAAAAAAAAAAAAAAAGAAAAAACTTATAGAGAAAAATTGATAATGAAAAGTTAATCCATTTGTTCCGGAAAAATATTTTGTGTTTTAATTCATTTTGTATTATGCAGGGCCTAAATAGCCACAACATTTTTGATTCATTTCGTATTATGTAGAGCCTACATAGCCGTCGCTGCACTCCTACCCGCTTAGTCCTCCGAGGGGCTTTAGAAGATAATTTAGGGTTTATAGGAATGTACAACTCTGTAGGAATCAATTGTATCCACGATCAATTGTTTCCACGATCAATCGTGTGTACGATCAATTAATCACGTTCAATTGTAACACGATCAATTGTTTACGATCAACTGACCGGAACCCGTTAAACCTGCTGCCAACTGAGTCACGAGCGGTTTACGAGTGTGTATATAAGCGTTTTTTAAAATGATGTGACGAAAAAAATATAAAATCTTTCTTACTCAGAAAGTGTGTTATTGGTATATTTTACCAACTTATCCAATAAGATGAAATGTTCTACACTTTTGGCGCAGTATTCAATGATTAAGGTGACACTGAAAATTGCGGGTATTTTTAAAAAGGTAAACTATTGGTTATACGGCGAAAAATCTAGGGTTCTAAATAAAAACCAAATTAACCAATTTTTGAATCATGCTCCTGACAATATTTACTTGATTGATGAAGGTAAGTCTTTAAAACTTAAAAAATGCGAATGATGGTACTTATTTTTGGTTTATGTTTTATGTTGCTATTTTTTAAGTTATTTTACCCTACCTCTCCACCTGACATATACTATACCACTACCATTAGCATTTCTATAAACAAAAATATTAAAAATGGCTTCGGGTGAGGTTAACGTGCGATATGGTATTCGGTGCGAATAAACTGAAATTTATATTCCATAAGTATTAATTGTCTCTATACAATTGAATTAATTTCATAATTTCCTCCTTTTCGTTAATTTTGAAAATATTTATTATTAAAACTTAATTTATTAGCATTAAGATTTAACACACGCGGGATTACACTTGCCGTTACTTTGAATTGTGCATATGTTGTATATGAAATTATTATAACATCGAGTTTCGCCAAATTATTATAACCTGCTGGTATAATTTATTGATATTTTATAACATTTGGTGTCTCCACTAGCAAAAGTGTAAATATTAATGGTATAACTCAATGGTAGATTGCAGGTGGAGAGGCCGGGTTAACAGGTACTGCGTGTTGCGAGTGCATATCGTTGCGATGAATTAGTCCATTTACTATAATTTTGACGTGAGTGAAATAATTGTCTCTTCCATATTTTGTAATAACTTCATTTGCATCCGAATACTGATATAATTTTGACATTTCAAAATAAAGAAGTGTAAACATTTTGAGCGAGGTTTTATTAAAATTAATAGAAAATAATGATTGAAATGGAGTTTGATCCAAATATTGTTATATAAATTTTAATTTTATGAATTTATTGCGAAGAGACGGAACAAGGCACGTCCTATATTCCATCATTTTCCTTTAATAAATTAAATCAGCGTTTATTTTTAGAAAACAATTATTAGGTTACGGCTAAAATATCTACTACGCGTATTAATGAAATTATGTATTACAGAAATATCAAAATTACAACACATAGTCACGTAAATTAGGGCTTGCTGTAAATACAATATTATTGATACAATATTACACAATTTTTGGTGTAGCATAAAAACGTATAAATTGCTCACAAAATGATCAAAAAGGACAGAACAATAAAAATCTTTTCACTAAAATCAACAAAAAATTATTTCGGAAACGTCAAAATTATAAACATGTAATGTGAAATATTTATCACAACTTCGGATATGTACTTAATGACTTATTGGATAAGAAATTTCGTATTATTTCTCCCCTATAGTATTAAAAGTATTTTTTACACCTAGGATTAAAAGTGTAGCCTTTAATGTCTTAAGGTGGAGACAATTGCGACGGAACGCAGACGGAATTACAACCAAGGAACGCAAAAATTAATTTAGTACTGTAAAAATAAAGCTTTTGCTGACAATCTCGACGCACGTTTTTGATATTAAAATAATGTAAAACTATCTAACATAGCATAAACTATTTGATGGCCATAAATCCATATTGTTAAACTATTTGATGCCAATAAATTCTATTTTGTAAACCCCTTTTTGGACAGATTTAAATTTTCGTTCGTAATATAAAATCTATTAATATAGTTAATAACTAAAAATTTAGATACATATTTGCCGTTTAATGTAATTAGCATCACTTCAATTTGTAAACATTTAGCTTCACACGAATGTCTCTCATTTTTCAGTTTTTCACATCACAAAGTGACACTTCAATCCGTTCTTGCGTGCAATATTGAAAATAATTTAATTTTAGTACTTGTTCTAATGCGCTCCGTCGACTTTGTCGCGATCTTTTATGCGATTGCGTTACTGCGCTACAGCGTCGAGACTGACTTGGAGGTAATATTGGTATTAAAACAAGCTACATTTAAGACGTTTGGAGAAAAAGGATTTATTTGTTTTAAAACAGATGATTATTTCATGTAATTTTCCTTTGTAACAAAGACTTTTTTTTATAAAGAATTAATTTCTTTGAAATAAAATCGCACATTTTTCTCGGTGTACCAATTGGCGTGAATCAAAAATTGACAATGGATGTGCCCGAATAATGAAAAGTCTCGAAAGAAGGTGAAAAGAATCCCACATTAGGAAGCTGTGTGTTCTATATTATTTGCAGCCCACCTAACTCGACCAGATAATTAATATGCCGTAAATTTCGTAAGCAGATTTAACCAAACACCTGAACCGTTTTAAAGAGACATTCACCCAGATTTTCAATTGATTTTTTATTGTAAAATTTTTGTCTGATCTGAAAGGATACAGGATGAAGTCAACCAGGAACACGTTTTTTAATTTCAATATTGCGAATCAGACTGAAAGGACATTTTTTTATTTCACGGATACCGGTCTGAAAGTGTGAAAATGATAAATTTAAATTGTCTTCTTTCTTTTGTTTTAGAAAATTCCCTGTAATTTAACATGATTTGTATGGTTTAGAATAATATGGGTTTTTCAAGAACCAATCCACCATGTAGATCGGGAAAAGAAAATCGAGAAATGATTTTTTGTTTTCAAGTTCCCTTTAGGAATTTCTAGCGGTGCGAATCCAATCCTGTCATTCATTTTTGTGTTATATTGTCTTAAATAAGGTGGGTAGGGCTCGAATTCTCCTATTATTTCGTAAGGCGCGGAAAAAAGCTTGCCTATGTAGGGCCGGGATTTTCCTTAGTCCGCCACTGGCTTAGGTGCTCATAAGTCAGCTACAATACCACTTTCTCCGAATTTATTCACGACATTTAAAATTGTACTCTCCCCTTGGATGATTTTAAGACGTTGTTCTACCGAATACTTTTACACCTCCACGGCTACTTTTGTTTATACTTATAGATGACAGATGTACAAAAAAACGAATGGCATTTAAGAAATAAACCTTCACATCAAATTCACATTATTGATATCAAATTAAAAAATTTAATTCAATTAAACATTTTCTATTTCAAACATTTTATTAGCAATAATTCGAGTTAAGCCAGAGTTACCTGCGAATTAAAAAACCAGTTAAAAATGTATTTAAAACTACATGCTTTCCATGGAATTTATTATGACATTTTTCTTTTAGTCGTCAACCGAATTATTGTTGTATGTATTAACGGTAACAATTTAACTTTATTTTATTCAGAATAAATACTAACTTAAACTAACAAACCATTTACAATGAAAAACTGTTTACTTACAGGTTTGTATGAATTTCCAACTTAAGCTCAGTATGCAGCTCGAGCTAAGATAAATTTTAGCGCGGTCTCCACAAGACTCCATTTAATTACAGATAAATCGTCAAGCTAAAAATTTGTGTAGAGATAAATTTTGGGCTTAAGTCCATTTTCATACACAACCTCGGATTTTTATGAAAATTGGCACAATGAAACTAGATTTATTCGTGATAATTTTGGTATAATTTTTTTTTTCAGGACGCTATTGGTTCACGAGATATTTAGATTTTAAAAATCCAAATTTACCACATAAAATTGGTGACTTCGCTAACTTTGTCGATGGTTAACGAACGCAATTATATTGTTTTTGTGAGTCTTTGATATTTACAACTTTTTATTTGCGTTAGTGACATCTATTGTTGTACAGCAGAAAAATTTAACAAATTTTATTTAACAGTTAAATTTAAGTAAATATTTATTGACGATTGTAAAAGTAAAGAAAGCGCCTCTCGAGGACAATAGTTAAAATGATGCACCTGATAAAATGACAATTGTCACAAATGCGACGAAATAAAATTTAGCAATGCGGTAATTAAAAATTGTTTTTATAGTCCGAAATTGGAATAATTTACAATTATTAGCAATCCGGTACGTAAAAATTGTGTTTACAGTTCAAAATTGGAGTTGTTTACAATAATTTCAAACGTCAAATTATCAGGTACCTCAGTTTAAAAAAGTTCCACTAGGTGGAATCCGTGATGCTCCAATCGTCAATAATTAAACAAGTTTGTATTGACGAATGGAAAAGTTTAAAAAGCGCCTTAAGCGGACAATAGTGAAGTATGTGATAGGCTGTAACAAAAATTTGCTATATGAAGTTATGTATATGGAAATATTGTCTACTTAAATTACATCTTTATTTATGAAAATTGTAATGATTAGAAAATTAAATTTATCCCATATGTAGTTTAAAGTGTGAGTTTTGTATATCTGATTTATTTGAGATATTCTTATCATTCTAAATATGATAAACTTGTACTTAAAAATTGCAGAAATTTCAAAATAAGCTAGTGTTACCAAAAACATAAATATTTTAAAAATATTAAATTTTAGATTGTATTAATAAGCCAAAGCGTAGCAACTGTGGTCTAATAAAACTCCAAAAATGTTTAGTGGCCGAAATATATATTTATAGTGAGTTTAACATAAAATTTCTGCAATTTTTAAGCACAACTTTCTAATATTTAAAATAAAAAAATGTTCCAAATGAATCAGATATACTAAAATCATAATTTAAACTACATATGGGATTAATTTAATTTTCTAATCATTACAATTTTCATAAATAAAAATGTAATTTAAGTAGACAATATTTCCATATAACTTCATATAGCAAATTTTTGTTACAGCCTATCATATACTTCACTATTGTCCGCTGGGGCACACCGTTCCATTCGTCAATTGTTTGTTTGATTTATTTTATTATTTTTGTTTTGTCTTCTTTGTGTAAAGGGGCCAATGCTAAGCGGCTTTGGGGAGTTCGTTATTTTAGTATGTGAAATGGAAAAGTAAAACCAAAGTGAAAAATGCTGGCAATTATTTGTCATCTTCGTGGAAAGGGGCCAATGCTAATCGGCTTTGGGGAGTTCGTTATTTTAGTATGTGAAATGGAAAAAGTAAAACCAAAGTGAAAAATGCTGGGAAATATTTGTCACCTTTGTGGAAAGGGGCCAATGGTAAGCGGCTTTGGGGAGTTCGTTATTTTAGTATGTGAAATGGAAAAGTAAAACAAAAATGGAAAATTCTGGCAATTATTTGTCTTCTTTGTGGAAAGTGGCCAATGCTAAGCGGCTTTGGGGAGTTCGTTATTTTAGTATGTGAAATGGAAAAAGTAAAACCAAATTGAAAAATGCTGGCAAATATTTGTCACCTTTGTGGAAAGGGGCCAATGCTAAGCGGCTTTGGGGAGTTCGTTATTTTAGTATGTGAAATAGAAAAAGTAGACCCAAAAAAGATTTTGATAAATTCTGGTATTTATTTGTCTTCTTTGTGCAAAGGGACCTGTAACATTTTCAACAATCCAGAAATTTTGAAATTTGCTTATGTGTCAGCAAGAAAAAATTGATTGTAGTGAATATCCTCGAAGAAAAAGAGCTGAATCATTTACTCGCTGATTGTAAATGACTTTCAAGTCGATGAAATGTTATTAAATCGGATTCTTCAACAAATGACATATCCTGCGGTGTGAAAAAACAAAATTGTTGATCGGTTCGACGCCTCGCCTCTGATAAGACTAGCTGCGCCATAAAACGTCTGTTGATTTGATCCGTAAATACATCATATTCGTCCAGAACATAAAATGGGGAGGCCACGCATGACCATAGGCTGGTTAAAAATGCCAACGTAGAAAATGATCGTTCACCGCCCGATAGTGATTTCGTATTGGAAACGGCATCTTCCATATTTTTATCTTGTGGCACTACCCTAATGTCAAGTGTTTTTTTTTCATGATCTATGCGTATTTCACCACCAAATTTGCGTAACTTAAGCGTGTTATTAAACTGTCTCTTGATCCGGATTGTTATATGTGGCCGGTAATCGTTAAATACCCATGTAAAGCGGGCTTCTGTAAGCACGGTAATATCTTTAATTATGGCTTTAAATGATTCTATTGATGCTTCTGTCTGTTTGTAACTCTTTTCAAATTCAATCATTGTATTTTTCACAGTAGTAATGTCGTCGGTGGATGCACATCGTTTTCTATAATTAACACAATTAATTGCAGTTTTATATTTCTTTTAAATTAAGCCCCCACTTACTGTATTTTATTCTCGGTACTTTGTATTAAACTTTGAATTTTATCAGCTCCCCGATTTTTATCGATCCGTTCACCCTTCTCAGCAGCTCTTTGTTTAACAGTTTTCAAAACTTTTTGTTGTTTACCCATTTCGATTTCGTATTTCTTCCTCTCGGCTTCGTTTCGTTTAAGATCTGCCTCAACATTATTTATCGCTAGATTATCAATTTTCTCGGTAATCTCACGAATTTCGTCCTGAGCAAAAAAAATTACGTAGATTAAAAAATTATTCACTATAAAATCGTTTGATTACCATTTTCTTGTTTAATGACTTCTCCAAATTTTTTACTTCGCCCTGATTTATTTTAATGTCGTGTTCGATCGCCTTGACTTGTTGTTGCAAAGTCTGGGAAGACTGTTCCTCATTTTCAATGGCTGATTTCGTTATATCGTATTCATTTTGTAACTCTTTCAACTCATTCTGAAGGACATCGACTTCATGTTGAGCTGGATACTCAAAATTTTCGATTTCTTCGATGTCGCTCTGAAGGCGCCTCAATGTTTTCTCAATTTTTGAAAGCTTTGCTTTTTGTTCTTTACGCCGTTCATCAGACAATTTTGCTGCCTGATTAAATGCATTCAATTCTGTTTGAACTGACTCAAATACTTCTGTTGCTTCAGCTAAGTCGTTTTCTAGTTGTATTTTATATTGTTTCATGTCGGTTTGTAATAATCGGGATGGTCGTAAATCCAAGCCGTAGGAACGAAAATTTGGTGCCGGATAGTATTCAGCCGCAGGATCCAACGAGAATATTTTCGAAAGATTTTTCGGTACGTTATTTTTTTCTGTAGTAAATCTACAAGCTTCTTCTGTACCGGAACACATGAGAATAGTTTCGATGTGAATTTGGTCAATCATAACATTCAAAACGACGGGATCGGAAACAATGATTTCATCTAGTAATATTGTAGCCGATCCTCGCGGAACTTTTACTTTGTTGGCATCCACTTTATAAGGAATATGACAAAATTTTGTTACAATTTTGGTAATTTTTGCCTTAATCTGTGGAAATTCACGCTTGATCAATGTGTCAAAATATAAACCGTCCTCATGCGTATTGAATATAAAATACTGAAGATGCCCGCCTAAAATATGTTCTACCAGGCGGGACCATTTTTCATTTTTTACTTGCACATATTGACCGATGGGCCCGCGAGGAAGTTCTGAAAATTTTCCTAGCTTATGGTGATTTTCAATGGCTGCGATAAGATTCGGCATATGCTTACCGTAAATCGATAAATTGTTACTACTTTTCACATTGATCCCTTTAATTTCGCGATTAGTTTTATCTATAAGCACAACAATAACAAGTTAGAGAACTCAGACAATTAAATGAAATTTCATTATACCCATGTGATTTTTGGCATCTCGATGCTTATGTTGTAAATCGTCCAATATTGGTTCAGCTTCTTGAGATTTTTTATCAAGTAATTCCACTTCCTTTTGAACATTTGCCAGCTTAGTCCGATTCTCATCACGTTGTGACAATAAAATTTGTAATTTCTCCTCATTTTCACGTCTCAATATCTCGATTCGGTTTGAAGTTTGGCGATCGTCTATCGATTTTTGCATTTCGTTTATATCCTTTTTTAATCGTTTTAATTTGCCCGTCATTCCTTTGTATTTTGTTTCTTGGAGTGCCATTTGATTGCGGCGCTCTTTAAGTGAGGTTCGTAGAGAATCGTGAGCCAAACGGGTAGTTGTAATAGTGGCTTTTGTTCCATTTAGTTCAGCAATCAAATTTCTAAAAAAAAAAAAATTATTTAAGGGTATACTTGCATGCTCTTCCAACTAAAATTACTCACTCTTTTTCCTCGTTAAATTGCCTCATGTTATCGCTCCAGCCTTTTATCGATCCTTTTAATTCCTCAATGGTTTTTTTTATTTCAGCCAATTTGTTTGCGATCGCCTCATATTTGGTTTCTTCTTCAATCACTTTATTCCATTCAAGTTCGATTTTCAAAATTCTCAATTCTTCTTTCAACGTTTCAACTGATATTAAACGCTCGTAGTGATCCTTTGCCTCTCTAAAATCTTTGATTTGTTTCACCAGTTTTTGCTGCAAAATCTCAAATTTTGCTTTAGTTAATCGATAAGTATTTGCGGCCTCCTCGTATGTATCGATAATTTTTTCAAGTTGGGTCGCCTTTAAAAATAATAAATGGCGTTTTCTTGGGTCAGTGTCTTTCAAAAAGCTCCGAGCAGCATCCTGATTTAGCACACAAATTGGATTGTCCACCTGAATATTCATGTACATTAACATGTTTTGTAAATCGCGCAGCTTTTGGGTTATAATTTCACCTTTCTCACTTTTGATTCTATATTGAGATGAACCGTTGTCTCTTATTGTTCGATGAACAATAATTCGATTACCATACTTTTCTTTCTCGTACGAATCCTTACCATCATTTCGCAGTGTAATCTCAATCGTAGCAGATGATTCTCCGCGTCGAATCAGTTCTGAAATTAAACGAAAAAAATTATTTCATTAGTGTACTATATTAGTCTAACAACGGTTAAAATTCAAATTATTCATACGGGCTATATTTTTACTACGTTCGGCGGCGGCTGCATTACCACCCAAACCAATTACAATCGCTGTAATTATAGCGCTTTTACCACTTCCGTTGCAGCCCACAAATATGTTGATATTTTTATTAAATTCTATGACAAAATTAGGGTGGCACATAAAATTAATCAGCTGAACCCTTGCAATGTTACCGATTCGATATGAGCTCAATTGTTGATCACTTCTAGGAACAATATTTTCACTATCGGGTGTTACTTGCTTGCTTGGTCCGGGAAGATTAAATTCACTGTCTGCCGGTACTGTTCTTTTAGATCTCTTACGAACATTATTTTCAGTATCGGGTGTTACTGTTTCGGTACGATGCACTTGCACTTTTTGATTGCTTGGCCCGGGAAGATTATATTCACTATCTGCCGGTACTATTCCTTTAGATCTCTTACGAACGTTATTTTCTGTATCGGGTGTTACTGTTTCGGTACGATGCACTTGCACTTTTTGATTGCTTGGCCCAGGAAGATTATATTCACTGTCTGCCGGTACTGTTCTTTTAGATCTCTTACGAACGTTATTTTCAGTATCGGGTGTTACTGTTTCGGTAGGATGCACTTGCACTTTTTGATTGCTTGGCCCGGGAAGATTATATTCACTGTCTGCCGGTACTGTTCCTTTAGATCTGCTACGAACATTATTTTCAGTATCGGGTGTTACTGTTTCGGTACGATGCACTTGCACTTTTTGATTGCTTGGCCCGGGAAGATTATATTCACTGTCTGCCGGTACTGTTCTTTTAGATCTCTTACGAACATTATTTTCAGTATCGGGTGTTACTGTTTCGGTACGATGCACTTGCACTTTTTGATTGCTTGGCCCGGGAAGATTATATTCACTATCTGCCGGTACTATTCCTTTAGATCTCTTACGAACGTTATTTTCTGTATCGGGTGTTACTGTTTCGGTACGATGCACTTGCACTTTTTGATTGCTTGGCCCAGGAAGATTATATTCACTGTCTGCCGGTACTGTTCTTCTAGATCTCTTACGAACGTTATTTTCAGTATCGGGTTTTACTGTTTCGGTACGATGCACTTGCACTTTTTGATTGCTTGGCCCGGGAAGGTTATATTCACTGTCTGCCGGTACTGTTCCTTTAGATCTGCTACGAACATTATTTCCACTATCAGGTGTTACTGTTTCGGTTCGATGCACTTGCACTTTATAATTGCTTGGTCCTGGAAGATTATATTCACTGTCTGCCTGTACTGTTCTTCGAGTTTTTCTTCGTTTTGATTCCGGTTCAAAATTTTCCATGTCAATGATGATTTTACCTAGACAAGAATGAATGGAAAAATATAATATTACGATTGATATAAATTGTGTAAAAATAAACCTTTATCAGTAAATTGTGTACTTCAAAGATACCGATAAAAAAATTATCGTTATATTTCGATACTTTCACGGTAATCTTTAATATTTACAATTAAAAGATATAGGTTAGTCATTAGTATGTGACATTATTTGATAATTGTTCTAGAGAGGTAGAAAAAGGTGAATATTAAATTAATTTTTCATTTTATCCGACTAAAGCTACTACGGCTTGCGACCACAGCCTGCGTGTTTTTGTGGCCACAAAAGAAGATTTGCGGTTTTTTTTCACACAAAATGTATGAAAAAGGTTGGGGTCAGCCCGGTGATTCCGTTAACCGTTTTAGGACTAAAAGCCTTCAGGCCATAATAAACAAACCGAGCTTTTGATCCGGTTTTTGTTTTAAATTTTAAAAATATTCCAGAATAATCATTCCTGGAATATCAACCCAATTCATTGGCCCAAAAATTTTTAATTTAACTTGAAACACGCCTGGGATCACCCTGATTCCTATTCACCGATAGAAGGTTAAGTGTAATTAGGTACTTTCGCTTATTAATTCCTTCATAATCTCGCATATTATTATTACCGTTTGTTCAACGAAAATTACTTCCGACTAGCATGATACCTATGGGTTAATTTAGATGAGGGATTTCTTAATTGCTGCTATGAGTCTCGTTGGATAGTAGTGAACGATCGATGGAGGAAAATGTGTTTTTGTCTCCCTCTGTAAATTAAATGTTGATTTAGTTTATTTAATTTAATTTTGTTAGAATTTTTAATTTAAATGATCGGTAGTGTTGTCTGTGTTGAGGTCCCCCTTTTAAATTTGTGAATAAAAAGTATTTGTTTAATAAAAAAAATAAAATATAAAATTGTGTCGGTTGTGTGAAGATTGTTTATTTAATTAAAGTGTTTAGTGCAAATTTTAAAGTTTTCATGTGAAAAATAATCAGTGTGTTTATTTTGTACAGTGTGTTGTTGTTCAAAAATTGACTAACGGTACTGCTCAAGTATCGTTAGACAGGTAATCTCATGCCACTTGCGTTTCGTATGTGGTAGTGAAAACAGTTATTATATTAAATTTAAATATTGATTTTGTATAGTACGACGATATTCTTGTTTGGTATGTATATACATATCTATGTGTATGTATACATTTTTATTATTATATTGTTGAGGCCGATGACTACAAATTACAATGAGATTGACAACACACTAAGTCTTCGCCGCTATGTGGCAGTGTAGTAAAGTATGTAAAGATTTTTTTTGTTTTGTTTATTCATTGTTTCATGATTCATGTGAAAATAGGCTTCTTTTTTTTATTTAGTATATTATATTAAGTCAAAGGGATATGTCACGCGTTTGTTTTACGTTTTGATTTGTTTTTCAAATCGAGTACATAATACAATTTTTATTTGATTTAATTTATTTTCAGTAATATTTCCAGTATATTATTATTAAAACACATAATATACTAGATTTATCTATAAAATTTGAATTTACATTGAATAAACCAAATTCGTATAATGGCATTCCTCTTTGATCAGAAAGTGCGTGTCTTCCTTCTTTGAAGTAGTATGCTGCACTAAAAAAAACAAATGAATAATAAAATGTTTTGGACAAAACAAAAACAAAAAAAAAATCTTTTCTTTATTATACTGCCGCCCAGGGGTTAGACTTATGTCGTTTTCGATTGATAAAAAAAAAACTAAACTCAGTGCAAAAAATACTAAACTCGCCATAGTAAAAAATGTTCGAGTTTAGTTTTTTCTGCACTGAGTTAAAACTTGCTTGTAGTCATTGCCTTGTATATTCTAGAAGGCATTGATCTAGTTAGTATTTTGAATGTGTTGCTTGTGCTATAATTACTATTGCCCGTAGAAAGAGTTTCCATCGGTTTTGTTGTATACCTAACAAAACTGAATGTGGTATTTGTGACAATCGACTTTCAAATCAACGCTTAACTTGATCCCAAATCAACCCCCAAATAATTCCTAAATCGATTAACCCCAAGGTGAACTAACTAAACCTTAACTCAACTTCAACTGAACTTAGCTCGAACCAAATCTCAACCCTCCATTCAACACTACACTTAACGGCCAACTCAATCCCAAAATCAACTCGATAACGAATCTACATGCGTGTATGAACTCAACTAAATCTGACCTCCCTCTAAACCATAAACTAAACCCCAAATTAAACCCTAAAACCGAACCACTAACTCAAATTTTACTCAACTTCAACTCAAACCCTATTCAACTCTAACTCGACCTCAACTCAACCCAACCCTTAACTTAACCCCAACTGAACCTTCAAGTCAACCCCAATTTAATGTTCAACTCAACCCAAACTCAACGTTCATCTTAAACCCTAAATCAACACGGTTCGAAAACTAGATGAGTACATGATCTGAACTATCTAATCCTCAACTGCACCCCATCGATCCACCCCAACTCAACATTCTTCTACTCGGCAACTTAACACTAAACGCAACCCTTAACTTAACGCCCAAGTCAACCCTCAATCCAACATGGCCCGAAAAATTAAACGCGTACATTATCTCAACTCTGAAGAAGTCAAGTTAATTTAAGACTCAAATTTCAATTCAACCCCCCAAATAAAGCTCAAAAAATCTCACTCAATCCCTGGTCCGAAAAAATACATGCGTACGTAAACTCAACTCAAGCTAATTTCCAACTCAACTCAAACACAAACTCAATCCCTAAACTAACATGGTCTGAAAACCGCTTATGTCTATAAACTCAACTCAATCCTAACTAAACGTCTAACCGACCATCAACTCAACATCAATTTAACCCCAAACTCAACGTCCTATACCCATTCCTCAAATCAACGAGGCTCGAAAAACCGTTACACCATCATTCCATCATAGCATTATTCCATCATACCATTCATACCATTATTCCACTATAACATCATTCCATCATTCCACTATACATCATTCCGCTATATCATCATTTCATCATCCATCATTAAATCATTCCATCATACCATTATTTCATCATACCATTATTCCATCATTCCATCAGTCCACCATTCCACCATACCATCATATCATGCCACTATACCACCGAACCATCGTACCAATATACCATTACACCATTAAACAAATAATACCATTACCATTATACCATTATCATTATAACGCGTTATTATATCATTAGCATTATACCAATACCATTGTACTATTAATCAGTGTTGGAATTTTCGATACAATTGTACTTTTTACGATACAATTAATTTCTAAACGTATACAATACAATCAATTTCAGTACAATTTGAATAATTTTTGTAATTTTTGGTAATTTCCTTATTTACTAACAATAAATTATGCTTTTAAACTTATACATTTAAGTGTGAAAGCTTTATAAAGGTAATTTTATTTTAAACTATTCCATTTAAAAATGCTTATAAAGGAGTTCTATAGACGCAAACGCTGAGAATACTCGTCCATTTCATTGTCAAATGTCAACAGTCATACTATGGGTAGTATAGTATTCATTTTATACGGTGATTCACACAAAAAATCATTTATGTACTACTATTTCTGTGGTCACAACTCACAATCACAAGGCATAATCGCTTAACTCGACTTAAGACAAAAAAATTTTTAAGTATTCAATGTTTTCTATCTCTCCTCTAACTGCAGTATATTTGACTTAAGTGGTAATGCCTTTTGGCCAAAGTCTGTATCTGTATTCGCTAGTCATAGTAGCTTTAAAGGGCATAAGTGAAAAATTAATTTAATATTAAACTTTTTCTACCTCTCTAGAAAAATTATTAAATTTAACTTAAGCTGTTATGCCTTGTGAGTGTGACCACAGATTTATTCATATAAGACATAAGTGAATATTATCATGATAGCAGTTAAGTAGTTCTGTTTGAAATTCTTGTGGGCAATTTTCTAATGCTGCTGTAGTACGATTCCTACAAACCAACTTAAAAAACAATTATATTTTCTCGTATGAAAAAAAGAATTATGTTTTTTTAAGTTGGTATGGAGGGGAAAAAATTACCGAAAAGTTGAGAAAAGTTCATGTTCGTCAAGTTCTTCTGTTGCGAAATTACCATAAAAGTTACTGAATTATTAATTGTTATTATATAAGATTGGACGATTTTGTTAAGTTTATGATTGATTATCGGGTGCTGTTCGTTTTGAAGTCCATGTATCTTTCGAGAAATAGAATAAAGTTTAAATGTGTTATTAAAAACCGGTGGATAATAAAAAAAGTGAAGGATAAAACGGAAAATTTTGTGACTGATGTTTTTGTATCACAATCAACAACGGCATCATCATCCAATCAAGCAGAAGTGCTCGATGGCATACTAGAAATTTTTGAATGAGTTTGTTTTTTATAGTTATCTTATCATACTAAATATACTTTTAACTTACTATTTAAAAAGGGAGTCAAATTCGTCAAATGATGAACTAACAACTAAAAAGAAAAAATATGCAGTTTTGTTTAGAGACGAATGGAAATCCAAATACAAGTGGTTGATCCCGGAAAATTCAATACAGGGAAAAAAAGTGTGAGATTTGTAACACTTCAATTATAGGTGGTAATACACATATTGAACGACACGCTGCAAATGAAACACATAAAAAAGCTTTGATAAATGCAAATGAAACACCTAAAATTGAAAACCTTTTGGAGAAAGGTGCTGAAATTATTTCTGATAATGTAAAAAGTTTGAAACTTCGTTAGGGTTATTTGTGACGGAACATAATTTACCATTTGCGATCTTAAGTGGTGACCAGCGAAAAATTATAAACTTAAAAATTAAAAATTAACAAAACTTAAAAATGCCATAGATATCATTTCTGTATTCTCGCCCAGTGAAAAATTAACGTCAGTTAAGAAATTTAACGAAACTTCGTTAAATTTGATCTATCACTTAAGAAAAATTAGGAACCCGCGATTTTGCGTCCAAACTTAAGAAATAAACGTCAAATCCAAACAAATGTTGATGCGAAAGATGCAAACTTTTTTCATTTCATGGCTTTTATTTTTCATTTTTTATTTATTCATTTCAGTTTTATTTTTCTAGGTTTAACTGACTGAAATTAATTTATTTGTTGATTTAGCAAAATTTTTCTAATGTACTTTTTCCTAAAAGGGTAAACCATGTGATCATTTTTTGCTCGCAAATTATGTAGCCCCATTTTGTATTGCACATAAACAATAACAATTTGTAATTTAATATTTTTTATTTTGTTTGTGTGTAAGTTCCTTTATTAAGTTTATAATTTTTCGCTGGTTCGAATGTCAAAAAAAATTAAGAAAAATTAGTGTCGTTAAAATTCCTTAATTTATAATTTTTCACTGGTTGAGCCTTACCATCTTAATTTGCTATTAAAATCCAATGTTACGGATTCAAGAATAGTAAAAAATTTAATATCAATCACACAATACCGAACTTATATCTGATATAGCAACACGACAACACTTTTCCATAGCTGTAGATGATAGTACTGATAGTACAATGGAAAAAAACCTCGCTATCATCATCAGGATATTTGATCAACAATGTCACGATAGATTTTTGGCACTTACTCCATTTACAGATTGTTCGGCGGCCGGAATTTTCAATGCGTTAATAAAAATTCTAAAAGAAAAACGGTATTCCTTACAAAGCGGCAAACAAAACGGAGTGCAGGCCAAGTTGAAGGAACTTGTTCCTAAATTAATCGTTAACGGTTGTGTTTGCCATAATGTCAATTTAGTATCGATAGCTGCCAGCATCCGTTCTACTAAACACCATTGACATTGACAAATTATTAAAGGAAATGAACCACCATTTTTGCAACAGTCCCAGCAGAAAGAAAAAATCAAAAAATGTCAATCTTATTTCGGTGTTGAAGTACATACTATATTGAAATTCGCCGCAACACGCTGATTGTTGCGTCAGATAACATTAAACATAATTTATATTTTACTTATTAATTCAAACCAAATTTTATAATAATTACAGGCTGCAATTGACCGTTTAAGTGAACAATGGACTGCGCGATTTCCACAAATTTAAATGATAATTTAATTCATTTATATTATTTATTTTTATCCTACGCATTAAAAATAATTAATGATATTAATTTGGAAATGCAGTCCGAAGTACAAGGATTCATGTGTTCATACCACGCATGAAACATTTAATTCGAAATTTCAGCCGAAATTTTATATCTAAAAAGGTTTTGGATAAAACTGACATTTCCAATATTAATCTAAAAGGAAACCATCTTCCAATCAAGCAGATCTATTGTGACACCAGTGCTGAAATTTACTATGTTCAAAAAAACTTGCCAGCTGATTTAATAATAGAATTCAAAAACAATGTTAAACAATTTTACTTAACTTTCTGCGAGAATTTACGAAAAAATAAATAAAGTTTGATTATGAGATTCTAAATGATTATGATTGAAGGTGAAACAAATTCAATTATGAAAACTTCAGAAGCTAAAGAACTCCTGTATTTCTGAATTTTGGGCAAGGTAGTAGCACAGAATATAAATATAAACAGAACAATATCTTCTATAGCGCTTTAGTCCTAAGCTGGTGAAGAAATATTTTCGTTATTGTTTTTTTTCGATTGATTTTGATTTAGAAAAGGTAGAAAAATCATTTTATATGCAATCAATGAAACAAAAAAAAATTACAAAAAATGTTTGTACCCACCTCTTTCTATTGATAAATAAAACTCAGTACAATTTGAAAACGAAAGAGAAATCTTTACACTTTATAATGTGCTTAAAAGAGATAGACATTCGTGAATAATTTTTGATTTTCGTCTAGTTAGCTTTGCGAAACTTTAAAATCATATCAAAGAAATAAAAAAAAAAATTTGCAACTCCCATAAGGTTGTGTATGAGTTTGTGTAGCATTTCTAATTTATTAGTATTGGTCCTTTGTTTATTTGTTGATTTGATTTTATGGTGGATTCAGCGAGAAAAATTTGCTAGCTCGTGATCACGACTTATTGAAATTTCGTCATCTTTTTTACCCCCTCCAATTTTTTGTTTACTTTTTTAAAACAGAAACCATAAGAAAAAGTAAACAAAAAATTGGAGGGGGTAAAAAAGATGACGAAATTTCAATAAGTCGTGATCACGAGCTAGCAAATTTTTCTCGCTGAATCCACCATTAAAGTTTCGCAAAGCTAACTAGACCAAAATCAAAAATTATTCACGAATGTCTATCTCTTTTAAGCACATTATAAAGTGTAAAGATTTCTCTTTCGTTTTCAAATTGTACTGAGTTTTATTTATCAATAGAAAGAGGTGGGTACAAACATTTTTGTAATTTTTTGTTTGTTTCATTGCTTGCATATAAAATGATTTTTCTATCTTTTCTAAATCAAAATCAATCGAAAAAAACAATAACGAAAATATTTGTTCACCAGCTTAGGACTAAAGCGCTATAGAAGATATTGTTCTGTTTATATATATTCTGTGGTAGTAGGTACAATTAAAAATGAGTTAAATGAACCAATGTTTAGCAACATTTACCGAATTGCACAAGCCGTATTATCGATACCCCATTCATCAGCCAATGTAGAAAGAATATTTTATTTCCAAAATCTTATAAAAACAAAATGCCGAAATCGCCTGCAACTGAAAACATGTTTAGCATTAATACAAACTAAAGCGACTATTATCACTAAAAGAAAGAAAAAAATATTCATAAAATGACATATAAACAAACATATAAATAAAAATCGTTTCAAACAAACTAAAGACTTAATCAAATCAAAAACATGTCATAGTTTTAAAACAACAAAAAATCTTTTAAAAAAAAATTACAGAACGTGCCACTAGAGCTCGATGAACGAATAATATAAAATAATAGGTAATTATGATTTTATTCTTTTTTATTTTTATTATATGAGTAATTAGTTATTTATAATTGTATATTTTGTCATTGTGATTTTTTTTTTACGTGAATTGTTATTTTGGCACAATTTACCAAATACATATTAGTTTTGGATTTAAGCTATAACCACCAATTATTTAAATAACGTAAAAATAAAATTTAGTAGAATTCAATCTAAATTTCAGAACAATTTGATAAATCCATTTTCCATCACTGCTATTAATCCGTGCGTTTTTTTTTTTGTTATATCGGAGAGATCAGAGAGATTGAAAAAAAGCTTTTTGTGTTTTTTTTATTTTTCAGATAAATCAGATCGCGATCCTGTTGCGTTTTTTTATTGTCTCAGATCATTATCTGAAAAAAAAAATTCTCTCTGAATTTTTTTTCAGATATTTCAGATTTATATAAATTTGACAGCAGGATGACTAGAAAAGTGGTTTTGAACCAACTAAATTCTTGCTCATTTTTGATAGGATTTCAATACTTTGGTCTTTTACTTTTTAGACCGAAGTAGATATAAGGTTTTCAGTGAAAATGAATTAAAAAATGCGGAACAAATAAATAACGAGTATTAATAAAATCCATCTGCCTTACTACAATCAAAAGATTTGGTTAATAAACTGAATATAGTCATAGTTATACCCAGTGAATTATAAAAAGTAAATCATTCAAATTTGGTTTATTTTAAGTAATTTTGGAAGTTTGAATGTGAAATTCAAAATTGTTATTTTTTGGATTGATACAATTTACTTTTCACTCATAACATCACTAATTAACAACGAATTATTTTTTATATTAAATTTATCCACCGCAATATAACTATACTGCGGAAATATTTTATCGGAATTCACAGATACAAATTAAAATAACAAAAATTGCGTGAACAACTGTAGTCCGAAACAACACAAAAACTCCAACTACTCTCATTAATTTAAGAAATGTATTACAACAAAATTGAATAAAACGTTGTATATATGTACCCACCGCACCCCTTGAGCAGAGAGATAATATTCACGAGCGGTAAGGTTGTCTCAATCGCACTATGCTCACTTAATTGATTACTAAAGTTTGATTTTAATTTTCTTTCATTATTACTTACCATCAAATTCCACTCATATTTTGTTGTAGGTAATTCAGTTCGTCAAGTCGAAATTTTTTGAATAACATTCAACCACATTCAAACACAAAACAAAACTACAGCGCATGCACGGTGCAAAATTTTTTTAAAAAAACAAAACAAAAAAATGTTCGTTATGTTGAAAATTCATACAATCCTGTAAGTTAAGAGTAGCAAGTGTTTTACTGTAGCACACCGCTTATTGAAAAACTAAAACAATGCGACGCCGCTGCTTCTACACAATCTTAAGTTTTATTATACATTATAGTAGTAGATAGCGTACGACTACGAAAAACGATTTAAATACGAAAAAAATGTGCACAGGTTAAACGTCACAGAAGCATTACGTAATACATTATAGTCAAAAAATATTTCACTGATACAGAGATGTCACAAAATTTTCTGATCATAAAAGTAAGAACATAATACCTAATTTATTAGATCATAAATTGAGTGAAATTTATGAAAACTAGAAACTTTGTATTAAAATTGTTCACTCACTTGTTTTTCACATTAAATTTATTATCATCAACCTTGAATATTAGAAATACATTTTATAATATGTGTACAATAAGCTAGACTAGTAGCAAGAAAAACTTAATCAATACTAAACTAATTGTAATGAATAAAATGTGAATATTGCATAAAGGGAATCCCCGGTCTCAAGCTCATGTACATATTTTTATCAAAAAGTGTAATTTACGTTAAGCGCTATGTGACCAAAACAAAAACACATGGTACAAACACATATGAATTTTATATGATTCGTAAGTATTTTGTGATATACAAAATTTGCGCAATTTAAATTTTTTGATATGATCTTTTGAAATATTACCACAAACTGTTTCATTAGCACGCCACTTAAAAGTGTTGGTCTTACTACGGAGCCTCTGTAATGTTCATTTTTGAATAATTGTTTATTAACTCTACAATTTAAACCTGGCAATTTTAATGAAATCTGACTGTTGGAAATTGTGTGGAGAAATGCACTAATAGCTTTATAAAATCATGTAAATGGCTCGATTTTTTATTCCATTACAGTCCACTTAGTAAAATTTAAAATGGCAACAAAAATATTATAATTACAAACAAATGAAAATTAGTAAAGAAAATATTCTAGTCGATCTTTGTGTGTCATGCAAATAACACGATTTTCATTGATTCATGAGAAAATTGATTTTGGCTAATTTTCGTCGTTGTTGCGGTATTCCATACAGTGGTAATTCTTAACATATTCGTAATTGATTCATCGAACCGAATTTCCGTATAAATTCGTCTATTTAATAGTGGAATAGAGTATAATAGCAAGTTTGGGTGAAATCAGAGATGGTGGGCCTGGCTGCACCAGCTAGTATTAAAAGTCGTGTGACAATAGCCGATTTTCTTGACGCATAGTGAAGTGATCTGAAACAGGTTAAAGGTTACATTTAGAGCAACACCAAAAATTTAACAAATTGTACAGCAATTGAGCTTGAGTATAGCCATTTGTATTTCTTTATTATTTCATGAAATAAAATTTGATCCGCAAAAGCAAATCGAAAAGTTATCCCAACAAACGGAATTCAATAAATTGTTATTAACGGAAAGCGAATCAATATTGAATCTTTTCCACAAATTGAGGGAAAAGATGGAAAAGAGTGTGAACGTACAGTCGTGAAAATTTTGAATATAACTTTGGTGACATAGAAACAAACCTATTTTGTGATGATTTATTACGGGCACATATTTATACACTCGTAATAAAATATTTTACCTCGGTGGACCTAGTCCACGAGGTATCGCCGTAAACCACACAATTAATAGACAACACAATACAATTTTTATTTCACTATTATTTATTTTATTTAATAAACATTATAAAATGTCGATGAATATTTATTTGTTAACTTAATTGTATAATTGGTCCTCGAATTTTCTGTAACAATTTTTTTTATTATTTTTCCTTTTATAGAGGTATATAATTGTTTTCCCAGGACACCACGACTTCTCTTATCGTCCGAAATAAAAATTCACTACATCACCCAGTTTCCGATATCGAGCAAAGGATGTCGCTCAAAGTTTATGTGAGGCAAATTTTGAATCCGTTTTGATAGACGCCAAAACGTCATATAATTTTGACAATATTGTAAGTGAGCGCGTACATTTGGTGGACCGAGCTACTACATAGATGGAGAATTTTGGAATTTAGAATTAAAACGATTAGAGTAGTTTTGTAGTGACTTTTATTTTACCGTTAGTTTTTATAATTTTGAAAAATAATTGATTTGTGTTGTGTCGACTTTGTCGCCGCCACAGATTAATCAAAATTCGAGAAACTTGAATAATGGTGTACATCACGCCAGAAACTATATATTCCGAATACAAAATAAAACATACTTTTCGGTTTATAATGATTGCGCAGCATTGTGCATTACTAGACTTACCTTAAAAATAGTTCAAAGTGGCTGGAATCGGCCATAGAACGTTCACAGTTCATGAAAACCGTTGTTATTCGAAAGGGATATATGGGTGATTTCCAGAAATCCCACCTTCACCTTCCCCTAATGGCAAAGATTCACGTTTGTGCATATCACTCTTTAGCCCGAATCGGCTATAGAACATCCACAATTTATCAAAATCGCAGTTTTTCGAAGAGGTAATATCCCATCTATTACTAAGATGCAAACTAAAACAAATTTAGTTAATATACTATCCAAGATATGTAAACGTTTATGCATATTACACTTTAGCTTGAATAGGCCATAAAACCTCAACAATTTATCAACATCCCAGTTTCCTCATCGGTCCCTTGGTGGTCGTTGTACACCATTTTAAATATATTGTTGTTTAAAATAAATACATATTATTGCCATAAAACGATTTTATTTCTAATTTGCCTAATTAATTTCAAATAGCGGGCATGTCATTTGGTTCGCTTCAAGACTATCAATTTTCAAGTGACGTGACACAACCGTATGTATTAACGTTACTTGAAATGACACAACTATGGAAATTGAGTTGTAATACCCCTATTCCCTTGGTAGTGTCACTTGCACTCAGAAAATACCAAGAACGGAACGTGAGAGCGTATTTAAATATTTTTACTCCACCAACCAACAAGGAAAATATTCCTTTATATCAAAGACAACCGATCGAATGTCAGTTTATAGGACAACTACCGCTACTGCTTCATGACATTCATAGTTATACATATATTTACATCTTTGAAGTAATCGATCAATGATTCACTCACAATGATTCAACATTCACTCGCTATTCACTGATATTTACTCATTATTTATTGATGAATAATTTATTCGCTCATTATTCACTATGAATGTTGATATCACTCATTAAGTCATTACTAAGTATTCCCTAATTATTCATTCAATCTTCACTCATTATGCACACATTATTCCCACGTTATCATTCGGTATTCACCCATTATACACTCATCATTCATTGATTTGTCGCTGATTAAGCACTCAATATTTATTCTCTAATTATTCACCAATTTATTATTCACCCATTTTACACTCATTATACATTCGTTATTCACTCGTTATGCATTCAATAATCACTCATTATTCACTGAGAATTCACTGGTTATTCACGCATTAATGACGATTTCTCCCAATATTCTTCATTATTTTATCATTAGCTATATTCTATTACGACAAATTTGCTAATTGCAAGTACTTGTGTGTAGGTACCCAATGGAATGCAAATTTGAATAACAGACATTTACAAAAGTAGATTCATTCAGAATTGCAGGCACCATATAGATGACAAATGCCGGATTCATTATAAAACACATTATCTAACATTTTTATTTTCCTAATTCATAATGTGAATTTCATTGTATAAAACATTCATCGTGGAAATATCCTTCAATTCTTTCTAGGAATTACCAACAAAATACAGCTATTATTACTATGTAATAGGAAACTAGACAAGGAATGCAGGTATGGTTGAATAAAAGGAATATTCTTTCATTTGACGTTTTAAAATGTGTGCGACGCTTGAAATTGTTTAAATAAAAGGACCCAAGTATCACTACAAGTTTGAGTTCCATTATACATGTTATAAGATTTCCTTTAAAAAGTGAAACAAAAATACTAAACCGATGGAACTTGATATAATATGTGGGTTATACCCCTAGTGTGTCAAGTTGAAGATTAGCTAACCTCGTTTTATTTGAGACCCTTGACAGACTAGGGATTAGCTAAGCGCGATTAGTGATTTTTTTCGAGATTAGCTGTAGTGTGTCAAGTTAATCGAGATTGGTGCACTAATCCTTGAAAATTTTCGAGCTTATCTCGTTGTATTGGGTTTAGTGATAGAAAAAGTGGCACTACAATGTGAAATAATTATTTAAACATTGCTGAAAATGCAAGTGGCGTGAATTTACGATAGAAGTTATAAAATCAATGACATCTTAAACAATTTGTGCTGAATAAATTTTGAGGAAAAAGAAAATCTAGTGTATTTTGATGTAAATACCATGTTCTGGACTTTCACTAATTCCATTACTTCCAAATCAGGTTATCCTACCTCTATGCGACTTGGTAATCTGGATTCTCATAATAGTGAAGTTATTTGTAATATGTTTGCAGATTACTTTGAGTCAATTTATGTACCCAGTTCTTCTTCCAATAGCGTCTTACTAAATGCACCCAATACTAATTGTGTTTCTAATGCCATTTCCTATTTTACGGTGGAAGATGTACTAACTGTATTAAATTCGATTGACGTAAACAAGGGTCCGGGTTCGGATAACATATCGAATTATTTCATCTTTCAGTTAAGAGAACAATTGGCGGAACCTTTGGTATATATTTTTAACTTATCATTAAATTCTGGTATTTTCCCGTCTAGGTGGAAATCGGCACTTTTGGTGCCAATTTTCAAAAAAGGCGATAAAACCTTCATCGAAAACTACAGGCCCATTTCTCTTTTAACAGCATTTAGTAAAATTTTTGAGAAACTTGTGTATAACTTAATATTTCATGAAGTAAAATCTAGCATTAGCACTTCACAACATGGATTTTATGAAAAACGCTCAGTTTTGACAAACCTTCTTGAATTCTCAAGTTACACGTTCGATAGTGTAGACAAGGGCTTTCAAGTTGACTGTATTTATACCGATTTTAAAAAAGCGTTTGATACAGTATCTCACGATGTACTAATTAAGAAATGCTACAAAATTGGACTTTCAGATAAATTGTGTATTTGGTTATCATCGTATCTTAGCGACAGGTTTGTACAAGTAAAATTTAATGGACAATTCTCAAGATCATTTTTGGCTACTTCTGGTGTTCCGCAAGGTTCTACTCTGGGGCCTCTTTTGTTCACAATTTTCATTAATGATCTTTCTAGCATTTTTGACTGTCCCCATCTATTTTATGCCGATGATTTAAAAATTTTTAGAAGAATTACTGATGAGACTGCACCTCTCTCTCTGCAAAGAGATCTTGATAAACTTCAAAACTGGTGTCTTTTAAATAAACTAAATTTGAATACTGAAAAATGTCTAGTAATTACCTTCACTAAGAAAGTTCGTCCACTATTAGTCAGCTATAATATTGCAAATTTCAACCTAAGGAGAGTTACTCAAATTGCTGATTTAGGTGTTATTTTTGACACTAAATTGACATTTGAAAAACACATCAACTCAATTTGCGCGAAAGCACACAAAATTCTTGGATTTATTTTCCGTAGAGGAAGAGATTTTCGTAATCCCGAAGTCCTAACCATATTATATAACAGTCTAGTAAGAAGTAAAATAGAGTACGCTTCGCAAATTTGGAACCCGTTCTACGAATTATATAGTGAGCAAGTTGAGCGAGTGCAAAGAAAATTTACGAAGTTCCTAATTTTTAAAACTATACCTTATGTAGGAAGTATCCCTTACATTACTAGGCTTAAGATATTTAGCATGGCAAGCTTACAGAATAGGAGATTAGTATTAGACGACTTATTGCTCTACAAGTTACTAAATTCCAAAATCGATACCGTCGCTCTAAGTGATGTGAATTTTTATATTCCTGGTTATTTGCTCAGAAACAATCAACTATTCTTTCCTATACAATCGCGAACAAATTTAGGTTTTGCGAATCCACTATCTAGACTTCAGCGCAGCCACGATGAATTATTCTTTAATCTGGACTTGTTTTCCTTATCTTTAAACCAATATAGATCATGTCTCTTTAATTTGGTCAGTTAACTGTTTTTGGATTCATTATTTAAATATTTAAACATAAAGTATACTCTGTTTTAATTCAATTTTTTAATGTTTCCAATTGATTGATTTTGCAGTTGCTGGTGTTGCCTGTTAGTAAATATCATAATTTTATATCGTTATAATAGTTTATAAATTTTGGGAACATTTTTATTACATTTTGTATGATTATTGGTATTATTGTTATTTAGTTATTGCTACTGTTATAGTAGCATTGGATTATAATTATTATTATTTTTTTTTTTTTAAGTATGTATTGATGTTTGTAAATCTCAGTTTTGAGGGTACACGTAATTGGACTTTGTCTGTGTGTTGCCCCATTATGGAATAAATAAATAAATAAATAAATAAATAAATAAATAAAGATATTGAATTAAAAAATGAGTCCAGCTGATTTACTAGCTATATTTCAGCGAATCACCATAATAATATTTTATTTCTCTGCAAGAAATTAATCCCTAGTCTGTCAACGCATATGGATTTATGGTGAATTAGCTAATCTTGTTTCACTAATCGTGCTTAGCTAATCCCTAGTATGTTAGTGGTACATATTAATATTACCTAAGTTCCAACGATAATTTTGATAAATGGAAAAAAACTTGGAACTTATGAATGAGTTCAATTTTTGTTATACTTGGGGATGGACCAAAGACGGAACTGAATTAATAAAAGCATGGTTTACCTGTTTTTTGCCCGTCACGTCAGTAATACGGTAGACAGACACAAAGTTAATCGCGATTTTCATTTATCCAGTAAGATTGTTACTAAAGATACATGTTAAATCGAAAGTGATCTGACTGAAAACGTCTGAGTTAAATTCAATATGTAAACGGCGCGGCGGCTTGACTGAAAGTTATCTGAAAGTAGTCTGAGTTCGGTCAATTTAAATTTGGTTGGTTGAGTCAGTTTTTATCATATAATAAATCATATAATGAGTTCTAATCTTAAGATTTACTGTGAATTTACTCAACATCTATTTCCGAACACGCCTTTTGTGTCCACAACGCGATTTTTGACAAAAATGACAACTGAAAATAGCGATTAACTCTTACTAAAGATAATATACTAAAGATACATGTTAAACCCAAAAGTGATTGACTGAGTTATGACTGAAAGTAATCTGACTGAAACTTTGGGTTGGTGGTTACATGGGATTTTTTTATTTAATCTGAATTGACATTTTAAATGTCACTTTTGTAATGTGAAATAAATTTAAATTTTTGAAATACATTATAACTGACATCTCGTGGATAACTTCGGTACTGTCTTGTCTTTTATTCAAATAAATTATAATACCCTATAAAGGACATTAACGGTCAAAAAACGGCGATAGATAGATTAAATCTTAAGATGGCACTAGTAGTTTTTTTTAAATTTTTTTTTTGTTGTATCGAAACAAAAATATAAACAAAAGCAAAAAACACGAATAAAACTTACAACTAGACATGAATTATAAAAAAAATTAATTTTATTTTTGATTTATTAACCAAAAATTAAAAATTGTTAAAGCTGACATCTTTAGAAGTTATCCCGTACTATGTTTTCCCGTATTAAATAATACTGCATTATCGGTAAATCTGCCAATATCATTGACCGCAAGTTTACTATGGAAAAGTGTCATGATGTCCTTTATAGGGTATTATAATTTATTTGCTTTTATTGCACCTCGGGTAACCCCTTTTCTATAATTAAAATTGGTCAACCCTACTTGCCTTTTCCCTCTATTCTTCTCGGGCCGTTATTTTAATGTAAAACAGCGTTGGGAAGAGTCGTATCGTGAATTCAGAATTAGTGACAAGTGGCGTACAAGTACAAGTAAAACAGCGTTGGGAAGAGACGTATCGTGAATTAGTGACCAGTGGCCCGGGAAATATATATATATATAAATAAGGTAGGCTTGCATTGCATTAAGTATATAGTTGCCTGTATTACTATTGTGTAATATTATATTTATGTGTACCTAATAAAGCAAAACCAACAAAAATGTTTATACAACCCGTGCCAAGCAAACACTTAAGCTATAAAAATTGTACCCTATGGCTTAGTATTAGTAATGTATAAAATAAATCAGAAAATATATATATACAAAACTAACACAAATGCCTAAAATATTGTTTACATTTTTGTTGGTTTTGTGACATACCAATACCAACTCATAGAGCACAATTTCTGAGAGGATCGGCGTAAAGAGCGAATGGCACGGCTTGTATAAACATTTTTGTTGGTTTTGTAATAAAGATATAAATAAGTGGTGGCATGACGCCTGTGTGTGGGTGTGTGTGTATGTGTGTGGCAAGATTTCGTACCATGTGGATAACCACATGGTACCCACATATGAAACCTCTGTGCTGCGACGATATATACAGGGTTACTTCGAAAGCTACCGGTATTAATATGCAAATCCACTGTGCTGGAAGGATATATATATACAGTGTCTCGTCGAGCATGATTGAGTCTATCAGCGCTGCTGTGGCCTTGCCCATCTATGATGGTTGCAACGTCTTGCGCTGGTGGAATTGTGTGACAGGGAAGGTTGGCGGTGATGGGTTATGTGTGTGAATGCCATGCACCTACTCTAACAGTTGTTTTCTTATATAGATTATATCCAAATCAGCGGGCAGCGAGGGTGGGAATCCCCACTAAATGTGTACAAGATAAAAGGTAAGTTTGTCGTTATTTTTGATTACATATCGGTTTAGCCCTCTCTTACACTTTGTTCTAAAATGATGTATAAATTATTAGAAAATTATTTAAAATAATATAAAAATCACTTCGAAAATGTATAAAACCTTTTGCCTGTATGAAAAAATCTGTCAGTTCAACTAAATTAAAGTTTACATGTTTAACTCAATATACAAACTGACTCAACCAACCAAATTTAAGTTGACCGAACTCAGACTACTTTCAGATAACTTTCAGCCAAGTCACCGTTTACATGTTGATTTAACTCAGACGTTTTCAGTCAGATCACTTTCGGTTTAACATGTATCTTTAGTAATACATGTTAAACCGAAAATGATCTGACTGAAAACGTCTGAGTTAAATCAACATGTAAACGGCGACTTGACTGAAAGTTATCTGAAAGTAGTCTGACGTCTGAGTTCGGTCAACTTAAATTTGGTTGGTTGAGTCAGCTTGTATATTGAATTAAACATGTAAACTTTAATTTAGTTGAACTGACAGATTTTTTTTTCATACTGTTAAGCCGGTATTCCATTGTGAAAAAATGTTGATCAGCAAAAATATATTGAGATAAAAATATAAAATCGGTTGTTGTATGAATGAGATACCCAACGTCGTCAGTAAATATTTTTATTACAAAAAAGTTGTGGCTGTGTTAGTGTGATGCCATAATTATTGACAAAAAGTATCAGATGGAGTACTTTTTATTGCAACCCTCTAACACATCTACATAAATTTTGTGTACGATGATAACATATTTCTCGCCCACACTATTAAATTTCATAGTACGTCATTTTTATGGTAAAGATATTTTTTATTTTTTATTCTGTGACGGAAAATAATTGAAAAAAAATAATTCTGATATGGGAGATAATAATATTTAATTTTTTAGATAATTTTGATAGGTGTAAAGAAATAAAATTAAGCATAACGCATAATTTTGTTCATATTTGCTGGTTATGTTTTTATTTGCTGTCAAAATTTATCCATGTGATTTTGCTATAAAATAGAAAATAAAAAAATTGTTTTTTCTTTGTCACTCTTATGTAACATTTTTTTTTGTCTTCCTTCATTTTTTCCAGGATATGAATTTTGGTCGCCTCATGAGTCAGTGAGGCGAGAATTACCGGATCGTGATGGTATTGGTTATTGTGTGTGTGTTCGAATGCTCTTGCTTCATGCTCTTTATGCTCTTTTAGTTTTTCGTTTAGTTATTTTTTGATGTTTGTAGAGATTAGTAGCGCTGTAAAAATTATTTTCTTCTGTTTTTTTTTCTGTCTTGTTCCGTATTGCTTATTACCAAAAATTGTTAATATTATTTTATAAGATGCACTTTATACACTTTCTCATTGGTCTCATTGGATATTGCGAATTATCGTAACATTAATTTGCGTTAATTAATTTGCGTTACATTCACAAAATAAAAAAATTCATTTCTTTAGTTTAACTTATTATGTATATCTACATAATGTATATTAATTTTTTAATAATTTATAATAAAAAACCGATTTATTATAAATTAATAAAAAATTAATAAACAAACAAAATAAGTTAAAACTAAAAAAATACATTTTTGTATTATACAAAATTAGAAATTAGTAAAAGTAAAATATTCATACCATATTGCTGGAATAATGAACAACGCACAAATGTAAATTCTCTTGCTTCATAGCAAGTGAGATCTTCTCACACGCGAGCATAAGCACCAAAAATTTGAACCGATTCAACCGATTAGCTTATTTTTGATACTTACCGTCACAAAACGATACACTAATACAATGAACGTATATCATAGCACACAATTACAAAATGTATATTATACGCCTTGTACGTATATAAAATTCTCATGAGGCAGTGAGGAATTTGCGACCAAAATTCATGTCCAGCAGTCAGTAAATTTTTCATAATGGAATACAGGCTTTAAGGGGTAAAATGTTTTATACATTTTCGAAATGATTTTTAAATTATTTTAAATAAATTTTTAATAATTTAAATGTAATTTTAGAACAAAGTGATTAAAATGTCAAAGTTTCAGTCAGATCACTTTCAGTCATATCTCAGTCAATCACTTTTGGGCTTAACATGTATCTTTAGTATCTGTGTCTGTCTACGGTATAATAATAAAATGTAAAACTCGATAAGATTTATATGTAAAGAATGTAATTATTATATTCCGCGCGACAAAATCTTATTTTTAAATCTATTTCTGTAATAACGAAAAATTTGGTTTAAAAAAACCGTTAACCACTAATTTTATTGATTTTTCCTTGCGACAGCGCTGCAGTGATAAACATTGGTACTATCAAATTGGTATAAATGTCAAAACATAAAAACTTGCATTCCATTTGTTAACGGTGTTTTATATTCGCAGATCGAAGTGCGCCATTTCATAATTTATATTTATTAAATACTCGTAAAAATATTCTATAAACTATGGATAGTGACGGAGATGAAATTCCAGAATCGCAACCAGTTGTAAAACGTCGTCGGTTGGCAAATGCCCAAACAGCATCACAAAATCACCCCATCACATTATCTTCACGGAATTTGCAAACAACGGATGCTAAAATTGGTCGAATCTCTCGAATGCAATTGGTGAATTTCATGTGCCACTCCAATTTTGTTGTCGAGTTTAATGATAAAATTAATATATTTGTGGGAAGCAATGGTAGTGGTAAAAGTGCCATAATTACAGCTCTTGTTGTTGGTCTAGGTGGGAATGCAGCCACGGCGGAACGAAGTACCAATTTGGCTCGTAAGTAAAACAATTTGGATTAAGATAAACACTATTATAGATCAATTTGGTTTGTATAAATTTTAGAACTTATTCGGCGAGGTGAAAATTCAGCCAGCATTGAGATCACACTGCTAAACCATGGCTCAGATTCGTACGATAATGAAAAGTACGGTGATAAGATCATTATTCAAAGGCAGATAAATGCATCCGGAGCATCACAGTACCGTATCAAAGGAGAAAATGGACATATATTATCACGAAGTGTCAAAGATCTACAGAGAATGCTCATGTACATGAATATTCACGTTGGGAATCCAGTATGTGTGCTCAATCAAGACGCGGCCAGATCGTTTTTAAAGGAGATTGACGATAAAAAACGTTATTCACTATTCTTAAAAGCATCACAAATTGAGACCGTACTCCAGATATTACAGGATGCCTCGAATCTGTATAAGCTTACTAAGTCACATTTCATTGTGATGCAGAAAAAATTGGTCCAGCATAAAAAAGATTACATAGAGTCTAAAGAACATTATGAGCGTTTGCTTTCAGTAGAGTCACTCAAAGCAGATTTGAAAAACTTGAAAATCGAACTTGAATGGAACAAAGTTTTCGATGAGGAGAAGAAAGTTGAGGAGATTGCCAAACAGCTTAAAGAGGTCGATAACAACATTGAGGAATTAAAGCGAATCCTGGAAAATCGATGCGATGAAATTAAAAGCCTTACAGATGAGAAAGCTCATATCCTTGCCGAACTGAACGAAACCAAGACGAATTTCAAAAATAAAAAAGCGATGCACGATTCATTGCGCGTTTCGTATACGGAGCGCCGCGGTCAGTTGTCGCAACAGGAACGAAAATATAAAACTATGTTGGCGAAAATAAAACGTCTCGAAAACGATATGAAGGAAATTCAGAAATCAATCGATGAAAGACAGACTTGTAATATCGTCGAAAAATTGAAACGTGACAATGAGGAAAAAGTACAAAAGCTACTTGAAAAGCGGGAGGAGAATAAAATTATACAGAACAACTTAAAACAAGACGTTGAAATGTTAAGCTCAAATGTGCAGCAGATTACAACGATTTTGGAGGATATTCGTGATAAGAGGCGCGACGCTAAGGAAAAGTCTGACCAAATTAGAGGTCAAATCAAGCAGATTGATGTTAGAAGTAACAATAATCTCACAATTTATGGGAATCATATTCCTAGCCTTATAGACCTTCTTGAGAAACAGCACAAGCGTGGAATGTTTTCCGAAATGCCACGCGGCCCGATCGGTCAATATGTTGGAGTAAAAAATTCTAAATGGACTCGCCTCATCGAACATATTTTGGGTGGTCATTTAATGGCGTTTGCCTTCAACACGATCGACGACAGTAAGAAATTTGATAAACTAGTACAACGTGATTTTCCAAATATTCCGAAAGTTTTTAAAATTGTCACCAAATTTTGCTTCACTCCCCACAATGTAAGTAATGGTAAAGTACGTGCACCACGTGGTACTTCGCTATTGCTCGACGAAATTACAGTTTCGGATCCCGTCGTACTAAATGTGCTTATAGATCAGATTCAAATCGAAACCATACTTATATGTTCGGGTAGCACAGAAGCAAATAATTACACGGCGGATGTCTCAAATGTTCCACGAAATTTATCGAAAATTATTTCACTCGAGCCATCGGCCGAATATTATCCAGCACCAAATTTCCGTTCGTACGGTATAAATTTACGACAAAACCGTTTACTACAAACCGATATGAAACAATACAAGCAACAGTTGGAAACCGAATTGGCCGAAGTAACAAATGAATTGCAGGTGTACGAACGTGATTGGGCCAAGAATCAAGCCGATATGCCCAAGTTGCAGACCATGCTCAAAGATAAAAATCAAAATTTAATGAAAATTGAAAACACCTTACGCAGATTACAAAATGAAATTATGGAAATAAAAAATTTTGAATATCCGGCACAACACGAAGTCGATGTGCTTATGAATGAGTTGAATGAGTTGCAAAGCTCTTATGACACGACCAATTCGGGGATTGAACAAGAAAAACAGAATTATGAAACTTTAGAACAGCAAATACAAACTATTGAATCAGATATACAACAAAATCGATTTGAAGAAAATAAATTGGAGAAACTTATAAACGAAAATTTGGTAATTTGAATCATTAGGTGACATTCTAGAAAATATTCAAAAATTTTATTATTTCGCTTTCATTTCAGCAAAAAGTCAATGCTATCACAGAAAAAATTGATGATCTAAATCAAAACAACACGGTTAGAGATCTGAAGAAATACGAAGCGGATAAAAAAAAGCTTGAAACGCAGCAGAGGACACAAGAAACTGCTTTCGAATTAGCGAAGCAGAAAGCCGAATCTAAAGGTCCAATGATAAATAAAAATCGAAGTGAAGAAAAAATTCAAAACCTTATACAAAACTACGAACATAAGATACAGTAAGTCCCCAAGACCAGCGGAATTTTTGTGATTACATATAAGAATTTTTTATTTTTTTATTCATTTTAGGAAACGATGCGCATCAACCGACGATATAAATGTGATCCAAAATGTTATGATTGAACGGGAAAAGTCATACAAGAATACGGCTGAGATTATTTCAAAAGCGGACGAAATGTTAAAACATCTTGAATCATCCCGTATCAATCGATTCCATTGGTTGCAAAAATACAAACAGGGAATATCATTGATAGTGCGAAACGTTTTTTTAAGAATATTAAAAATTCGAAATTTTCAAGGTGACATCAATATAAATACTGCCGAACAAAAGCTGGAAATTAATATTGTACCCCAGGATAAAGATATTCCGGATGCGGTATCGAATACCAAATCATTGTCTGGCGGCGAACGATCATTTTCGACTTTAGCATTTTTAATGAGTTTATGGTCATGCGTATCACAGCCGTTTTATTTTTTGGATGAGTACGATATTTTCACCGATGAGGTTAATCGAATGATTATGGCGAAATTATTAATTCGTGAGGCGGAAAGAAGGCATGAAAGGCAATTTTGTTTTTTCACACCGCAGGATATGTCATTTGTCGAAGAATCTGAACATATTACATTCCATCGTCTATCAAATCATTTACAAACTATGAATGAATGAGGATGATACTGTAAATGAGATTACTACTTAGTTTTATTTTTATTTTTTTTATTAACTTTAATTAAACTGAAATATTCTTTTTTTTATTGATATTTTCGAGTGTGTATAATAAAATGTTCTAAAAAAAAATTGATTTGAATTTATTTTTTTTTATATAAATTAATAAAGAACCGCACATTCATTGTGCAGTCAAAATTTAGGACATGAAAGGCCTGATGAACTGTATCCAATTTGTATTATACTCGCTAGCTCTACCAAAGACCAATAATAATGTATAACTGAAGAATCCCTATTAAAGTATAATAGGTAAGTAGAAAGGTTCAAATCTTGAAAATAATTTTATTTATATCGATGGCTTAGTGAATATCGGCCCTAACCCACATTTCTAACATTTCTCAAGAAATGCAAAAAACGAGATTTTTGACAGATATGTAATACCATACGCGTTAGAGCCGAATAAAAATTGAATATGGAACGTGTTTTATTGGTTTTTAGGTTAAACCAGTTGCACAGAAAGACGCGACGTGTTGCATTCTACATTTTGGTATCAAAATGTCATTTTTGAAAAAAATGTGGGTTAGGGCCGATATTCACTAAGCCATCGATATTCCCCAAATAACAGGAGGAATCTCAGCGTATCACATTGACGGTACCTAAGTACATATGTACATACATGGAGAACATAAAAAACTTTAATTACACTGCTTATGCACACTAGTTCCCACGTTCCAGGTTTTTTTTAATCTGAGTTATTATTCAATAACCATCTGACTTATTTGAGGAGCGGAGGAAAAAAAAATTATTTAAAAAATCGAAAGATAATGGGTACCAGAAACTTAAGAAATGATTTAGGCTGAGTTACCTGGCGATATATCATAAATTTTAGAATAATCTCAAAATGTAAGGGCATGAAATTAATTAATTGAGCTGTGTTTCATTGCCTTGAATAAACGTATCTATTCGCAACTGCTCATACTACAATCTGCAACGATAGATAGTGTTGGTGTTTTATTAAAATTTGCAACTAGCAAGTTTGTTGTATAGTTGGACACCGCTCGTAAATACAATACATATCGTCGCTACCATGGTCTTTTCGACACTGTGCCAGAGTCATACATTTATATCAAAACATTGTGAGAGCCATTACCTACGGTTCTAAGAAAGCAAGAAATTCGACGATTTACCAGTGTACGATGCCCAATGCCAAAGCAAGGTAGCGAATCTGCAGAAATATTCTTCTCACATTCGATAATTTGACTTGGTAGCGACGATATTTGAAATTCAATTCTTTTTTACCTTGAGCAACTTCCAGGAAGTGCAGAGTGCAGACATACACTAAGATTTTATATTAAAATTTCACGATTAATTTGTAGTTTAGAATTAAAAACCAAATTTGAATTTAAACTTTAGAAACAGTAACAAAATTTACATTAAAATGTTTACGATTATTACCTAGTTCACAGTTGCATTCCTTATCGATAACTAATTCTTTAAACTACTTGCTTGCCTATCTACATATTTAAAGAATAATTATAAAAGCTGAATTGTAAATATTAGTCATATGTCGATTATTTAAATACATAATTACATAAGTTGTTCTAACACTTTGTTGATATGCTTAATACACGTACAAGGGCGGATCCAGACTTTTCTGTTAGGGGGCCATTTTTTAAATTTGTGGTAGAAATCAATAGTCGAGAAAGCAAATGTATTTAATATTGAAAGTTTAGTAAGAAATAGTATATTATTCAACGAGCATATAATGATAGCTGTTATTCATGAAGATGAAGTTTACCGACACGAACCGATAGGCGAGTATGTCGTAAATCATCTGAGTGAATAACAGCTATTATATGCGAGTAGAATATGATACTTTGCCCACGACCGACAAATAACATTGTATTTTATAATCAAATCCTTTAAATATCGCTAAAATAATTTTCTTCGATATTTTGACGTCACAGTTTAATAATAATAAAATTTAAATTAAAAAATATATTCAGTCTCATGTTTAAATATAGCAGTTATAAATTTTTTAAACTTATCTAATAATAAAATCTAATCTTCTCAGCCCTTGGCCGAATTTATTAATCACATTGTCAATACATATTTACTTCCAACTCTCTATGTATACACCAATACCACCCCACCCTAGTAATTCTTTCCATAAAAATGCGTCTTGTAAATAAAATTGCAACATAATTAAATAACCTTGACGTATTTCCAGAAAAAAAAAACATTTAAGTAACGATGCAACAAATAATTTAAGCGACGCAAAACTGAAATTTGGTAGTAACAAACGTCGCAACTCGAAACGACGCAAATCGAAGTATTGGTGTATTTAATAATAAAGCTAAACCTACCAATCGGCAAGGCTGGGCAAATTACATTACACTAGTTATTAAAATACTTTTACAAATTACAGCAAACTTAGTAATTAAAATACAAATTACAATTACTTTGCATTTGTAAATTGATAAATTTAATTTGACAAAATTCGTTTAAAGATAAAGCTATCATTAAAATAACGACCATTAATACTAGGTTTTCTACTGATGGCTCTGGGGCCAGATTTTAATAAGCCTTGTAAAAATTTAAACAAGAAATTTCAAAAACTGAGGTAATTAAAATATAAATTACAATCCTACTTAGAATTTAACTAATTAAAATACAAGATACTGTTACTTGTAAAACGAGTAACTAAAATACAAGTTACAAATTGTAATTTGCATTTTCATTACGTAATTCAAATAGGTACATGTAATTCGTAACTGCCCACGCCCAGCCTTGCCAATCGGTCTTGACTATTGAATTCCGCAAATATGTTTTTAATCTTTTAAGAGTTAAAACACTTCTTTCTGCAGATGCGATGCTTATAGGCAATGACACATACACACTAACTAGCTTGTTCATCCGCGGATAAATATCTTCATTCAAATTAAATAAAACATCCTTTAAACTGGAAAACATATTTGATGAATGTTTTGTAGATTCTTTTAATTGACATATCTCTGAATTTAATTGGTATTTGGTACTGAAAATTAGATGAATCTGTAATAATGTTTCTCAAACTTTGTGACACATTTTCAATTTTCCTTTTTATTTCAAAATTTTCTAATTCTTATAGATTTTTTAGAACACAACACATAAATACATACATATATGCGAAAAAGGAAAAACAGCAAAGTATTATTTATCATAAAAGGTAATTTATTAAATTTGGAAGAGGGGGCCATGGCCCTATGGCCCCCTCTCTGGATCCGCCCTTGTACACGTAAGTGTTTTGTATACATACTATTGTATTCTGGGCTTTCAATTGAAGTTTCGTTGCGCTCATGTTTCCAATGCACCTTATGTTCTATTTATGTTCATGTTTACTTGTTTTGCCTAATGTTTATCGTACATATTACAATTTTATATAATTTGGTTGAATATAACATTCACTACCAACGTCTTAATAATCTTAGTCATGATGTTTTTCTTAAACCCAGATAAGGAAATACATAATATTAATTATTCTTGAATTCTCGGGTGCTAGTGAGCATATGGTGAATGATGATTCATTTTTCAGCGAATGGACAAATTTAAACAAACCGATTTCGATTGGTGTTGCAAAAAATGGAATTTCGATATTTGCAACAAAAATTGGTATTGTTTGGGCTAACATAGTCGTTAATGGAACAGAGAGGCCATTTAGAATCAACGATGTTTTGTTTGTTTTTAATGAATTTTTTAGAAGTAAAAAGTGAAAAAGCCGTAATATAACCGTATAACCATAATTTGTTTTTTAATAACGTTACACTCGTATTTGGCAATACTATTTCCTGGTCTACAAAAAAGCAAACGACCATAGCATTGTCGTCGACTGAGGCAGAATACGTTTCGTTGAGTTCTGCAGTATGTGAAGTGATTTGGCTTCGAGAAAGAGAATTCTAAAATTTGATTGTCGATACAAGTGGGTGTAAGTTTTGTGTGACAAGTGCTAAAATGGAGGACAATAATTAATTAATTTGTAACAAAATAAGGCAACATTCAAATAAAAAAATCATGCGTTAAAACTAAATATGTATCAAATAAATGCCAGAGAATTGTTTCAAGCAGGGCAGACGCCAAAATGTGAATTTTACTCCGGTGGTTCCCCAACATACTGGCCCAGTGACGAAGCTAAGATACCGGATCTAATCGACTTTTATGTAGCAAGAGGTATATCTCAGAACTACATTCACATTGCAAACAGCAATTCTCTAGTATCGGATCAGTCACCGGTTATCATGACAGTCAGTGAAACGGCAATTCAAAGAGAAAGAGCACCAAGATTAACAAATTTAAAAACAAACTGGGATCTCATTCGTGAATTAATGGAGGAAAAAATCAATCTCCAGGTACCGATAAGAAATTCTCGACGGCAAGCACCCCATTTTACAAAATAAGAAGACGCTTAACATATCCTACCCAATGGAAGTTAGAGACTTGGTAAGAGAAAAACGACGGGCTCGAAAAACCTGGCAAATTAATCGAACTCCGGAGAACAAAACAATTCCTAACAATTTATGTAACATTAAGCGTCTTCCATTGGCGAAAACAAACTACTTGCAACTTGCAAGTACTTGTATTTACTCACAACTATCCATGCTCATACGATGGTGTAGAAAACAGAAGTAGTTACGCATAAAATTTGCGTTAGGTGGATTTTAGTTGCGAAAATTCCAATAGATGGCTTTTAGACCTTTCTCGATATTTTTCGAGAATTTCTTATTACGTTCGATTTTTTTGATTTTTTGGTAATGTAAAATGTCAAAATTAATACAAAATTATTTTGTTGTTGATATTACATTTTTAAGAAAAATGGATTTAAATATCAATGCGGTAAATATCAATGCTTTCCTTTCATTACATGGCCCTTTTTTTTGTCATATTTTCAATCTGAATTTAAATATCGCTATTACTATAATAAACAACTTTACAAAAGACAAAAAAAAACAACTAAACAGAAGGCTGCGTTTTACTTGTGCCACTCAATTTCTCGTTCCATTGGGTATCTACTCGCAAGTACTTCCAAGTAGCAAATTTTGCCCAATGGAAGACGCTTAGTGTCAAATCCCTTCTTAAAGAAGTTAAAAATGAATCAATTAACAGCAGATATCAAGTTAGCCCAATTGCTGATAAAAATTCGGATTACTCACTGTGGAAGGCAACGGAGGGACTCAAAAGACCCAAAACATAAGTGCCTCCACTTGAAAAAGATGATGGGACCTGGGCAAGAGGTCACAAAGAGAAGGCTGACCTGTTTGCGGAGTATCTCCAGGAAACCTTCCAACCACTACCAAGACAAACTGCCAATGAATGAGTTGGACATACGGCCAGTAACTCTCAAAGAATTAAAAGAAGAAGTGAAAAGTAACATGAATATTAAAAAGCCCCAGGGCATGACTTGATTACTTGCCAAATTATCAAAGATCTACCAGACAAAGGATTTCGTATGCTACTACACATAATCAATGTGACCTTTCGATTAAAATATGTTCCGCATCAATGGAAAGTAGCAGAAGTAATCATGATATACCAAAACCTGATAAACCACCTAACGATAAAAAATCATACAGGCCAATTTCTCTGCTGCCAATGATGTCAAAATTCTTTGAAAAATTATTACTAAAGAGACTTAAACCAATAATTGAGGACCGACAACTAATTCCTCCACATCAATTTGGATTCAGAGAAAAGCATTCTACAATTGAACAGGTGCATAGAATAACAAACATAATTGAAAGAACGTAAAAAGGTATGCTCAAGCATATTCCTAGACGTCGCACAAGCATTCGATAAAGTTTGGCACAGTGGTCTGGAATACAAGCTGCATAGAGATCTGCCGAGACAATTCTATGCCATACTAAAATCTTATTTATCCAATAGACACTTTCGAGTGAAATATGCGGATGAATACTCTGAGCTAAAGAAAATCTCTGCCGGTGTCCCACAGGGGAGTGTCTTAGGACCAATCCTGTATTTACTATATACAAGGGACATATCAACCACAAATGAAGGAACCATAGCTGTATACTAATTTAAAACACGTTTATTATGATCATCGTTATAATAATTCATCTATATCTTTATTTATTATTCACTTATCTATCTTACGACCTGCCTGTCTCCCCGCTATCAACATCCGAACTGTCAACCTATATTTTCCCTACTTCATGGGTGCGTTCCATTTCATATATATAGGGACTATGGTCACTACATCACCCCCTTTTTATATTGTAAATAACTACATATTGTAAATAGTTCAAAATTAAATCTAATACAAAATTCCTGAAATAGGATACAATGCAATATCTTACCAACTTATTTAATTCAACTTTACCCATATACATACATACTACATTAAAGAAAAGGGTTAACAACTATAATTTCAAGTGAAATAAATATAATTGTTTAAATGTGCCGGTTTCCTTTTATCTCGGACTGAACTTCTTCTTTCTTGTTGGTCGTCTTCTGGGATCTAATTCTGCTTCATATTCTCCCTCCCCTCGGGATTTCATTATCATTATCAAGTGCTACTTTTTGTGTTGTTGTTTTCATCGGTGTTAAGTTATTTCTAGTCGTTTTATTTTGCATTTGTTGGCTTCCATTTACATTGTCTAAATTGGTGCATATTGATGCCACTTGTTCTTCGGACTCATCAGTGCTCACAATTGGGGTTGAATATTGCACTTTAGGATCACTGTTTAATTTTTTTAAATGATTCGTGCGTCTAGTGTAACATTGTCCATTACTGTTTTCAATCACCGCAGCTTTGCCGTTTCGTTCTTTTACAGCATAAGGTTCGGGGCAAAAGTTTGGAGTTAATTTGTTCTCGTGTCTGTCATTCTGTTTTAACACAGTGTCTCCAACAGCTATACTGATTGTATTGCATGTCTCTTCGTGTCGATATAAGCTTTACGCTTTAATTTGGTTTCATGATCATTCACTCTCACTGCATCGTCCAATACAATCTCTTCCTCGGGACTCACTCCTGTTGATGGATGTATGGAGTAGGCATACATAAGAAGGTAATCCTCTTTAATTGAGAAATTCTCAACCGTTTCAACAATGAGCGGTTTTGCCGCTCGACTTCACCGTTGGATTTCGGTGATAACGGTATTGTATGTTTGATTTTGATTTTCAGAGTGTCACAATATTTGTCCAGCTCTTTACTGATGAACTGAGGGCCATTATCAGTAATTATAACCTCAGGTAACCCAAATCGGGTGAAAATGACTTTGCTCCTCGTGATGGTTCTCATTATCTCGACTATAACGTATCTACTATATAATTTCCTGACGGTAACGGTCCCAAAAAATCAGCCCGCAGTTGACTCGACACCCGTTTCGGTAACTCAGTAAGATATAGAGGTTCTGGATTACAGTGTTTTGCTACCTTTTGCATGATCGACAATTTTTAACAAACTTTACTACATCAACGTCCTGATTGTACCACCAAGTTTTTGTCCTTAATCGCCGTTTTATCACTGACTCTCCCGAATGCCCCTCATGAGCCAATTCTAATATTTGTCGCTGTAAACCCTGTGTACAACTATTCTTTGGAACAGTAATAATATTCCGTCAACTTAGACATCTCTTCCGGCCAGGTTCCATATTTTAAGCATCGGTAAGCTCCTCATCCTTCAAAACAGCTTCTTTCACATCATTTAACATTAACGCTTTTGGTACTGTTTTTTTCAACGTTCGTCAACCCTTTCGAGACGAAAGAAACTACTCTTGCGACCCCATCTTTATTTTCTTTATTTGAACGAACATCAAAAGATATTATTTTTAGATCAAGTGTGGTTATTCTACACCCAAGCAACGATGTTCCACTTCCCTTTACCACGTGAAGATCAATTTCTAACTTCCTGTGTTTAAATTCTATTAACACTTTAATTATTTTCATTATTTCTATTGGAATGCCACCATATCCCTTCAATTCGTTGCCCACATTCGTCCATTGCCTTATGACTTTAATATTTTTATTTAACGCCTTCTCATATGTTTCTTCATTAATTATGTTGACAGCCGCACCACTGTCCACTGTCATTCGAACTTTTATGCCACCTAGTTTACAAATAACTTTAACATCATTTGACGCTACTAGATTGTTGTCACGAACACTTAATACCTCATTATCTGAAGACTCTGAGAACCTTTCGTGATCTACAAAATCAATCTTCCTATTCTGTAAACGTGTTCGACACATTTGTGTCACATGACCCCATATTTTGCACTTGTTACACTGTATCGATTTAGCGGGACAATCCCTGTTTCTACTAAAATTTCCTGTTTTACCATATCTATAACATAAATTTTTATTATTTGTAGCAACCGGATCACCTCCGGAGCTAGAAGGACCATGATCCCGAGAATCAGATATAGGCCAAAAATGAGAATCCAACTCGAACTTTGCATGTCCGGAGCGACCATCAGACCGACCAGAACCTGATCCAAATTTAATCTTGTTCACTTCGTTGTTGTCTTCCTTCTTTTATTCTATTTCCATTCCTTTTACCATATCTATCATGTCATCAAGGTTTACCTTTCCCTTTCTTTCGAACTTCCTTTTTTTAGACAAGGGTGTTTCGATGAAGCTATCAATTGGTCCCTTATTTGTTCCGATACTAGTTTAACATCATATTCGCACCTTGCCGCTTGTGTTCGAAGTCGAACTAAGTACTGTGACACAGATTCATCCGGTTTCTGTTTCATTTCTCTGAATGTTAATCGTTCCGCGGTAGAATTTGACTTAGCTGAAAAATGTTTATTTAAAACTTTCACCATTGATTTATATTCGTCATCTTTCTTTTCCTCAGCATCTTCTGCGTCATCTGGGAAGCTGTAATAGGTACACCTTCAATCGTTGGTGAAATATCCTTCAATTCTTTTTAGGAATTACCAACAAAATACAGCTATTATTATGACTACGTAATATGAAACTAGAAAAGGAATGCAAATTTGATTACTAATCTATTACTGACTTTACACCGTAGATAGTATAATAGTAAAATAGTATAATACTATTTTGCTATCCGGTGTAAAACCGATGTTTTGATAGTATAATAGCAAAAATAAAATATAATATTTTTATTTGATAGCTATCAAATTTTAATACCTATTATATTTTATTTTATTTTATTGTAGAAGGAAAATTTTGACAGTGGATTATTGATAAATTAGTTTAGAGACGTTTTTGTGTATTTTGAAATTATTCTTTTTCATTATTTTGTTATAATTTTCTATTTTTTATAAATATTTTATGCGGTGTAAAACCGACTACGGTAGATAGTAAAATAGTATTATACTATTTTGCTATTATACTATCTACGGTGTAAAGCCAGTATAAATTTGCCTGTATGAAATTAGGGTTTTTTGATTTTTCATTCCACAAAAGGGATAGAAGGGACCGAAGGAACATAATATTGATCACATAACCATGTTTATTTACTCCAAATATTCCATACGGTCCTAATATGACGTAAAACGTTATTTTATTCATTCTATTCCTTTTATTCCTTTTTTAGTCCATTGTTTTATTTATTCAGAACATTACTTTTTGTACTTAATACATCAAATAAGGTTGAATAAAAGGGATATTCTTTCATTTGACGTTTTAAAATGTGTGCGACGATTGCAATTACATATTTAAAACGATAAGAGAATGGACCAAAGACGGAACTGAATTAATAAAAGCATGGTTTACTTGTTTTTTGCCCGTCAGTAAGGTCCGGAATATTCGCGGTGACTTCAAATAACCTAATAAAATGTAAAACTCGATGATTTATATGTAAAAAATGTAATTATTATATTCCGCGCGACAAAATCCCATTTTTAAATCTACATCCCAAGTATAACAAAAATTGAACTCATTCATAAGTTCCAAGTTTTTTTCCATTTATCAAAATTATCGATGGAATTTACGTAACCCCCATATATCAAGTTCCATCGGTTTAGTATTTTTGTTTCACTTTTCATAGGAAATCTTATAATATAATGGAACTCAAACTTGTACTCAGTTCCATAAAAATGAATCATTTAATTGAAGTAGTGATACTTGGGATATTTCTGTAATAACGAAATAACGAAAAATTTGGTTTAAAAAACCGTTAACCAAAATATTCTACAGTAAAAATATAAAAAAAAATTACAGAATCCATCGCTTCTAATTAGATGAATTTTAGCGATTTTTCCTTGCGACAGCGCTGCAGTGAAAAACATTGGTACTACCAAATTGGTATAAATGTCAAAACATAAAAACTTGCATTCCATTTGTTTTGTTAACGGTGTTTTGTATTCGCCGATCGAAGTGCGCCAAAAATCAAAATAAACAATAATTTCATAACTTATATTTATTAAATAATTGTAAAAATATTCTATATACTATGGATAGTGACGGAGACGAAATTCCAGATTCGCAACCAGTTGTAAAACGTCGACGGTTGGCAAATTCTCATAAAGCATCACAAGATCACAGCACCCCAATATTATCTTCACGGAATTTGCAAACAACGGATGCTAAAATTGGTCGAATCTCTCGAATGCAATTGGTGAATTTCATGTGCCACTCCAATTTTGTTGTCGACTTTAATGATAAAATTAATATATTTGTGGGAAGCAATGGTAGTGGTAAAAGTGCCATAATTACAGCTCTTGTTGTTGGTCTAGGTGGGAATGCAGCCACGGCGGAACGAAGTACCAATTTGGCTCGTAAGTTAAACAATTTGGATTAAGATAAACACTATTATAGATCAATTTGGTTTGTATAAATTTTAGAACTTATTCGGCGAGGTGAAAATTCAGCCAGCATTGAGATCACACTGCTAAACCATGGCTCAGATTCGTACGATAATGAAAAGTACGGTGATAAGATCATTATTCAAAGGCAGATAAATGCATCCGGAGCATCACAGTACCGTATCAAAGGAGAAAATGGACATATATTATCACGAAGTGTCAAAGATCTACAGAGAATGCTCATGTACATGAATATTCACGTTGGGAATCCAGTATGTGTGCTCAATCAGGACGCGGCCAGATCGTTTTTAAAGGAGATTGACGATAAAAAACGTTATTCGCTATTCTTAAAAGCATCACAAATTGAGACCGTACTCCAGATATTACAGGATGCCTCGAATCTGTATAAGCTTACTAAGTCACATTTCATTGTGATGCAGAAGAAATTGGTCCAGCATAAAAAAGATTACATAGAGTCTAAAGAACATTATGAGCGTTTGCTTTCAGTAGAGTCACTCAAAGCAGATTTGAAAAACTTGAAAGTCGAACTTGAATGGAACAAAGTTTTCGATGAGGAGAAGAAAGTCGAGGAGATTGCCAAACAGCTTAAAGAGGTCGAAAACAACATTGAGGAATTAAAGCGAATCCTGGAAAATCGATGCGATGAAATTAAAAGCCTTACCGATGAGAAAGCTCATATCCTTGCCGAACTGAACGAAACCAAGACGAATTTCAAAAATAAAAAAGCGATGCACGATTCATTGCGTGTTTCGTATACGGAGCGACGCGGTCAGTTGTCGCACCAGGAACGAAAATATAAAACTATGTTGGCGAAAATAAAACGTCTCGAAAACGATATGAAGGAAATTCAGAAATCAATCGATG